>JBBBDQ010000194.1:1955000-2307500 GCA_037127315.1 Ascarosepion bandense | reverse complement strand
TCAGAGGCTGACCAAAATATAAATGTAAGTAGGAGCACCAGTTTGCGTATGAGCTCTAATCAAAAAGTATCGGAACTGGTGCTATAAAAAGAAAACTACAAGATATATCGATTCTGCATTTAGTCTCCTTCGAAATATCCCCACCTTCTGAAGCCACGCGCTTTATCCAGCGTTGTTTTTATTGGCGGAAGCATTCCGATAACTCTTTTTAGGGGATAGCGAACAGCTTCCTTTCACAATTTCTTCGATTTCTACGACGTCTTGAAATTTTCTTCCTTTCAAGTGGAATTTGATTCCTGGAAACAGGAAAAATCACGAGATCTTGTGAATAGGGTTATTGTCAGACCTGGAGAATGTTTTGCCTAGTCATAAGCTGCTTCATAATCTATGGACACTGATGACGTGTTGAGACGACTACACTCTTCACATTTTCGATTCAAGCACTGTTATAAACAAAGAAGCTAGCGAGAACATTATAACTTAATGCGTATGCGCGACAGAGCTCATGGTCAATCTATGCCAATCGGCTTCAGTCTCCAAACTTTAGCTCCATTTCCATAGCAACAGTCTCAATCTTTTTTTTTTCTTTTCTTTTTTTATCAGACCTCGTATATATCTATGAATAAAAACAAACAGAAAACTTGCCTTAGCAAGGTTTTTTGTAGAGGATTTTATCAAGACAAATGTAAAGAGTTTATATTATAAGCATGGCTGTATCTGACTACCGGGCCGATCCGTGCAATCATAGTGAAAATCCGGGCAAGGAAAAATGTCTTCGTCAGAAATCAAACTAAACAATTCACGAAGAAAGAAAGAAAAGAAAAACGAAGAAAACATCCGAATAAACATAGTAACAATCTGTTTGTTTATTTATTAATTTTGGGAGAAAAGACTGGTTATACTCAGAAAGTTCGAACCCGATTTCCTGCTCTCGTTCACGTCCTGTGCCTAATTTACATTGGAATAGTCAGAAAAATCCGCAAAAATCACAGTTTCAAGAAACGGATGAAACTGATGACGTTATCACATTTTCAACTAATATATCCGGGCAATTTTCTCTGTACCCGGTGTTTTTTTGGTATCAGCTACGGCCCATATTATAAGCATTTATAAACAGAAATAAAAAACAGATTTTTTTTAATTAAAAACGCTTACTTCAGGCTAACTAAAAGTCAAGATAAATTATGGAAGACTCTTCCATAAACTATGGAAGACTCTATTTTATTTAATTTCTAATAAACTAAAGTGAGTTAATGTTGCTATTGTTGATTTTTTTCTTGTAATGTAATTGTTATTTATATTATTTTAGTTTGAGAAATCAAGTTATGTATTATATCTTTTAAATAACAGAAGTTTTCGCTTTAACCGTTTTCATTTAATTTTCAAAAAACTTTATCATCACGTACGTTGGTTTGGGAAAGAGGAATTTCTTCTAGGATGGAAGATAATTGAAAAAATCCTGGTCGCAGATTTATATTTTGAAAAGATTCCATAGCAGCACTTTAAATAATTTTCCGTTTTTTAATAGGTGTAGAATTCTTTAAATCAACGTTGAGTTGAACTTATATATATATATATATGAGATTATATATATATATATATATGAGATTATATATATATATATATATATATATATATATATATATATATATATATGAGATTATAACTATACTCGTGTCGAAAAACCTTCCACGAATCTACGAAGAAGGGAAAAAACGGTTTTTAAAAAAGAAAGCTAAGTATATGAACATCAGTCAAAAGGGTTCGGACCGTGTCAGCACCTAGCGCAAAGAAAAAAACCCGATACGAGTAATCAACTAACAAAAAGCGCTCAATACTTAGGTAGAGCGGAATATGTAAAAAATACCTAGTGATCCAGACAGACCTACCCAGGTTTCTACCTAGGTTTCACGTAAACGGATCGTCAGGGAAAGCTGGCCAGTTTTCCCTGACGATCCGTTTACGTGAAACCTAGGTAGAAACCTGGGTAGGTCTGTCTGGATCACTAGGTATTTTTACTTATATATATATATATATATATATATATATATATATATATATATATATATACTTAATTACAATAAAGCAGCACTAATTATTATAGACTAAATGTTCGAAAAACCAATGCTAACCTATCAGTAACTTTAATCTTCAATAACCCAACGGGGACCCCTCGTAGGTTAAATAAAGGGGAAGAAAAAAAAGAAACAAACCGCGCACAAGAACAATGCGTCAAGTGCTTGTTTGAAAGAAAAAAAAACCCAAGACGAAACCTTAACAGTAAAGTGCTCTATACAAAAGTACGAAAGTAGAGCAAGAAAAACAGTACACTAAATCTAAAAATAAGTCAACACCGACCGCGGTTTCACACAACGGATGTCAGGGCCAGCCTGGCCCTGACGATCCGTTGTGTGAAACCGCGGTCGGTGGTCGCTCATTTTTAGATTTAGTGTACTGTATATATATATTGTTGTGGCGAATTTTCCACTAACAAGGCCACAACAAGTTGTTGTGGCCTTGTTAGGGACCGGAAGTAAAACACGGAAACAAGAAGGTAGGTTCAAACAGTGTATTGAATAACAGAACAATATATACAATAATAAGTGTTAGTAAACAGCAAAATAGAAGTGTACAATTGAACTGTATAGTTATGCCGCCTCTTGTCAGCTTCACTAATGTCCCTCAGCTGCGTCCCCGGAAGTCACTCAGTTTAGTATTTATTGACGGAGGAAGAGTCCATTTCTATAGATAGGCCACCATAACACACACACACATATATATATATATAAGTGTGTGTGTGTGTGTGTGTGTGCGCGCGCGCGCATGTGTGTGTTTGTTTAATGTGAAGATCGACCAAGCAAAATAACCAGGCAGCATATCTGTCTCACGTTTTAATAAGATCTAAAAATAAGTAACCCGACACTAGCTCCCTCTTCAAGATATTGACTAATCTATTCAACAAAATCAATGAGTTGTTTATTGGAATTACATAATTAGTTAGCAGGACATAGAACCCAAACAAGAGTGAAGGAAATGAGTCACAGTGGCAAACTACCTATCTACTTAACGAAGGTGAAACGGGGGTGTCAGAGATAGGGCAAGAGAAAGATGAGAACACATGTTTGAAGATAGTTGCGAAGATAAATAGAAAGGAAAGGAACAAGATATACAGGGTTATGTAGAAATAACTGGAGTCAAGTGGATAGATGGGTATTGACATTGGATTTACATTCCTGGAGGTTGTAGCCGTCAGGAAAGCAAGAATATGGAAGGGAGTTCCACAGGCGGGAAGTGCAAGAAAAGAAGCTGATGAAGTAGACTTGTCAGCTGCATTTGGTTGATCTACCTGTGAATGGGTGGGACCTTGTTGCCTGTCTGGTTGCACAAGTAAATTTTTGTGGCGGGGACACCATTGTCTTAAGTTCGTCGGAGTAGAAACCATGAAAATATTTATAGAATAGACAGAGGGAAGCCACATCCCGCCGGTGAGAAAGTGGCTGGAATAGAGCCGACAAGTCGGTACCTATCACATTACATATTCTCCTTTGGAGCCTGTCGAGAACACTGAGCAGGGGCGTCTGACCATATATTACAGCAGTATTCTATGCACGGACGGATGGTTGATTTGTATATGTACAAGATGGATTCAGGCGGAAAAAAAACTTCCTGGTCCAACACAGTGACCCAACTTCCCTAGCAGTGGATTTAGCTATGCGCTAAATAGTAGGATTTGTGTCTGCAAAAACAGTGGTATTCACAAAAAAATGTTAATGAAATATTCTCTGACAGAAAAATAATTATTCTTACAACCCAAAATATATTTCGGCTTTAAAAAATTCATAAAGAGTTGATAAACCGTAAAAGATCACTCTCTACTATTACTACATACACTGATGTCGTTCAAACACAAGATAGTTCTTTCCAACTAAGATTGTTGTTTCTCGTTTTGATGTGCATGAAAAAATATTCAGCTATCTTGACTTTTCCCAGGCGTTTATACTTTTATCTAAAATATTTCTTAAATCTCTTCTTTCGTAATTATCGCCTCTCACTACTACTGCTATTCGTTCTGACTTATTATTAGGTGGCTTTAAAAATTTCTTCCCTAAGTTTCCTATCTTTTCTTACAATAAAATGTGACATTTTGAGACTTTCTCGCCAGCCATAATTGTCTCCTATTTAAATGTGAGAACCAGCAGACAACTCACGCAATTTTGCTGCCGAAAAAAAATCAAAGAAAAGCATAAACTGAGAAAATGTCTCCGAGCTAAAAAAAAAGAATATATATATATATATATATATATATATATATATATATATATATATATATACATACATATATATACATACATATATACATACATATATATATATATACATACATTGATACATATATATATACATACATATATACATATATATACATACATACATATATACACACATATATATACATACATATATACATAAATATATATATATACAATACATATATACATACATATATACATATATATATATACATATATACATACATATATACATACATTTATATATATACATATATATATACATATATACATACATACATACACACACACACACACACACACACACACACACATATATATATATATATTCTTATGTATATGTTTATAGATACGTAATAAAGCTTATTTCGTCTTTTTTGCCTTGATGAAGTCCATCAGAGGACGAAACGCGTAGGCGATTTAAAATACAGTTTTCTTCTTGTCTTTATTTTATTTAACCATTCTGTCCTTAATCTCAGATCATAACTGAGTATATATATATTTATATATATATATATATGAACACTGACCGAGTGTTTAGCGCTTTTTCTTTCTGGTAGTGAGACTCGGGTTCGAATCTCACCATGGTCGATTTATTCGTCGAGATGACTAATCGAGAGAGGCCTGTTTTGGAATTGAATCTGTCTGAAAACTATACCAATAGTTGACCTAAGCCTTGTAAGGGAAATTGGTTATACAGAAGCCAGTGATGGTTGTTTTTTAACTAAGTCACAAATCATCGTGACTGAGTATTTCAGCTTACTGGCCTTGTTCCTCTCAGCATAGTTACAGTATAAACCACATGCGTGATCTATGGGTGTTGTACAAACGCAAATGTGCCTAAGTAGGCGTCTGTAACAGAGGTTTGTTAGTTGCCCATACATACCAGACTAAATTGTGAGTGAAATTGGGTTTGAGCGTGTTAACTTTGTTCGGACTGCTGATCACGCTAGATAACGCGCTCTTCCTCAGAAACTGTAACTAAAATCTGCTCGTATAAATCACAGGTGCGCTCTGTAGATTGAACAGGCGTAACTAATAGGGTTTGACTAGCCGTCCTGGTACGAGTGTACTTGTAAGCAAGTAGTAGCCATCCATTATATATATCCGGCGTACATAAAAAGTGAATATAAAAATATTAGTTGCATATTTTTGTTTTTTATTGGTTGTAAATGTTTGTTTACTTATTTAAGGAATGTCTCTTTCTACAGCTCTCCTTTTCATTGCTCCTACAAAGTGTCGACGCGACCTTGTGGCTGATGTATTATTTTTCAACTTACAACCCTTTTTCCACAGAACAGCTGCTTCGTGAAACAAACTGTCGGTAAGGGTGTTTTTCCCCCGATCATTACAGTCTTGACCTATTGAGTCTAGGGTTAACCTTATTTTTCTTGCGTAATACAGTGAATATCACTCGTGACTTTTCTTACGCTCATACAACAACACACAATAACTCTCTATCTTGAGTGACTCTTGGGCCTTGTGTCATTATTGTGCATTTTGATGCGATGTAATGATTAGCGAACTTGTCTTGCTAAACCATCCTCACTAGGTGCTCGATATTTTCAGCCTACGGTTAGAAAATCAGTCGAGCACATCGAATTGGTGCAATGTTTAGCTCGTTTGTTTCGCTGGGTCTATTACGACTATGTTGTGAGTTCGATTCTCACTAGAAGCTCTACACTTTCAGTCTTGTGTCACATCTAAACTACGCTTAGAAAATCATTATTGCTAGCATTATTTTCATTCATACCACCCTATAGTTACAAATAATGTTTGCCTTACTTGCATGTTCCCATTTTATCAAGACTTCTTTTATGTTAACTATTATTATAATTAGTAATAATAGTTACTCTTCATCTTTATTGCCGCGTGTACTTTCCTCTTAACACACTAACAAGACAAAGTGAAAAAGATTTTTATTAGGCTTTTTTTCTACTTTTTCCTTTCAGTGGCCTCTACCTCCAAGGTCAGCTTTTTCTATTTTTTCTTTTTTAGCGGCCTCTACCTTCAAGGACCATCTCGAAGGGCTAGTCTCAAACCTTGCTACAGAAGACACGTGGCCTGTCCTGACTTCAGATTTCTCGATCCTCGAGAGAACAGGTGGAGAAATCTTCCTTTTTCAAGGGAAAAGCCACACTGAACTTTTTCTGCAGAAGACATGTACCAGTCCTAGCAGTTTCATACTCCTATTTCTCGATCCTCCTGTGGGAACAAGCGGAGAAATACATATACTCAAGGGAAGAAATTTATTAATTGGGAAACACAACTTTTTTCCCGCAAAATACCATTATTTTACACTTTCTTTTAACCACAAATAAAAGCTGTTTAACAGTTATTTCGAGACTTGGGTTTTGTCCAATCTACTCTAACTGCAGAACACGCGCGTACGTGCGTGAGTGCGCGTGCGTGCGCACTGCGTACGTGCAACTAGATAATATTAATACAACAAAGAAAATCTCAACCATTACTTTATATATAGACGAAATGTTGCATATCTCTCGCTGCTCTATCGTTATTTCCATAGAAACTGCTCAGACTAGCTACATTTCTTAATTTCACCAGTTCTAACCTTCACAGCAAAGAACCGCCATACCACGCACATTATAGGGATTCATTTTTATTACCTCTTTATTCCATGATATTTGTAATAAGTAAGTTCCATTCTAGTAGCTTTTTCCCGTGTATTATTGCTTTGTGGGACCGACTCCAAGAGGATCCTTTCCTGATCACTATAATCTGGACCTATCCAAGTCTAGGATTAACTAGTATCTTCAGCGTTAACCGTTATCTTTCCTATATTATTTCCATAAACCACATCTCTTACTCTGTAATGCTCTACATCGAGTGGCTATTGGTCCTAGTATAGGGTGAAGATCATTGTAAGATAGATAGATAGATAGATAGATAGATAGATAGATAGATAGATAGATAGATAGATAGATAGATAGATAGACAGAAACAGACTGGAATAGATAGACCGATAGATAGAAACAAACTGGAATAGATAGATAGATAGATAGATAGATAGATAGATAGATAGATAGATAGATAGATAGATAGATAGATAGATAGACTGACACAGATAGATAGATAGATAGATAGATAGATAGATAGAAATAGAAACAGACTGGAATAGATAGATAGATAGATAGATAGATAGATAGATAGATAGATAGAAAGAAACAGACTGGAATAGATAGATAGATAGATAGATAGATAGATAGATAGATAGATAGATAGATAGATAGAAACAGACTGGAATAGATAGATAGATAGATAGATAGATAGATAGATAGATAGATAGATAGATAGATAGATAGATAGATAGATAAACTGACACAGATAGATAGATAGATAGATATCATTAAACATTTTTTTTATTTTGTCGACTGCATAGTATAATAAGGTCAGTTGGGCACCGACTGTGAAAAAATACTACCATGACGCAATTCACTTCCCAAGAAATTTAGAAACGGCATCCTGTACTACTTGCCATTCGCGCTGGAACTTCTAATACGAACATTTTAGAGTGTTTAGGCGTCAATCTGAGGACAATGCAGAGTAATAGAAAAGAGTTAGATCAGTCTAATGGTAATTCCGAAGGTTCGGTAGCTCGGAAAACTCACTCCGATTGTTCTGATAAGAAAAGAGCTCCGGATATGTTGGTTAGGGCCTCAAAATAAACACAGAGGCTTACATCATATCCTGAAGAGGTAGTGCTGCCCTAGGTCAAGAGGGTGGCTGCTGGAAGACCTTATGTCTGACGACAGAAGTCTGCAGCATGCCACACTAGCAGGAGAACCCAATCATGGCCGTCAGACAATTTCTGCGATCACATTACCCCTTATGTCTGACCGCTTACATCCACAGGCTTCAACCCCCTTAATTATTATGTGTAGGACGAAGTTGAGCAAGAGACCAACAAAACTCCTAGTAACACCAAAAACGAACTGAGTATTCACCAAATTACAGAAGGATACCATTCAGAAGATTTGCAGGAGATTCCGAAATCATCTGGAGGTCATAGTTGAATTTTATTGAATTTAGTATTTCAAGATATTTTTTTATAATTTTGGTAAATATATCTGTTAAATGAGATTTCAGTGTTATTTTCATTTTTGCGTAATTTAAACGACAATTTATCTTCCACACACTTTATATAAGAATTGAAATCAAATATCGATTAAATCACACAGAATTATAAAATAAGGAACAAATATATGATGTTTGCAGGACCTTTTCTGGCGTCTCGGCTTCAGACATTTTCTTAATGCTGTAAAGTTGCCTCTCTTCTTTTTCTATAAATACTTTCATGGTAATTGTTCGAATACGCTCTTCGCTATGGTGCTTAGACTTTTTGAATTTCAGCGCAACTGTCAGGGATGTGCGTTGTGGCGCAGTGGATATCGGCTCGGAACATGAAATCGGAGAGCCGAGTTCGAATTCCAGTTGAATTCGTTGCATTCATATACGCGCAAATACCCTTGGGAAAGGTATATGAATCCCTCCATTCTCCCTCCAACTATGGGTTAAATAACATGATAGATTGGGTTCTATAGCCTTCGTTGGTTACCAGTCTACCACAGAAAGTAATGACAACCTAATGCAGGAAGATCTTCTGCCTAGTAAGTCATGTCTCAATCGTGTATCACGTATGGCACCTAACTAACTGGATTGGTGACGAGATCTCATTAATTTACTGTTGCGCTGATTAGATGTAACCGTAAATTCTATGCTAACTATTTCTCGTACTCGCTTGTGGAACCTCCTTCTGTCTTTAAGCTTTCGCTATCGACTGTCATCCTGATTACCCTTTTGCTCTTTAACAATGTTTCTATTTCTAAGTCATTGTTTTTTAACTCTTCATCGGGCTAAATTTGTTATGTTGGTACGCTTGCACATGCGCACGAACGATGAGTGCAGGGCATTTTAGAATATATATATATATAGCCGAACGAGGAGTGCAGGGCATTTTAAAATATATATATATATATATATATATATATATATATATATATATATATATATATAGCCGAATTATTTACAAACTTTTTCTTTTTCTTTCCAACACTTTTGTTTGGCGGTATGACACACTGTGATAATAGATATTCTGCTAGGAATTAGGAAATGTTCTAAGAGCCAGAGCGTAAATTTACTATATCGCCCGGTCTCACACTCCACTCCCTTCTTTTGGACAGGAGTAGAGGTGATCGCCTTGTTTCTTGTTTAGGAAGGGGTTCCCGGTTCATCTCTCTCTTTTTCGGTCTTTATGTCGGTTCGGCTGGAAGCTTTTTGCAGTTGGTGAGTATGGTGGCAAAGTCTCTTCATTCTGAGGGTACCGGGTTGGCAGTTTCCTGGTTGCTGCTTCCGACTGGTAGTTAGGAGCCCGAACTCTTGCGTAGCGTCTCGAGAGGCTGCTCTGATCAACAGTTGAATAATATCGGGGTTCCTGTAGTGCCATTTCGCGCATGGACGGGCGTCCCTGCATGAATTTCCGATGGGCAACCCCGAGGCCACATTATGCTGCAGGCGGCGCCATTCTCCATCCTTCACCTGCTGCAATTAACGACCATCTGACCCTACTCTAGACCTCTCTCTATCCACAACTACAACCAACATGAAATTTAACAAACAAAACAGCAAGCCTAAACCAGCTAGTCGTAAATCGCCCAAACCTATCTGCGTTACCTTCACAAATATACGAGGTATTCGCAGTAACTTTAATAGTGTAGAGTCTTTCCTTCTAACTAACTCACCCGATATCTTAGCTATATGTGAGACTAACCTTGACCCTTCTATCCCCTCTTCAGAGCTGTTCGTTCCTGGTTACCTTCCTCTCTTCAGGAAGGACTCCAATGTCCATATGCATGGGCTTGGTGTATATGTCAGCGAACAACTCCCCCTAGCCAGGGTCACATCTCTTGAATCCCTTGATCATTCCTTCATGTGCTTCCGTCTCTCACTTCTAAGCTCGGTTAGCTATCTCTTCTTCCTCTACCGCTCCCCCTCCTCCTCTGACTGTACGTTACTTGATTGCATCTCTAATAACATCGACAGGGCCATTTCTTCTCACCCATCTGCCCATATATTTGTGTTTGGCGATTTTAACGCCCACTACACCAAGTGGCTTGAAAACTCAGCCACCGACCTTGCTGGGATCCGCACCATGCACTTTTCAATAGCCCAAGCTCTAACGCAAGTGGTGGACTTCCCCACGCGTTTCTCTAAAAACCCTAACGGAAGGGACTCTTTACTCGACCTTTGTTTTACCTCCATCCCAGACTCCTGCACTACCAGACAACTCTGCCCCTTGGAAACTCTGACCACGCCGTAGTCTCCGTAAACATATCAATCCGCACTAACTCTTCCCAAGAAAACCAGACCAGCAGAATATCATACTGCTACCAAAGAGCCGACTGGGACTCGTTCAGGGACTTCCTCTGCGACGCCCCCTGGAACAACGTCTTTGATCTTCCTGTCGAAGACTGTGCCTCCGAAGTCTCCTCTTGGGTTAAGGCTGGCATCGATGCTTTTATCCCTGCCAGAAAATTCCAACTAAAACCTAATTCGTCCCCCTGGTTCTCACCCGCTTGCTCGGCCGCTATTGCCCACCGGAACCATTTCTTCCGGCTCTATCGAAGCTGCTCGTCGAACCAAAACAGGCGCCTTTTCACCTCAGCAAGGAACAAGTGTAAAAAAGTACTGAACGAAGCCAAGAGGGCGTTTGCTACCAGAATTAGGCAACGCATAGCATCCTCTAAGTTTGGCTCCAAAGATTACTGGCGTCTCTGCAAAAGCGTGCTCAGCAGGAACAAGACTTCAATACCCCCACTAATCAATGAATTTGAAGTTCTCACCTCCCCAGCCGACAAGGCTGAATGCTTTGCCCGTAAATTCTCAACCAATTCGACACTGGACTCGTTAGGAATACCTACACCAGACTTCCCACCCAGAACTAAGGCTCAACTAAATAACGTCCTCATCTCGCCCTCGCTGGTCGCCAAGATAATTGCGCAACTTGACCCACACAAAGCGAGCGGCGGTGACGGAATCCCAGTCATAGTACTGAAGAAATGTGCCCCAGAACTCTCCTCTGTCCTCTCTAAACTCTATAACCTCTGCCTATCTGCTTCCTGCTTTCCTGCCTGTTGGAAGTCCTCCTGCGTAGTACCTATATTTAAGAATTCTGGCGAACCCTCAGACCCCGCCAATTACCGTCCTATTAGTCTCCTTCCAATCTTTGGCAAAGTTTTCGAAGCCATTATCAACGCCGAGGTGATTCAACACCTTATGACCAACGGGCTTCTCTCTGACAAACAGTATGGGTTTCGCTTCACCAGGTCTACTGCTGATATGCTAACGACCATTACCGAGTACATATACCAGGCACTCGACAAGAATGGTGAAGCCCGAACCGTTGCCTTGGATATCTCCAAAGCATTCGACAGGGTCTGGCATGCTGGCCTCTTGTGCAAACTGCGAAGCTATGGGATAACTGGACATCTGTTTGACCTCATCCAGTCCTTCCTCTCTAACCGCACATTAAGGGTGGTATTAAATGGGCATGCCTCCCAAAACTACCAGACGAACGCGGGCGTCCCTCAAGGTTCTATCCTAGGTCCCACGCTATTTCTGATCTACATTAATGATCTCCCCGACACCATTAGATCCCAAGTTGGCTTGTATGCCGACGACACAACAATCTACTCCCGCATCGATCAGAAACCAGGTCTGGACGACAAAGTGAACCTCGCTGCCGCACTGGAAAGGGACCTCCAATCCGTAGTGACCTGGGGTAGGAAATGGTTGGTAAATTTCAATGCCTCCAAAACAAAGCTGTTATCAACTAACCGCCATAGACAATCGCATCTACCTCCCATTAGCATGGGACAGGCTAGCCTCCCAGAGAGTAAAATACTACGCCTCCTTGGCCTTACACTCTCGGCGGACCTCAAATGGAATGACTATATTGAATCCATTGCCAAATCTGCTGCTATGAAAGTCGGCTCTCTGTGCAGGGCCCGGAAATTTTTCCCACCTGAAACTATTCTGCACATATACAAATCTACCATCCGCCCATGTATTGAATATTGCTGCCATATCTGGTCGGGTGCCCCTGCTGCTCTCCTTGGGCTTCTTGACAAAATACAAAGGAGGATCTGTAACGTGGTTGATACTGACTTGGCAGACCGGCTGCAGCCGCTCTCGCACCGGCGTGATGTAGCTTCCCTGTGCCTCTTCTACAAGTACTTTCATGGCTTCTGCTCCGATGAGCTTAGATCACTGGTGCCGCCCAAGCACGAATTTACACGAGATACTAGATTAGCAACTCGGTCCCACCCTCTTACAGTTAAACAAATAAGATGTAACCGTAAATTCTACTCCAACAGCTTCTTTTCTCGCGCTTCCCGCCTGTGGAACTCCCTTCCACAACTCTGCTTTCCCGACAGTTACAATCTCCAGGTGTTTAAATGTAGGGTCAATAGACACCTCCTATCACACTAACTCCCAACTATTCTCACAACACTCTCATCTACCCAACCCTCATTCTCGGTATCCTCACCCACCTATCACCCACCCTCTGTTATTTCCTATATTTAACCAGCCTTTCTCCACTCTACGTAGCCCCCTGCACAGTAGTGGCAGTGACATGCCTTGCTCGGGGTGAAACGCTTATAAAGAAAAAAAAAAAAAAAAGAAAAAAAAGATGACCTTACGATCAAAGCACTCGCTAGACATTTACGCTGTAGTGAATTGTTTTCATTTGATCGGAGTAGCTTATTTTATGTCGAAATCCGTGGTCAGTCTCATTACGGTTGGCAACCAACGCATTTGCCAGTGTGAGATAGCTACTGACAAATGTGAAAGATAAAAAAGATTCTAAATGAAATATATATATATATATATATATATATATATATATATATATATATATATATATATTAAATCCAAAAAGGATGAGCAAAAGGTAAAATCCCCAAAATCCAATCCTATTAATATTAATTTTATTAATATTAAAATTGATCAAGTGGAGGGCTTAATGTAAATAGTATTATCTATTTACAGAGCCAAATATATATATATATATATATATATATATATATAGGAAAGAATATTAAAACGTTTTGAGATTTTTTTTGTTTTGTTTTTTTTTGACAGTATTTGTTTATTTCTACTATGATATTTTATATTTCAGATCGCCCTCGGTCCTTCATGAGAAACAAATGATTATATATATATATATATATATATATATATATATATATATATTAAATTTAAAAATTCTTTAAAAAGTTCTAAAATCCAAAATCCCTAGTATCTCTATGCAGTTCTGATCACACACACACACACACACACACACACACACACACACACACATATATATATATATATATATATATATATATATATATAGCCAAATGAATAAGGAACGAAGAAAATAATTGCAACGTTCAAAACATTAATTTAAAAATAATATAAAAATAGAGCATTGAACTATTAATTATACTTTATAACATGTACAAACTACAAACTACTACAAAATTGTACATTTTTTTACATTGAAAGAACAATGTCTCATCAATATATATATGTATAATAAGAAATAGCGCAGCTGTGTATTACTGACTGCTTTCTGATGTGTGTTTATGTTCAAGTTTGATAGTTTTAAGTATGTGTTTATTAATATATAAATTTATTAATAATTCAATAACAGGCCATTATTTCTTTTCCGGTACACCTGTCTGCGAGGGCTGTTCGCCAAACCTTACTACGGGAGCCGGGTCAACCTACTGAATCATCTTGTGGTTTACATTGAAAAAATATTGAGCGTACCAGAGTTAGAGTTTCTTATAGATAGCACAGATTGTGGCTCGATCAACAGTTTGAACATTGCCATTACGCTCAAACCCTCGATAACTATGACATGACTTCGTACTAGCACAACTATTGATTGCTTCCATGTTGTCCTATCTACCCAATTTCCGAGAGAGAGCAGAGAATCTGGCGTGATCAACAGTTTGAACAATGCCAGTACGCTCAAACTCTCGGTCCCTATGACATGACTTCGTACTAGCACAACCATCGACTGCTTTCATGTAGTCCCATCTACCCAATTTCCGAGAGAGAGCACAGAATCTGGCGCGATCAACAATTTGAACAATGCCATTACGCTCAAACTCTCGGTCCCTATGACATGACTTCGTACTAGCACAACCATCGACAGCTTTCATGTAGTCCCATCTACCCAATTTCCGAGAGAGAGCACAGAATCTGGCGCGATCAACGATTTGAACAATGCCAGTACGCTCAAACCCTTGGTCACTACGATATGACTTCCTACTTGCACAACCATCGACTGCTTTCATGTAGTCCCATCTACCCAATTTCCGAGAGAGCACAGAATCTGGTGCGATCAATAGTTTGAACAATGCCAGTACGCTCAAACCCTTGGCCACTATGGCATGACTTCGTACTAGCACAACCATCGACTGCTTCCATGTAGTCCCATCTATGATCAAAGCTTTGAGGGTTATCTTGCAGTCATTTTCTCCGTAGATTATATAAAACGTTCTATTCGAAACTACGGGAAGTCCACCAAAAGCGGAAATCAGCTGAAGAGGACTGTAGGCTACAACGGCCAAAATGTTATGACAATAAAAACTAAGATGATGAGACTATTTCGAGTAGATCAAGGTGTAATGCTTTATTTATGTTGGCACACGTGTTTTTGATATTCAATCTTAAAATCTTTGCGTATGAAATATTAAACAGAGTATTTATTTTCATCAGTGCAAAGAATTCATGCTCGTCTGGAACTTTAACATGAGCTGAAAAAAAAAAGAATTTTCTCAAAAGTTCGGATTTTAAGAGACGACATCAGCCTAGGGCGATTGTATTAGTGTCGCATTTAAGATAGAAGAATCATAATACGGTAATATACACAGAGTGAGATGAGTAAATTGTCGATAATTTATACATTTAATTTTGCGTATACGCGTTGCTTGTTGTTGATTTTGTCTACTGCAGAGTATAATAGAGTCTGTTGGCACCGTCTGTGAGAAAAGAACCACCATGTCGCAATTTATTCCGCCAGAAATTTGGAAACTACATGCTGTACTACTTGGCATTCTCACCAGAAACACCATTACGAACATATCAGTGTGTTGGGGTGTCAATCTGAAGACAGTGCAGAGGAGTCGAAAATAGTTGGAGGAGTCTAATGGTGTTTAGGAAGGTGTTTGAAGTTATCACTAGTGATAGCGACGTTATGCTTTCTTTCATCTTCCCACAACTGCCTTGAGAAGGTTGTGCTGCCTTGAGTAAGAGAGTGGCTGCTAGAAGACTTTATGTTTGGCAATAGGACACTGTGCTGTGTCACACATGCAGGAGAATCTCGTCACGGCTGTAAGACAATTTCTGTGACCACATCATCCTTTACATCTGGCGATCTAACTCCCTGGACTTGCAACCCCCTTGGTTATTATGCGTTGAACGCAGTTCAGTGGGAAACCAACAAAACTCTTTGTAACACCAAACATGAACTGTAGGCAAAGATTCCGGCAGTATTTATTAATGGGTCTATCCAGAAGAGTTGCAGGAGATTCCGAAGTTGTTTGCAGGCCGTGGTTGAAGCCAAAATTGTGTTTATTAAATTTAGTCTTTAGTATTTCTTTAGCATTTTTGTGTAATATTTGTTAAAATGTTTTCATTTTTACGTAATTTAGGTAAAAATTTATTAATAGCACCCTCCCTCACACACACACACACACACACTCTCTCTCTCTCTCTCTCTCTATATATATATATATATATATATATATATATAGTATATATATATATATATATATATATATATATGTAGCTTTTGCGATCGTTAGACAAACTGATTAATTATTTTTAATTTAATCAGTTTGTCTGACGATCGCAAAAGCGTGAAACCGAGGGTCATAAACTCACACCTGTCTAACTAAATATGTTAGCGCTGTCACTGATATTGAGCGCTTTCGCATATGTAATATATAAATAATATAATATATATAACAAATATTTATATTTTAACGTAACTTGGTTATAAGTAACAGACAATCTGAAATCAATCGATAAAAAATAATGTTCAAACAATTCATTTCATATATTTATGCACACACACACACACACACACACACACACACACACACACACACACATATATATATATATATATATATGTTTCATTAAAAATGACAAACAAGGTATTATCACTAGGTTTTTTTATAATTTTAATGCTCATATATTTTTTTCTTTTCGGAACTCAAATTATATAAGAACTGTCCAATGTAAATGTTATATATTTTGAATTCCGAAAAAAATTATACGAACATACGAAAAGTTATATAAAAAAAATTAATGATAATACCTTGTCTGTCATTTTTAATGAAACCTGTATAAAAGAGAGATTGTTGCCCAAATACACTATATATATATATATATATATATATATATATATAAATTAGAACATGTCCATAATTTTTTTATATATCCACTACAAATGGTACATTTTTTTCGACATTGAAACTTCAATGTCTCATCAGGCGGTGTGGCTAGGAATGGAAAGCCTCTTTACTTATATTTGGTCAGTTGTGTGTGGGATGTTGGTGGGGGTTAGTGATAAGGGAACCGTTAGAATTTTGAAGAAAGTGGTGTGGGTAGTTAATATGGTTGATTAATGAGAGTCTTTGATTTCTAGATAGATTTAACATTAGCAGTTAGAAAGAGTCAACCAGCAAATAAGGAAAAAAATCAACTAATGCAATGGAGTGGTACAATGGACGTAATCAAATGGTTTGAAAACCTTAGGAAAAAATATAATGCCACCTTCTTACAGTTTGACATCGTGGGTTTTTACCCATCGATATCTGAGGACCTCTTCAATCTCGCCCTGGAATTCGCGGAATTCTACTCGGACATCACAAAGGATGAAATCAAAATAATTCTGAACTGTAGAAAATCAGTTCTCATTCACGACAACGAACAGTGGACAAAAAATTCGACGGATAATTTTGATTTATCTATGGGAGCCCTGGATTCTGCAGAATTTTCAGATCCGGTAGGATTATTCCTATTGTACAACCTCACTGCGCATAAAGAAATCAACACGAACAATATAGGACTATATAGAGATAACGGACTCATGATAATAAATAAATCTACTGGAGGTAAAGTTGATAAAACTAGAAAATTAATTCATAAAGTTTTTAAATCCTTTGGTCTTAACGTAGTGATTAACCCCAATATCAAGCAAGTAGACTTCCTAGACATAACATTAGACTTAGTATCGAACACTTTCCAACCTTACATGAAAAACAATGCTAACCTAAAATATATAAACCCCAATTCTAATCACCCACCATCCATTATCAAGTATATCCCATCATCGGTAGAACGCCGCATTAACACACAGTCAGCCAGTAAAGAAATATTTGATAAACACAAGGTAATTTACAATAAAATCCTGAAAAAAAGCGGATATCAATCATCAAAAATTAGCTTTGTGGAAAAATTCAGGAGTTCAAAAAGCAAAAATAGAAACCGGAAAATCATATGGTATAACCCTCCTTTTAATCAATTAACTTCAAGCTGGGACATAAATTTCTTAAACTAATAGATAAGCATTTCCCTAAAAATAAGCCTCTAAGTAAAATCTTCAATAAAAATACAATAAATCTAAGCTATAGCTGCTCCAATAATCTAGAAAAAATAATTAAAGTACATAACAGCAAAATATTAAAAGCACACAACAAAAATAACTCCAACACTAATACCAGTCCGCCCCATAATAAAACCTCTGTAACTGTAGAAACCCTAACCAATGCCCCATGACCAATAAATGTCTAACGAAATTCCTGATATATATGTGTTCGATTTCATCCGTGGAGAATCCTAAAGATGAAAAAATATATATCGGAAATACAATGAACGTATTTAAAAAGCGATTTTACAATCACCTCTCATCCTTCAATAACAAAGAAAAACAAAACATGACGTCTCTCTCCAAATACTTTTGGAAGTTAAAAGACGAAAATAAAACGCCTAAAGTTAAATGGAAAATCCTTAAACAAGCAAGAACAGCTAAATCAATAAAGGATCCATGTTTCCTTTGTCTTCAAGAAAAAATTGAAATCATTAAATATATGAATGGTAACAAGCTTTTAAACCAGAGGCATAAAACCACAGTAAACCGCAAGCACATTAAAGAACTAACCTTACAATCATCCTAAAAAATACTACAAAAGCCAGAGCTAGGACCCCCTAGAAATTTTTCTAAAAAATTAAAAATTCTATAGAAAAAATCGATTTACTAAATTGTAAAGTAAGGTTTAAGATATATAATTACATTAATTATAAAAACCGTCCTTAATACACACATCCTACCTTAAATACAAACACACCTATTACCTATTCACCTATCACCTTAAATACAAACATTCAATCTTTCCTCCTACATAGAATTCTACTTATTACGCACTTATTACCTGCTTACCTATTACCTTAAATTTTTAACATTAAAATTTACCTCTTACATTAAATCTTACCGCAAAAGGTGATCGAATTAAAAGTTAAAATTTAATAGAAAACATCGATTTCCTAAATCCAAAATTAAGATTAAATATACAAATTTAGATTAATTATAAAAACTCTGCTTAAATACAAAAATATTCTGTACTGAATAAGCATCCTACCCCTAACCTGTTCCTCTAAGAAATCCTAAAGGATATAGTCTAGTCACAAGATAATAAAAACTTACATTGTAGCTGCTAATGTTAAATCTGTCTAGAAATCAAAGACACTCATTAATCAACTATATTCACTACCCACGCCACTCTCTTCAAAATTGTAAAGGTCAATACACAGGACTTGTTCCCTTATCACTACCCCCAGCCAACATCCCACACACAACTGACCAAGTATAAGAAAAGAAATTAAAAATTTAATAGAAATATCGGTTTCCAAACTGCGATCTAATTAAAATTTTAAATTTAATAGGAAAAATCTATTTCCTAAATCCAAAACTAAGATTAAATATACAAATTTACATTAATTATAAAAACTCTGCTTAAATACAAAAATATTCTGTACAAAATAAGCATCCCACCCCTTAACGGCTCTTCTAAAAAAATCCAAAGGATATAGTCTAGTCGCAAGATAATAAAAACTTACATTCTAACTGCTAATGTTATACAACTCAACAAATATAAGAAAAGAGGCTTTCCATTCCTATCTACACCGCCTGATGAGACATTGAAGTTTCAATGTCGAAACAAATGTACTATTTGTAGTGGATATATAAAAAATATTATATACATGTTCTTAAATATAATTTATAATAAATATTCACAGTTCCATATATTATATATCGAGCACTGTTTTAAATTAATGTTTTGGACGTTGTAAAAATTCTTTCTTCGTTCTGTATTCACTCGGATATATATATATATATATATATATATATATATATGTGTGTGTGTGTGTGTGTGTGTGTGTGTGTGTGTGTGTGGCCTGATGATTGCTCCTGAGTGTTGACTTCAATGTTCACTCTTTATATATGTGAGTTCAGTTCTGTAGTACCTCAGTTTCTATCTATAATGTGAAGTTTTGCTTAAGCACTCGCCGTGACGTCTGTAAGAAATCCGGAATGCCATACTTTGCAAACAGTGTAAAAAATTAGTATAACTGTAGAAGGTGTTTTTGTTTTTGTTTTTGTTTTTGTTTTTTTTGCATTTACAAATTTAAAGCCATTTAGTAAAGCTATCCACTACCACAAGATGTGATCCGTTTTTTGGACCTGCAAAATCTATATGAAGTTGTGACCACGGCGTATCCGTCTTTGGCCAACATTGTATTTTCGTGATCGTTGATTTTACTGCCAGAGTACAACCTCTGCAAACTTTTACTACTTTTTTAATATCTTCGTCCATTTTAGTCCAGTGTACATAGCTTCTCATAAGAAATTTCATACTTGAAATTTCCCGAATATCCACAATGAAATTAATTTTATATCAACTTTTGTAATATACAACATATTACTACTCTTTGTGCAAAAATCAGTTCTTTGTAACATAGTGATTAAGAGTTCAAGTCTAGATTGCTTTCTTCTAGTTTTTTCCGCAATAAACTTGTCTTGTTTTGCTTTTGCTTTTATTTCTTCCAGAGTAACTGGTAATTCGCGTACTGCATTGCATAATATATTTTTATATCTGTTTCCTACCTTAATGCTGCAATCACTGTATCCTCAAACGATTCAGTATTATTTTGGTATCAGTCTTGATAATCCATCTACATATGCTAAATTTTGAACGGTTGGTATTCTATCCTAAAATTGTAATTTAATCAAATGGTAACCTAGTGTTGTAATCTATTCGCTGTATACGTAGGAAGTCCTTTTTCCAACCATAAATTGATAATTGAAGTCCGTAGACTGTCTGCAACCGAGAACTCCTACCGTGTATAAATATGTAAATTTTTTTCACTGCAAATATTATTGATAATGACTCTTTTTCGATCTGGTTATGGTTTTTTTCTGCCAGTAGGACGGAACGCGAAGCATGTGCGACGGCTTTCATCTTACATCATCATATTTATGTCGACTTACTGCTCTTGTACCGTAATCACCAGACCACTACAATTCCTACTTTTGGATTGTAGTGTGCTATTGATAAATCTGACATTACTATTTTTTTTTATTTCTTCGAGCGCCTTCTATCACTTATCAGTTCAGTTCCACTTTATGTCTTTTTTAAGTGAGATTTTCAGTGGAGCTCTCAAATTCTGACTATTAGGTTAAATAAATTTGATACTAGTACCAGGAACGCTTGTAAACTAGTAACACTTGTTGGGGGGGTTATTTTCTTAATTGCACTTACCCTCGATAGATTTGATTGACGACCAGTTTTGTCAATGATTTGTCCAAGGTACTTAATTTTAGGAAAAAACAATTCTCAGTGAGTTTCAACCCGTACTCTCATATTTGGCAAAATTTGTTTTTACATGCCCACTACGTTCCTTAGATACACTTTTAATTAATATATCATCCAGATAATCAACAAAGAAATCACAATCTGCAATTATGGTATCCATAGTTTGTTGAAGTATTACTGGACATACTTTTATATCAAAAGTTGGTTGAACTTAAACAATCCCTTGTACGTATTTATAGTTGTTAACTCTGAACATGCTTCTTTAACCTGTAGATAGACTAAACTATCGCCCGGTTCACACTCCACCCACATCTATTGAACAGATGTATAGGCTCATCCATTGTTCCCTGTTTAGGATGTTGTTTCCGGTTTTCTCTTTTCCGATCTTTTTACTTTTTTTTTTTTTTTTCATTTAGAGTAGATAGACTAAACTATCGCCCGGTTCACACTACCCACGTCTGTTGAAAAGGTGTAGAGGCTCATCCCTTGTTCCCTGTTTAGGATGTGGTTTCCGGCTTTCTCTTTTCCAATCTTTTTCACTATTACGTAGCCCCCTGCACATCAGTGGCGTTACTGCCTTGCTCGGGGTGATATGATTAAAAAAAATACGCTTCAGAAAGATGAAGCTTCAAAAAGATTTTTCGGTAAATGTTCGTTTTAGGTGCCGACGGCTTTTCCCCCTTCAAATTTATCCAAAATAGCATTATTTCTGTGCAAATGTATATGCTGAACTCAAATCAACAATTACTTATTGAAGAAACTTACCTTTTTTGCTTTGAAAGTCCATAAAAAACGAACTATATCTCGCACTTTTTCTCTCCCGTAACTCTCACGAAGTCATGTAATTAACTGCAGTATGACGTTCTACGTAGACAAAATTTTCTGTCGAATTTTGGTTGTTTTTCTTCCTTTACTGAAACTTCAGGCAATGTATTTCCTGTTATGAAAGTAACAAGCGTAGAAATACAATAGCGCATTACTTTTTTACCGGAACTCCATCACAGGAAGTATAAGTAAATGAAGAAAAATCGAGCAAAAATCTGCCAAGATTCGTTCACATACGCAGTACGTCATTCTACAGTTAATTACATAACTTCGTGAGAGTTACCGGAGAGAAAAAGTGCAAGATATAGTTCGTTTTTTTAATGCACATTTAGATTAAAAAAAAAAAAGGTAAGTTTCTTCAATAACTAACAGTTGATTTGAGTTCAGCATATACACTTGCACAGAGATAATGCTATTTTGGGTAAATTTGAAGGGGAAAAGCGTCGGGACTTACAACGAAAATTTATCGATTTTTCCAGCGTTTAACTTCGCAAAAAATTCCTCTGGTCATGGTAACGGGTGGTTACGTAACTCTAAACACTTGTTTAACGCTGACGTAAAATCTGTGAATACACGAATTTTATTTTATTTTTCTTTACATATACTGCTGATGCTTCCCATTTCGAATGATTAGACTTTTCAATTGCACCCATTTTTCAAGTCTGTCTCGTTCTTCATTGACTTGCTGCGAATGATACACTCCGTTTCGGTTTAAATACTTGCGTCAAAACTTTATTTTCACTTGAAATTTCGCTTGGAATTTAAAACACCGACCCAACTCATTCGCCAAATTATCCAGAATTTTTTTTTAATTCTCCGTTTAAATTTTGACTGTAGTTTCTTTCGCTTGTCCACTTACAATTTTTACAATGAACGCTTTTAAGTTAATACCAAATCTCAAATAATTCCATCCAGTCAGTACCGAAAAATTCGTAGTATTTTTAACACTTAGGCCTTTGCTTTTACACACTTAGGCCTTTGCTTTTACAAACTTAGGCCTTTGCTTTTACACACTTAGGCCTTTGCTTTTACACACTTAGGCCTTTGCATTTACACACTTAGGCCTTTGCTTTTACAAACTTAGGCCTTTGCTTTTACAAACTTAGGCCTTTGCTTTTACACACTTAGGCCTTTGTTTTTACAAACTTAGGCCTTTGCTTTTACACACTTAGGCCTTTGCTTTTACACACTTAGGCCTTTGCTTTTACAAACTTAGGCCTTTGCTTTTACACACTTAGGCCTTTGCTTTTACAAACTTAGGCCTTTGCTTTTACAAACTTAGGCCTTTGCTTTTACACACTTAGGCTTTTGCTTTTACAAACTTAGGCCTTTGCTTTTACACACTTAGGCCTTTGCTTTTACAAACTTAGGCCTTTGCTTTTACACACTTAGGTCTTTGCTTTTACAAACTTAGGCCTTTGCTTTTACACACTTAGGCCTTTGCTTTTACACACTTAGGCCTTTGCTTTTACAGACTTAGGCCTTTGCTTTTACAAACTTAGGCCTTTGCTTTTACACACTTAGGCCTTTGCTTTTACACACTTAGGCCTTTGCTTTTACAAACTTAGGCCTTTGCTTTTACACACTTAGGTCTTTGCTTTTACACACTTAGGCCTTTGCTTTTACACACTTAGGCCTTTGCTTTTACAAACTTAGGCCTTTGCTTTTACACACTTAGGCCTTTGCTTTTACACACTTAGGCCTTTGCTTTTACAAACTTAGGCCTTTGCTTTTACACACTTATTACAGAATGAGACATTACAAGTAATTTCGCCAATAAAAAATCATTTCTGACCTGAGACACTACTAGCGAGTTTCAAAATCCGTTTTAATAAAGGATTTCTGATGTCTTTCCATGTAGCTTAATTAATTATCATTATATCACTACAAGTGTCTAATTTCATTTTTACATCCACATTATTTCTTCTCGCATACACATTTTTTTTCTGTGATATTTTTTTCGTCGTAACGCTGTATACATTTTTTTCTCTGAGAACTTTATCTTGGTTTAGTGTGAATTTATGTCTTTCTTTACCATTCTTATAGTATTTAGAATACTTAAAGGGACAGTTGTCTCTGGGATGTATGCTTCCACATCTGAAACATGAATTTTTTTTTTTAATCATATCACCCCAAGCAAGGCGGTGACGCCACTGATGCGCATGGGGATACTTAAGAGTAGAATGATTGGAAAAGAGAAAGCAGGGAACCACATGCTAAACAGGAAACAAGGGATGAGCCTCTTCACGTGTTCAAAAGACGTGGGTGGAGTGTGAACCGGGCGATAGTTAAGTCTATCTACTCCATTTGAAAACAAAAAAAAAGAGAAAAGAAAAAAAGTGAAAGAAGTTTGGGAAAAAAAATTACAAAAGAAAGTCGGGAACCACATCCTAAACAGGAAACAAGGGATGAGCCTCTACACCTGTTCAATAGACGAGGGTGGAGTGTGAACCGGCCGATAGTTTAGTCTATCTACTCCAATTGAGGAAAAAAATGAAAGAAAAGAGTGAAAAGATGGGAAAAGAGAAAGCCGGAAATCACATCCTAAACAGGGAACAAGGGATGAGCCTCTACACCTGTTCAATAGACGAGGGTGGAGTGTGAACCGGGCGATAGTTTAGTCTATCTACTCTAACTGAGGAAAAAAATGAAAGAAAAGAGTGAAAAGATGGGAAAAGAGAAAGCCGGAAACCACATCCTAAACAGGAAACAAGGGATGAGCCTCTTCACCTGTTCAAAAGCCAAATTGTATATGTTCTTGAAATGTTTATGAAAATTTAGATGTCATTTACATAAGTTGGTCATTTCGATGCTTGTTTCTAATTTCAATAAAATGAAATACAAATATAAAAATATATTAGAATAACTTTCTAGAGTGAAAAATATTGAATTAAAAAAAATGAAAAAAAACTTTTAAAGCAAAAACTTTTTTTTTAAATATGCCTCCCCACAAGCAACAACAGATTTGAAGAGAAGAAATTTAGGTTTCTTGTTAGCACAATCCTTTTTGTACCTTTTACATCGTTTGTATATATGTATATCCTTCTTTTATTATTATTCTGTTCAAGTTCCGTTAGAATTTACACCAGTATTTCTGTGTCTTTTTCAAACCTTGAACGAAAATGAATCCTTTAAATATGTCCGGATTCAATTCAATTAATCTGAATCTTTCACATTCCTAATTCACGATTCCAGCGTGTGTAACAAAACCTCTGTCTTCTTTGTTCGTCAGATTCACACATTTCTAACGAGTGTTGAATAAAGAGCGTTTGTCGTTAAAGATTTTCGCCAGAATATTTATTGTTTCTTTAAAACAAATTTCTTCTGCAGTACAAAGTTACAGTATTTTTCATGTTCCACCAGTGTTAACATCTTCAACAAAAGTCTCGTTTTTCTCTCGATTTCCAGTCACTGCATTCCTCTCTAAAAATTTGCTCGTATCTACAAAAATAAGCAGTAAAGATAAATCCATTATCTGGATTGTATGCAAATTCAGTTATGGCCTTTGCCACAGCATCTGGAGTAAAATAATTTGAATAATTTTCTATGTTCCTCCCTATTATTTCCATTAACTTTTGTTGTTGCTTCTGAAGTTCCAACGACTGCTGATGTGGCGGTTGTTGTTGCGGCTGCTCTTGTTGTTGTTGTGTCTGAATATTTTTCCATATTTAAAGAATAAATTTTCATTTCTCTTTTTTTATACGCACACACAAAAGAGAAAAAATTAAACCAACGTGGTTCAAATTCTCTTCGTCACTGGTATTCCTGTGCGCCGAAGCAACAAGTATTTTTTTTATACTCAGTATGATATTATTGTCACTTCTGTTATAATTCGTATGGGTTTCGATTCCTCATTACTCCTGCTATAACACCTATTAGTTTCAGTCCTTGTCGCCACTGTTATAACTCGGTTTCTATCGGTTATAATATTAAGTTTTGCTTAGGCACTCTCCGTGACGTTTGTAAGAAATAGTCTAGTTCATTTGAGTCACTGGGGAGTATTATTTACTCCTCAACAAATACCTGGCCACAGCACAGGTATAAAAAAAAAAAACTTGAAAATATGAGAAACTGAAAACTGAAATATCCAGAAAAGGCATGACATTTGGAACTAGAACAATCTATACCCGTGGATCAAATAAAGGGTTTGGTTCAAAATTTCAACATATATCACCTGAATAAAGCCGGAGCGTACAACGGCCGAAACGTCGTGAATATAACAATAAAGATGAGGACAAAAGCCCGAGCAATGTTTTTATAAGAACTGGAACACTTTGCGCTTCAACCCTTTAGCAGTTATCAGCCTGACTACTTATATTCTAGTCTTATTGTTCCGTTAGAATAAAATTGTTCTACTTCGGGTTACGAATCAAAATTAGAACTTACGATCCCAGAGGAGTGTCTAACTGTTTCTACAAAATATCTTTCGCTATTATTCGTAATTTGATAGGTAAGCAGAAATTATTATAAGAACTAGGAGCTTCTAGTATTGTAAGAATTATCTTAGTAAACTATCTCATTGTTTTATTTGTATATTTTAACCCAATATATGAATAGCAAATAACTAAATTCTTTCCCTCGCTACCTGAAGTCACCCTGAATACGAGCAAAATGTTTGTTTATGTAAATATTAAATTTAATTAAATTTAATCAAATTAAAATCGAAAAATGCAAAACAATGGGTAATTAACGATTTATGTAATTTTCTCGCGGTCCTGTTCAAATTTTAAGAACTTTCAGTACCAAATACGGTAAATTATCACAAAAATTAAAATCTTATGTAAATATTTTAAAATTCAAGAAAATTGAAAATTTTGTTATAATTCTTCATATTGCAAATTGAACAATTACTGCTCTGCCGATGGATGCTGCTCCAGCTAAATTCGACATTTTTGTTGATTTAAAGGTCAGTTTTCACTTACGAAGTTGAAAAATTAAGAATTATTGAAAAAAATTAAGAATTATTACTTTTATCATTTTTAAACGCTGTCACAGATTTAGCCAAATCTCTGCATGTTTACGGATAGGACAAAATTTCCAAAAGGTTCGTGAATTTATAGAATATAGAAGTAGATATTTCTACATTTTAGTCTGTGAGCTGATATATCAATGGCGTTAGTGTCCCCTTGATTATAGGGAAGATACTTTCTTTTTGAATACTTTAAACAATTATTTGTTTGTATAACCCCTAACGATCCAATTAAGTCAACTGGAATATTTTATATAAAAAGTCTTGTTTGCATAATGAAAATGCGAGGCGCATTGTTATATCGGTTATCTACTGAACCTACACATATCTTTTGAACACTTCACCCCATGAAAAGCAGTAAAACCTATTAATTAATTTAATTTTTAATTAATTTTAATTTTTTTAATAAAGCTACTAAAACACGATTGGTTAGTGAGAGAATATGAGAAAAGAAAACATTATTAAGGAGGACTCTAATTTTTTCAAAGTGAACGTACCGGCCGCCGCGGACACTCGGTCAAAATAAAAAAAACGAATTGAGAAGACGAAAGATAACAATTGTCATTGCATTTAAATTTTTGAAGGTTAACCTCAAGGTTAACTGGAAAGCAAGAAGCCGAAAGAGAATTCCACAAGCGAGAAGAGCGAGAGAAGAAACAGTTAGCATAGAACTTACGATTAAATCTAACCATTTCAACTGATAAGATCTTAGTTGCTATTCATTTCTTTCGCTGCTGTTCAAAAAATCCACACTGTTCTTTCATTCACACTGGCCTGACTTATACAACTATTACGTTACGGTTTCTTGCAATTTTCTCACGCGCCAACAGCGACACCTAATTTATCCCCTAACCTTCGTTTCAGAGACAGGTGGGGGGACACCAGAATCAAGCAAGTACAAAAATTTAAATACCTAGGAAGTGTTCTAACAGGAGATAGAAAGTGCGACACAGAGATCCGAAGGCGAATTGGCATTGCAAAGGACGCGTTCCAGAAGCTGAGTAAAGTACTAACACACAGGAAAATTTCACTAGAAATGAAGAAAAGAGTGCTGGATTGCTATGTGATGTCAGTTCTTCAATACGGCAGTGAATGCTGGACAATATCATCGAAAATGAGGACAAAACTTGAAGCAGCGGAAATGTGGTTCTACAGAAGGATGTTGCGGATATCGTGGACTGAGCATGCAAGCAACGATGAGGTGTTGGAAAGAATGGCAACGGAAAGGAAATTAATACTGAGCATCAGGAAGAGACAACTGAAGTTCCTGGGACACGCAATGAGAAAGGAGAGCTTGGAGAACCTGATACTGACTGGACAGATAGAAGGAAAGAGAGACAGAGGAAGGCAGCGGATAACATATTTGCAGGGCCTGATCAGGTGGATGACGGAACGGGGGTTGCCAGGAGTAACAGGAGCAAACATACTAAGAGCCACAAGGGATAGGGAGACGTGGAGAACCATGATCGCCTACGTCCTGAAGGGACAGGGCACATAGAAGAAGAAGAAGAAGAAGAAGAAGAAGAAGAAGAAGAAGAAGAATGTGAAACCGTTTTCTTTTCATATCTGATATACCATACCAGACTTTTCTGTGCATAAATACCTGTTATAAATTTGGTATAATAAATAATAATAAAATAGGACAATTATAACAATTTACGGTAATACAGGTTATATGACAAAAAGATATATTGTTACCGTAGATCTTATTAAGTTCAATGTCTTTAATTTTTAAGTCGAGAATTTTCAATTTTTCCCTTAGAGAAAAACTTTATAATTTCTCTTTGGTAAATTCAATTTGCCTGAATTACGACTCTTGCGTTTCAGATTATTATAAAGTAAACTTTTGAATTGTTTCTGGTATAGGGTAGACAAAGATGGCTACTGTATCTTATAGGACACTATGCTTACTTTTTCTAATAGACAATTGGAACAGTGACACAACATTATCACTTCCCTCACTACCACCCACTCTAGATTACCTTTCTAAAAATGCTTTACAAAATGAAACTTCGTAAATATCAATGAGAGTAAACAGATGATTAGCGTTAACGAACAAAAAAACAAAAAAATGAGAGAATGAGTGACTGAGAAAGAAAGAGAAAATAAACTGTAAAGAAAGAAAGAAAGAATAAAACGAATACAAAAAAGCAACGAAGAAAATGAAAAAGAAATAAGAAAAGAAAATGGAATGAAAGAAGAAAAATGAAAAAGAAAATGAAAATGAAAAGAAAAATTAGAAAATATAAAGAAAAAGAAAGTGAAAAGAAAGAAAAAATAAAAGGATAAGTAAAGAAAACAGAAAGGAAGAAACGAAAAGGGAAAGAAAGAAGGAAGGAAAATGAAAAAGAAAGAAAGAAAGAAAGAAAGAAAGAAAGAAAATAAAATGCACAAGCGGAAATTTAAAAAATGAAAAGAAATAAAAAAGATAAAATGAAGAAAGAAAGACAGAAACGGAAAAAAATAGACTGAAAGTACAATGCACGGACGTAAATTTAAACTTTTGAAAAGTAACAAAGCAAAAGAAAGAAAGAAAGAAAGAATCAAACGAAAAAATATACGTGATTTAATGTCAGCAGGTTTTGTAGATTTTTATTAATCTGGGTCACAAGATAAAGCCACAAAGAAGGGAGCGACAAAGAATCATGTTGTATGTCGGCGAAAAAAAAATATCAAGAACAGAGGAAGAATACATGAAGAATGGAAGTCACATGATGTGGCCTCGCCGGTTTACTCTTCAGCCACCTGACTTATTAACATAAAATTGTGTACGTTCTCAGTGTAGCCTTCGTTCTCCGGGTCGGGTGAGTGGGAACAAGTCTGTCTCCTTCAATGTGAAAAAGAAAGCTGCTAGTCATCCTGACATTTTATTAGGGTTGTGCCTGTCCTTGTTTCATGCAGATGACTAATAAAACCAACCTGTCTATGGAAAGCCGACCTATAATAGGAACAAAAGATGACAGCGATATCCCTGGGGATCACTGACAGGCGTTTTCTTGGTCTACCTTCTCTATGCAGCTGCTACAAGGGCTCGTTCCCAGGGGTGAAACATAGTGATGAACATTTTAGGGGTCATTTAAAGCAGTTCTTTTGGATAGTATGATTACCTCTTTCGTTGTGTAACATTTTTAAATACTATTCACCCAATACAAGGCTCAAGAGCCACTCAAGAAAGTGTTTCTTAATGAAGTGTGTGGTATGAATTTAGGAGAAAGAACTCAAGATTATGATGATACGTAGAACAGATAAAGACTGACCCTTGATATGAAGCTGTCAAGAGTGCAGCGTTCAAGGAAGCATCCACGTAGGAGTCTTTTCCACAAAACAGCAGTTCTTGATCTGAGGAGAACTTCCTCTTTACAACTGGAAAACGGAAGACTAAGATGGGTTCAACTCAGTGGTCGTAATATAGCGTGTCTTAGCTGTAAAAGTCTGAAACCGATAGAATTAAAGTATGTAACGTGCCCGAGCATTTGCCATAGAAATCGCAATAGAGTAGTGATAGGCTTGCCACACTGAGTCTGTGGGAAAATATTCCATCACCGCGTAAACGATTTTGAACTCTAGAGAGATTTACTATAAGTCCTGCCAGGATTTGTCATTGGTAGCCGCAAACCGAACAATATAAGGATACTCAGAATTATCAGAAGGTTTTCATCATCAGGTTGGTTGTAGATTGGTTGTCGGCAGGTTGGTTGGAATGTGTATTTGTGTGGGATAGTAGATGAATAAAATGTATACATTTTCATGCTAAAATAGAAATTTATTAAAAGAAAGAATAACAAGAATTCGTAGAAATTAATGTTCAATGAGAAAGTTAAGAGTATCAAGAAATATTTCTTAGTAGTAATTTGTTGAAAAGAGTTTATGCGTACGTACGTATGTATGTATTAGCGTTTGTTTGATAGGAATGTTTTTGAATGGAGAAGAAGTAAAAGGAATCCGATCGCGAGAAAGAAGGAGAAAAAGGACGAATGTCCGGGTCACTTGAAGCTATTCCCGTTACATTTTAGTTTGTTGTCTCTGCTGCTTCCATTACCTGACTGACTGACTGACTGACTGACTGACTGACTGACTGACTGACTCTGATCGGAGCCTTTTATTGTAACTTAGTTTTTTCGCACTGGATCGCAAAAGTCTTCTGGGTCTTGCAAGTCGCTTCCATTGGTCAGAAAATCAGTTTAACACCTACTTGCGAAATCCGGTTTCGACTTTTTCTTTAAGCACATGGTCAATCCTTTTTCTACCAGGATTTCACACGTCATTGTGAATTTTTGTAAAAGTGAAGAAGAAGGTTGATTTTAATTCTTAATTTCCTATCCCACAAATCAATTATATATTCATCCATTATTTTCAAAGATTCGTTGGCACTTTGTAGTCCTGATTATGACAATAAACTACATCCAGCAAGAATGACTATGATCGAGAGATTGGAAATTTTAAGGAGGGTGGAATAACTTCAGTTGCTATTCCCAGGTTAGTAGTACCTGCTAGGATCTCAGCTATAGACAGATAGTGAGCCATATAACCACAAAAAAAAAGAGATATCAAAAAGACAAAATTATTAAGACCCACAAAGAACAGGAAATTGTGACGAGCTATGATCGCCAACGTTATGAAAGGACACAGCAAAAACAAAAAAAAAATTGATAATATCTCGACGATCGTACAACATTACTTTTCTTCCATTGAGCTCATTTTTGGAATCAGTTGGGGGTATGCTTGTCAATTCTCTTTCATATTGCGTAAAATATTGCCGTATGTTAGTGAACTTCAAATTTATTCATAATTGCCACGGATGATTCGTAATTCAGATGATACATTCGTCCTTACAATTTGTTGTTCCCATGAACAGAACTTACTTGTGACTCAAGCCAACAGAAGCTAAATGTTTTGTTCAAGAACAGTGGAAGTCTGTCAAGGGGATAAAAGACACTGGGGAGATCTACATGAAAAAGTGTTTAGAATTCTGTTGCGAAGCTCTCTGTTGTTCAACAACAGTGGAAGTCTATCAAGGGGATAAAAGACACTGTGATGATCAACATGAGAGAGTGTTAAGAATTCTGTTGCGAAGCTTTTTGTTGTTCAACAACAGTGGAGGTCTATCAAGGAGATAAAAGACACTGTGATGATCAACATGAGAAAGTGTTTAGAATTCTGTTGCGAAGCTCTTTGTTGTTCAACAACAATGGAAGTCTATCAAGGGGATAAAAGACACTGTGATGATCTACATGAGCAAGTGTTTAGAATTCTGTTGCGAAGCTCTCTGAGGCCCACTTTATGGAATTGGTTAAGCTTTTTATAATAAATTTGGCATGTTGGTCTAAAAAGCGTGGGAATTATGACTGTTCTATACATTCGAACTTTGGCTTTTTCTATTTTTTATTTAATCATTTTCACCCCAAGCAAGGTACCAAAGCCACTAAAACACAGGGTGTTACTGAGTGTAAAACAATATAAAGAAAAAAACATTATTATCGAGCGAGAACAATAAAAGAACATAAAACAGATCAACCAAAATGCAGCCGTCAATTCTACTCTATCAGCTTCTTTCCTGCACTTCCCTCCTGTGTAACTCTCTTTCTTATTCTTGCTTTCCTGACAGCTACAATCTCCAGGTATTTAAATGCAAGGTCAATACCCATCTCTTATCCACTTGACTCCAGTTCTTTCTACATCACACTGTGTATCTTGTTCTATCTTCTTTTTCTTTCTCTCTGCCTTAGCGACTGCCTTCACACCTGTGTTTCCGTCCTTCTCTTGCCCTTTCTTTGACACCCACTGTAGCTGGGTCGTCTTTCTCTTCGCTCTACTCTTGCCTAAACTTTTGCTCTTATGTAGTCTCCTGTGAATCAGTTACTGTACCGTCTTGCTTGGAGTGAAACGATTACAAAAAAGACAGAAGATAACGATTGACATTGCATTTAGCATTTTGCAGATCAAACGTAACTGTTCAAACAAATCGCTGGAAGAGAGTTCCTCAAGCGAGAAGTGCGAGAAAAGAAACTGATAGGAATAGACCTTACGGTTACGTCCAGCCAACTCCACTGTAAAATAATGGCACCCTGCTGCTAATCTAATCTTCTTTTATGTGCCGTGTTCCTTCAGAACGTCGGAAATCATGGCTCTACACATCTTCCTGTCCCTCGTAGCTTTATAAATTTTGTCTTGCTATTTCTCCCAAACCTTGTTCTGCCATCTACTCCAGCAAGTACGTCACGCACTGTTTTCCCCTTTCGCACTTTCCTTCTATCCACCCTGTGAGTATCAGATTCTCCAAGTCCTCCTCATTCATTACATGTTCCAGGAACTTAAGCTGTCTTTCCCTGATGCTAAATATGTTTCCTTTTTGTTTTCATTCTCTCCAAAACCTCATCATTGTTCAAATGTTCGGCCCATGATACCCTCAGCATCCTTCTGTAGAGAAACCTTTCTGAGACTTCGAGTATCTTCTTCATCTTTGCTGAGATTGTCGAACATTCTCTGCCATATTGAAGGATAGACATTACATAACAATCCAGTACTCTCATCTTTGTTTCCAACGAAATTTTCCCATTTCATAATACTCTACTCAGTCTCTGGAATGCATCGTTGGCCATACCAATAGGCCTTCGGATCTCAATGTCACAGTTTTAGTCCTCTGTTGAAACACTTCCCAGGTATTTAAATTTCTGCACCTGCTTGATTTTAGTATTCCCTGCCTGTAGTTGACATTTTAGTCTCCTCTTTTTACTGATGGCTGTGCATTCAGTTTTCTTGCAGTTTATATGTAGTTCTTTCTTTCCGCTTTCCTTAACTTTCCTATACAGCGAAACAACTTTGAGAGCTCTAAAAGTCATTTCGGCCAAAATCTGAACAATATAAGATAACGCAGATGATACATTAGTGATAGCAGACACGGAATGAACTCCTCTAGAAAGTAGTTAAGAAATTTGCGTTGAAGAAACGATAAATATTCTGACAATTTTTTAGCGAGTAAAGTTCGTTATCTAATACTCGTTGAAAGTGTATGAATCCGTTGAAAAAAGATTTTGTCACATGTACTGAAATCGTTAGCAATGGATTTGAAAGATTCATATTAAACGTTCTGACTCCAGATATGTTTAAAGGATTTATTTTCGTAAAAAGACGCAGAAATAAGTGTTAGAATTATAATGAAACTGGGACAGAATAAAAAAACTAACACTTACAAGAAATATCGGACGAATGTCAGAGAATCATAAATCTTTATCTCGAAAATTAAAATATTACAATCTAAAAATATTTTCAGTTTTTAAATAACTTGCAAAAGGGTTGATAAACAGTCAAAAAACAAATCAATTAATCAATTGTCATTTCTTTCTTTCTACCTTTCTTTCTTACATGAGTTCAATCTATTCTTTATCTTCCTTCTTTTTTAAAACCTCTTCACATTTTCCAGTTTCTTTTATCTTTCTTATGTTAATATTTTCCGTTTTCTTCATTTTCCTGTTGTTTTTTTTTTTCGTTTTTGTTTGTTTTGTTTTTTTATTTTGTTAGCTCTCTGTACTGTCCAATTTCTTTCATCTACTTTCTTTCTGTCTTTCTTGCATCTGTTCTGTACCTTCTTTCTTTTTTCTTACATTTCATTATTTTAGAACCTCTCCGCATTATTCAGTTTCTTTCTTTCTTTCTTTCTTTCTTTCTTTCTTTTCTTTAATTCATGGCCTTCTTTCGTTTTTGCTTTCATTCTTTCATGGCCACTTCTCATTCTCAGTTTCTTACTTAACATTCTAAACACTTTCCGTATTGTTCGCCATGTTTATCACTGGTGTATTTTAGTGGCGAAACAAGAGCGATAGTTCAATAGACAAAAAAAAAGCCGAACAAAGATAAATTATGTTGTCGGCTCAGAGTCAAGTAAGTGGGAAATTTTCTTGCCTCGAGTTCAGAATGAATAAGTTACAATTTATGATTGCCAGTTCTTTTTCACTAAAAGATAACAAAGCCTCACTTCATATTTTTCTGTTATGGTTATTCGTATATATATATATATATATATATATATATATATATATATAGTATTGTCATCCGCAGACAGATCTGTTTCGCTGTTTTATATATATATATATATATATATATATATATAGGTGTGAGTTTGTAACCCTGGGTTTCACGCTCTTGCGATCGTCAGACGATCGCAAGAGCGTGAAACCCAGGGTTACAAACTCACAACCTATATATATGAATATGTCTGCTCTATCACTGATATTGGGCGCTTTTAAATAAGTACCACGCATATATAATAAATAAATAACATAATATATATAACAAATTGCATATATATATATATATATATATATATATATATATATATATATATATATATATTGATATTTATAATTATATACATCCACTTTTCGCGCGGACACACACACACACACACATACATATATATATATATATATATATATATATATATATATATATATATATATATGAACGAGTTTTTACGCAATCTAGGTTTCCATCTTATGGTGTCTTCAGGCGATTTACAATAACTGATTTTACCGTTTTTTTTTAAACGCTCACATAACAGGGATGTTCAAAATTAGAAGTTAGGAAGTGGATGAAAACGTTCTAACTTCTAAAAAGAGAGAAGAAAATGAAAATAGTATGAAAAGAACAAAAATAATGAATGAATAAAAAAATCTAATGCAAAAATAAAAGAAATAAGAAATCAAAAAGAAAGATTCTATGCTTTAACATCGTTGGTGTTTATGTGCACGCGCGAGTATGTATAAATGTGTGTATATACGTGCGTGTGTGTATTTATATGACTGCGTATACGCCTATCAGTGACCTCGTGCAAGCGAGTATGTAATGTATATGATTGCCAGCATTTAATGTGTGTGTGTGTGTGTGTGTGTGTGTGTGTGTGTGTGTGTGTGTGTGTGTGTGTGTGTATGTGTGTGTTACAGAATCAACTTGGTTGTTGAGGAGATTTTGCGCGCATTTCAATTTTTATTAAGTTCTTTCTTTTTTATTTATTTTTTTTTATTATTTATTTGACAGTGACAAGATCAAAATGTTTGCAGTCCGGATAGAAAACTAATGGTTTTCGAAAGAACATCAACTTGAAGCCAATAAAAACATATTTTCGCAGGAGAAAGATATTTAGAAGAAAATGGCGACCGGAGTAAAAGGCGAAAACCAATGAACACGTAATCGATACTAAGTTCAATAAAGAACATCGAGCTTTGAAAAGACATTTTTATTTTATTTAAGAAAGAGAGTATAAAAGAAGAACGTTCAACGCGTGGCAGGGATGGATGGGAGAGCCGAGATATTAAAAAGGTAAAAGAGGGAGTGAAAGATAAAACGGAAGAAGATAGAAAGGAAAATATGAAAGAGGAGGAAAAGAAGAAAAATGAAAAAGAAAACGAAGGAAAAAAACAAAGATGATGGTCATGATGATAAAAAAAAGAGAAAATCTATCAGCCGTGGTATAAACAATGAGGATAAGATAAAGTAGAAAGAAGAGGAAAAAAATCAATAGATTTAAAAACACACTGAAAAAGGACTAGTTTTTTTTTTGTTTTGTTTTTTTTTTTTGTTTTTTAAAGAAGTTTATATATCATGTCCTTTCTGGATATGAACAATCATAGCTCTCCACCACTTCCTTCTCTTTACTTGCTCTGAGCAACTTTACCATCACTCTCTGCCATCTATTCACACAAAACCGTTAAGTAGGTTACTGGTTGGTTCGCTCTGATTTTTTTATTCTGTCCTGTGAGTGTTAAATTCTCTAGGCATTATTTCCTCAATGTCTGTCTTAAGATTTTCAATTATTCCTTTCCAGTTGTTAGCAGTATTTTTCTTGTAGTTTCTGTTGGGTTGAGTCATAAATAATTTCCGTTTTATGAAACAAATTATAATGAGAAATGTCTCAGCTTAATCATCAATAGCGGTTAATAATACAATTGGAGTACACTAACTTCAAAACAAAAAACAAAAGACTGACAAGAATAAATCTTCAGAACCGATTCCAAAATATAGGCTTCATGAAAAGAAAAGTAATATTGTCCGTGTGGTAGAGAATTATTCATTTAGAATTCTTACTAGCAGTATAACCCGGCGTAGCTCGTGTGTAATGAAAGCTTTAAAACTAATCTGTAGTCCTGGAGCTCAGACTCTTTAGACATTGGCACGAAAGACTAAAAAGCAATAGTTGTCTCCAGTTAAAGCCAAACCGTAGACTGAAAGAAAAATGAATGAATGTAAGTCAAATTTTGATTTCCTGGTATCGATATCAAATAAGTTTTTTTCGTCGTAAACTGAACTTTGAAGGCTAAATAAGTCCTCTGAGTAAATGGTATCATGGCTGAGACTATGAACTACAATTATACCTACTTAGAGCCAAACCCGAAGCAAAAACTAAAATAAAAGGGTTGAAAAAGAATAGACATACAGGCAGATAGACAGACACACACACAAACATCTTGCCTTTTATATAAATATATTATCGATTTTCTGCACTATTGTAAGAACTGCAACCTTGAAACTTCTGAATATCGTTTCTTATGTCTTTGTTTATGAGTGTATCAAATTTGATTAAAATCGGACCACTCCTTCTCTAACCCGATTTTTTTGATTATCGATTTTCGATATTTATTGGGGATACCTCGACACAAAACCTAGCTAAGAACACTCGCAGACGCTTATAGTACAACTGTGTAAATTTTCAAGAAAATCGGTTCAGTCTTTTCGGAGTCTATAGGTAACGGACACACACACACAGACACACACACACACACACACACAGACAAAGTTCCATTTATAAATAAGTTTAGATATGCTATGAAACACGAAATGCACATTTATATATCTAGCAGCTTCAAGGTGTCCCTACAAATTGGGTGGAAAAGCGTCATAAAATAGTGAACGGGAAAATACTTCTATATTTCTGAGACTGTAAAATATTTACACTATTTACATTGCCTTTATCTTTATTGCCACATCCACGACGTTGCACACCCTTGGACTTCTTTGGGGAATTAATAAAGGGAACTAACTGAAACTAAGACATTCAGAAAAGACATGCACGTGGAACTAGAACAATCCATCCCTGTGGACGGAATAAAGAGTTAAAGTTCAAAATTCCAACATATATCTTCTGAAGAAGACCAGAAACGTCGTGGATATAACAAAATCGATGGAGACAACAACATGAATAATGTAGTGTAAAGAGGAAAAATACTGTTCTTCACCATGACAACACAAAGCCGCATAGGGCAAGAATAACAAAGGAAAAAAATGAGAATTCGGCTGGTTTGTTCAGCACCACCCACTATATTCATCAAACTTTGTATCAACCGATTATATTTTTCTCTAAGAAAAATCAAGTTTAAAACTTTTTCATATCAAGACCTGCAAAATTTTATTCAAATGTTATTAAAGAGTTGTCTGGTAAATGGTAAAAAGGATGTGCGTTGTAATGCATTGGATATTGGCTCGGAATGAGAAAGGTATTAATCCGACTCTTCCTTCCAGTTATGGGCTAAATAACAGGACAGATTGGGTTCTATAGCCTTGGTCGGCAACCAGTCTACCGCAGAAAGCAGTGGCAACCTACTGCGATATAATCTTCTGCCAAGTCAGTCGTATCTCTTCCGAGACATGATCGCCCAAAGCGTGTATCACGCATGACACTTAACTGACTGGTAAATGGCAACAGTTCATCGCAAATAATGGAGATTATAAAAATGCACAAAATCTAATTGTATTTTATTTTTTAAGTATAATATTGATAAACAAAAACGAAAGTTATTTATAACTCAACCTAGTATTTTCTTTAAAATTTTCTTGTTACTCACATACTCTGTCCATGGCATCCTTAAAATTCGTCTGTAATACCACATCTCTGTCGGTCCATGTCTCTTATTAGTCTGTGAGAAAACTGTCCAGAATACACTGCCATATAGGAAATTGGCTATTACACAACAATTTATGATTCTCTGCTTTGTTTCTCTTTCTTAATACTGTGTTTAGCTTCTGGAAGACATTTTTCACTATTTCTGTGAGCCTTTTGGATTTCTGTGTCATATTTCCGCTATTCAGTTAAGTTTCTGTACCTACTTGATTTCGACGTCTTCCACGTGTTTGTACAAACTTTGGAAATTCTCTTTTGCTAACACCATTAATATTAGGTTGTCCCAAAAGTACGTAAACATTTGCAAAAAATTAAAATTTTACTCGCCAAGTAAACTAAGGTTACCAGAAAACACTTGCAAAAAATTGAAATTTTACTTGCAAAAACAACAAAAATTATTGCTTAAAATAAGGACCATCATTTTCAAAGACTTTCTGCCATCGATCTGCAAGCTTTCGGATCTGGTCAAAGTACCATTCAACCGGCTTCGAATCAAAGAATTCTTGACACGCTTCTTCAACTTCCTTAAACGAGTCGAATCGTAAGCCTTTCAGAAAGTGTTGCATTGAGCGGAAAAGGCCGTAATCAGATGGAGCACAGTCAGGACTGCAGGCTGGATGTGACAGAACCTCAACGCCGTCCAGCTCTTCAAACTTGTCTTTGGTCTTCCTAGCGGTGTGTGGCTTGGCATTGTCCTGCTGCATCAAAGCGCGCTTTCGGTTGATCAGAGCTGAGTACTTTTGCTTCAACTTTTCGTAGACCCGCTCAAGTTGCTGACAATAAAGTTCAGCACTGATGGCACGACCATTCGGAACCAACTCAAAATGCACCTTAAAGTTCCACCAAACGCACAACATGACTTTCTTGCCGAATCGATCTTGTTTTGGAACCGACGGTGTCTCTTGCCCTTTCTGAACCCATCGCTTGTCTCGATTGTGCTGGACCAGATAGACCCATTTCGCAAGTGTTTACGAACTTTTGGGACAACCTATTATAATGAGTCAGAATACTGAGGATAATACCGGAGTATCGAAGAGGCTTGAAATCACTGGATCTACAGTGAAAGTTAGCCGACCTAAAAGCATTTCTCACTGGTCACCCAACTGCAAGGTTAGACGCTTGCTTTTATCAGAACCTATCACCATGTCGCGCATATTTGCATGGTATACCCATATCAGATTGGGTATCTTGATGGGTATCTTGGGTTTCGCATATTTGTAATCCAGTATCTCTTTTTTCGGCGTGCTGCTCTCTCACTGAGTAACCATAATAATTGATAATATTTTCAAAATATAAGAACCTGAAAATAGAAGTTTCAGCATTGTGACTTTTAAACACAACCAATAATCCAACAATAGGAGCATTGGGAATGATTAAAAAGAATACCGGTAATGAAGGTCGGGTTGAATGGGCTCGCTTTCATATCATTTCATACAAACGCGGGGGTTCCTTGGAACTACGCTATTTTTAAGCAATGGTTTCTAAGAGTGAAATAAATTGAAAAATCGTTAGTAAAGAAAGAAGACAATAAAAAGAATAAGATTCAGGGAGACAGAAGATAGAGACTTGATGTTAAACAAACAAAGCATATATTTGCCTGTCAGTTGCCTGACCTAAACCAGTTGGGTATCTTTATGAGCGGGTATAGTGCGGAAATATCATGGTCGGGTATCTGGAAATTGGTTTGAAGAATGAGTCAGCCAAGACGACTTGAGTGTTACGTCTAGATACTGGATAACACCCTCAGTCAATAACCGTTTGAGCGGACTAGGCTACACGACTTGACGGTATTTCTAACTGAGCTCTACCTACAAGTTTTATATGCTGCTTTATCAAAACCTATCACCATGTTGCGCATAACTGGCTTTTGATGTATGTGGCTGGTAGATATGAAGTGGGACGACTATTTTTATTCAATTGCTATGACTACTGCAAGTAAAGTTGGTTCACTGTGCCGTGCCAGAAAATCTTTCTCATCAGAATCCATCTTGCACATTTATAAATCTACTATTCGTCCCCAAGCATTAAGTACTGTTGCTAAATCTTGGTCTGGTGCTTCTAATGTACATCTCGAGATTCTTGAGAAAATCCAAAGAAGGGTCTGTAATGTATTTCGATCTTGACTTGGCTCCTCGACTTCAGTCACTTCCCTCTTTTCTACGAATATTTCCATGGCAACTGCTCTAAGTTTTTTTTTTCTTACCCTGGTGCCCCGACTACGTAGATTTAAGCAATTAGGTCTCACTATTTTACAGTTGAACTAGCTACATGTAACGGTCACATCTACTCTAATTGTTTCTTTCTCGCACGTCCCATTTGTGGAACTCCCTTCTGTTTTCATGCTTTTCTGATAACTACAATCTTAAAAAACTCAAGTTCAACATCAATCGCCATCTTCGGTTTTCCTGAGTCCTGTTCTTCTTTTGACCTTTCCTCAACCCTCCCCATTCTCAGTCTTCTCATTCTCTTTTATTCACTGTAGACCCCTGCGTTTCAGTGGCATTATCGCCTTGCTTCGGTGGGGGGGGGGGTGATACGATTTCATAACAGATTAAGCTAATATCAGAAAATCTATTACTCTCAGACATTGAGCGCTGTTAGTCACCTTGGAGTGAGTCTGTCAGTGGAATGTGCTCAATAATTTTCTATGAAAAAGCCTTTTCTTACCACAGTTTTCAAGTAAAAGAATTAGTAAAAAAAATTGTCCCAAACATCAAATAATAATGTACGAGCATTCACCAGGGTCATCTACGGCTATATCGTGTTGAATACACCGGTTCCCGTCCGATCACCGAAGTTAAGCAACATCGAGCCTGGTCAGTACTTAAATGGGTGACATTTTGGGAATACCAGGTATTGTAAACGTAAGGACCAAGAATGGTCCACCGGTCCTACAGGTTTCGGTCCTACAGGTTTGGGGGTTGGGTGCAGGGCTAACAACCCTGCCCCATAAAAAACAGTTTGTTACAGAAACAGTAACAAAAAGTTGCTGCCCTATGCGCCATTGGGTGTGATGGATAAATGATGATGATGATGATGATTCACCAGGGGTCAGTAGCCGAGAATGAGCAAATGAAACTCATGTGACATATCACCATCTTAACTGACAAGCGTTCAGGATGCAATCACACTTGTGCACAGGAACAGCCTGAATGGATTCTAATAGTCATTGTGGTACCTTGGAATAAGAACGTAATGACGACGGAGCAGGCGAAAATACAGAGGTACAAAGACCTAGCAGGGCAGATACCAAGCAGTAGTGTAGCTATAGGGTGCATGTTCTTTTCAGCCATCGGGTGTCAACAGTGAAGCTATAGGGAGCGGGTTAATGTTTTATTAATTCGGCCTTGTGTCAGACATAACCGAACTCCCTACAGCTTACAAATTTTATCCAGAATTATCAGAAGGTTGGTTGTTGGCAGGTTGGAATATGTAGAACAGTGGAAGAATAAAAATATACATTTTTCATGTAAAAATAGAAATTTATTGATAGAAAGGATAAGTTGTAGAAGTTAATGTTCAATGAGAAAGTTAAGGGTATCAAGAGTTCGTAAAATGTTCGTAGTAGTCATTTGTTGGAAAGTGTTCATGCGTACGTATGTATGTATGTATGTATGTATAAGCGTTTGTTTGGTAGGAATGTCTTTGGATGGAGAAGAAAAAGTAAAATGAATTAGCACACGGGAAAGAAGGAGAAAGAGGGCAGTGTGTGACGCGACCTTACGTCCGAGTCGTGGTTGAAGTTTCTACCGGTACATTTTAGTTGTGTTTCTCTCTCACTGCTCCCATCTGACTGACTGACGCTGATTGAAGTCATTTATATATCTTTTAGATTGTTCGCACTGGATCGCGAAGTCTTTATGGTTATACAAATCGCTCCCATTGGTCAGAAAACCAATTTAACATCTACTCTCAAAATCCTTTTTCTATGCAGTAAAACCAGGATGTCACACGTCATTGTGAATTTTTGTAAAAGTGAAGAAGAAAGTCGATTTTAATTCTTAATTTCCTATCCTACAGTAACTAAAGTTGTCCCTTTTGTATTTGGCACACTCTAGACTATTTCCAGCAATCTATCTGCCTCGCAGGACACCTTGACCATGCCTGACATCATTGGGAGTTCACAGATGGAAGTATTACTTCGAACAGTTTATGTGATGACGATAGTATTGTGTTTCAAAGTTGCTCGCGGAAACATCTAAAAGTCGGAGAGAGTATCAAATCAAATAAAAAATAAATAATAATAATAATAATAATAATAAAGAATGATCAAGATGTTATAAAGAATGAACATAATAATAATAAACATAAGAAATAATAATAGATGATATAGGATACAAATCCTATATCATCCATCAACTAACTAAAGCACACTAAATAAAATTACACACCCACAAAATGGGATCCAAACAACTAAAAGCATTTTGGAAAAACCCAACTATAACAGACAATAAAATTTCACACCCGCAAAAATGGATTCAAACGGCTAAAAGCCAAGAACAAAGTAAATTTTACAAGTCAGTATGAAAAGCAAAATTCTGAATCCTAATTGGATAGCAAATGAAAAATTCATATATGACGTCAGTCAAACGTTTATTGTTTTTTGTTTTTTTGTTTTTTTTTGTTTTGTTTTGTTTTGTTTTTTTTTTGTTTTTCTTTCACAACTAGAAATGAAAATTCTTGCTGGGGCCGACAACATAAGAAACTTCCTTATTTAAACCAGCTTGCTGACCGGTCAAATTCAGTCAGAATAGGAGTTGTATCTGATAGCATCTCCACACAATGTAAGGAAGAAACTTCCAGCTGACTCGGTCACGTCTCGTCTTTACTGCCAATTTCCTTTTCTTCTTTTTCACTCCACGCCGCCAAAGAGAGCAACAACAACAACAACAACAACAACAGGATACACTAAATGCTATTTCTTTATGTATTCTTTCTCACCCTGTCGCCGACCTACAAGAAAGAGGAGGAAACATAAGTCTTGACGTTCTGCTTCTACACAACCATGAACTCTAAACTTCTGTGGAACATTTTAAATACTTACATTTCGCTTTGAACAATTTAACTACAAAACTGCATGCATTTTCTTAATGAACGTTTTTCCTCTCACAAATATGTTATAGTATTCAGTTAACGAAATTTCACTTATATTTTTCTTCTTACAATTTGGTCCTTCTGTTAATAAACTTTTATTTTAATGTACAAACGAAATATTGTATCCTTCTGATATTGTGGGGACGTCGGTCGGGTTTGGCGTAAGGCCAATTTACCAAGCATCACCGAGGCCCCTACAATAATAATAATAATAATAATAAAGAATGAACATAAGGATTATTATTTATTATAATAATAATAATAATAATAATAATAATAATAATAATAATATCTGAAAGTCTTTTCACTAGGAACTTTCAGGCAAATATTATACATAATAATGTGGATCCAAAATGCAAGTTCTGTGATAAATACCAAGAAACAATAGGCCATCTAATCACAGGATGTTCTGTACTTGCGCCAAATGAATATAAAAATCGTCACGATAGAATGGGGCAATATTTACATTGTATAATATGCAAACACTATGGAAAATCTGTAAACAAACACTGATATGAACATCAACCAGCACCGGTTACAGAAATAGAAGATTTCACCATTCTATGGGATTATACACCATCTACACAGACAGAAAAATTGAAGCAAATAGGCCGGACATTATTGTTAAAAACCAAAAAGAAAAACTTGCCTATTAATTGATATGACTTGTCCAGCGGATTTGTAACATAGCAACTAAGGAATTCGAAAAACCTGTCAAAATATAAAGATCTGGAAATTGAAATAGAAAAAATGTGGAAATTGAAAACAAGAGTTGTGCCAGTGATAGTAGGTGCACTTGGAATGATAAAAAAATGGAACAAAAACACATTGAAAGAATCCATGGAAACCCCAGCTTAAGAGATATACAAAAAATTGTCTTATTAAGTACAGCCGACACACTAAGGAGAACTTTGTCTATGTAACGCTAGGGATGATGGGGAAGATAGAAAAACATGAAATGGAGCCATAACAACACACCACGACCTGCCTTAGGTCTTTCCGCAGACTTGGTTGGTAGTGCGACCATAGCAGAAATCGAAATATGATAAAAAATGACATAATAATAATGAATATATTTATAAAAAAATGTACAGTAGATTTCATGAAGAAATAAAGAAGAAATTTTAGGAACGTTAGACAGAAAAGCAGAATCTTTATGTAATATTTCTATCCTGGTTTCGCTACCGTTTAACAGACACAAAATCGTCAGCTTAGAAAAATTAAATGGATAAAAATAAAATATATATATATATATATATGTTTGCAAGGGACGCTAAAAAGAAACAGAAGCAAATAAAAAAATATTGGACTAAATTTGATGGCGAACAAACTAACAGACATCAAAAGCACAAACGAAAAGTAGAGAAAAGAAAAAACAGAGAAGATCATTGTTCCAATGAAACGGTTTCATTCGTATCTTAAGTCAAGAAACAGAACTCGAGACGAGACTCAAGTGAAAAAGTGATGCACAGAATCGTTTGAATCAATTTTAACTCGAAAAAAGCAGCTTCTTTTTTTTTTCTTTTGGTGCTTTGATTCAGTAAAGAAAACGGAATTGTTATGGTTCATTATCTCTTCCTCTTCAAACAAAGCGAATCAATAGTCGGGTTCAGTTTTTGTGTCTGTCAATTTGGTTGCGAGCAAACTCTGAAAGTCTGTTCAGTCAAAACTCGTGAGATAAATCAAGCTCAGTACATAGATAGCTGTATATATATATATATATATATATATATATATATATATATATATATATATATATATATATTCCGCCCTGATGAGAGGGGACGTGCGGGTGGTGTAATGGATCTCAGAATGTGAACCGAGTTCGAATTCTAATTGGATTCATTACGTTAATAACACGCTCAGGAAAAGTATTAATCGATCTTTTCCTACGCCGGGCTATGGGTTATATAGTTAAGATATCCATGTTATTCTGAAAAAAATGTTAACGCCATATTCACTCGAAAAAAAAATGTTTTTTTTTTTTCTTACAACCAAAAAAACTTTTTGGTTTATATAACTCAGAAAGGGCTGTTAAGACGTAAAAAACAAATCAACCAATGGTCTGCATTCAAGTCTAACTAAAAACCATGATTTTGTATTATGACTTCCATTATCATGGCGCACCCCCAAAATATGTCTACTTCCAGGAGATCCATACTTGGAGGATGAACTTCCCCATTATACTAAAAATGGATAGGTTTGAGGCAATGAATGTGGTAGGGATAAAGGTGGTCGGCTATTCTATGAAACTTAAGATGGAATAAAGGTAAAACTGAGAAAACGAGACAATTTTGTCCCCTTTCCAATATATAAATATCCATTCAAAACAATAATAATAATAATAATAATTACATAATTTACATTAAAACTATTTTCCTCATCTTTGTTGTTGTTACCACGACGTTTCTGTCATTCTGCTCTACAACATTCTTCAGGTGCTTGTCGAATCGAGTAACATTAAGCAACTCATTAGACAAAATATCTAAGCTGTTGCACCACATATATAACATCTCAGATTGTCAATAAAGATCACATTAATTTTCCACTGAAGCTGCACTGTCTTCAGTTAGGCATATGTTCGGTTCCCTTCTAATAACCGAACAGGACTCATCATCGGATACATCAACGGTTATTACATAAATACAGAAAGTACATTCCACCTGTATTTCTGGGGTGAATAGCTATCATGGTTTGCATTAGGATTATTGTCCTAGTCTTAGTTGTTATTATCATAACGTTTTGGCTATTGTAACTCTTCTGGGTAGGATGTGCGTTGTGGTGCAGTGGATATCGGCTCGGAACGAGAAATCAGGGAGCCGAGTTCGAATTCCAGTTGAATTCTTTGCATTCATATACGAGCAAATACCCTTAGGAAATATATGAATCCGTGGTTTCTCCCTCCAGCTATGGGTCAAATAACAGGACAGATTGGGTTCTATAGCCTTGGTTGGCAACCAGTCTACCGCAGAAAAAAATGGCAACTTACTGCGGGAAAAATCTTCTACCCAGTTAGTCATGTCTCTTTCGAGACATGATCGCCCAAAGCGTGTATCACGTAAGGCACTTAACTGGCTGACTCTTATGGTTGCGTGTTGTAGTGCAGTATGTGCGCTGTGGTGCAGTAGATATCGATTCAGAACGATGAATCAGAGAGCCGAGTTCGAATTCCAGTTGAATTCATTGCATTCACTTACGCGCAAATATCTTTGAGGAAGGTATTAATCCGTCTCATTAAACTTCGGCTATGGGTTAAATAGAAGGACAGATTGGGTTCTATAACTTTGGCAACCAGTCTACCACAGAAAGTCATTTTACCGCAGGAAAATCTTCTCTGTCAGTCATGTTTTTTTCGAGACATAATCGCCGAAGTGTGTATCGCTTAACTGAACTGATAGAGGTTTGTCGTTCCGGGTAACCTACAGGGAATTTCGAAATTGACCCTTGATTTAATTTACGGGGTAGATTATTCTCTCTCAGCTATCCATGTTTAGGGATATCCTGTCTTGCTCTTTAGTACTTCTCATTTATCGCTATTGTTGTTTCTATTGAGTCTAAGTCTGCACTACCTACCCTAGGGATTGAACACCTAATCCCTAAATACGCCAATCAGCGTTTAATTCACTAGGCGTTAATCTCCTTTCCGACTTAAGATGTATCCTTCCCATTCAAACAGATCTTTTTTTTTTTTTTACTTGGAAAATGAAATATGCTTCCATTTTGCCCTTTGCCAGACATTGTTTGGTAACTATCAAACGTTTTGAACGCGTGAAGTCATAGTTTGCAAGTTAACCGTGTAATCCTTTTCTACTATAGAGTTATATCATCATTAAGTGTTCCATATTTGTGTCTTTGTGTCAAACTAAACAGAGTAAACTAGACTGATTTCTTATGCGGACAAGATGATATATCAAACACTTGGAGAAAAAAAATTTAGATACCTACCATGAATACATGTTTTATAACAAAAGACCGAAATGGAAGTGGGGAAAGGCTAGTCGACACTGTCTATCCTACTCCTAGTTAATTCGACTCATACCCCACATTCACTCTAACGATTGGCGCAATCATCGCAAAAACCCATCATTCTCCATCCATTACTAACATGTACTATAATACAAAAATTTCACAGAGGAACGAATCAAATCGCTACGATCGGTCAAATCAGAATCTTTTTCTTCTATGTACCCTATCCTTTCAGGACATAGGCGACCATGAGTCTCCACGTCTCCCTATCCCTGGTGGCTCTTAGTATGTTTTCTCCTGTTACACCTCGCAACTCCCGTTCCGTCATCCACCTGATCAGGCCCTTCAAATATGTTATCTGCTTCCTTCCTCTATCTCTTTTTCCTCCTATCTGGCCTGTCAGTATCAGGTTCTCCAAGCCCTCCTTCCTCATTGCATGTCCCAGGAACTTCAATTGTCTCTTCCTGATGCTCACTATTAATTTTCTTTTCATTTCCATTCTTTCCAAAACCTCATCATTGCTCATATGCTCGGTCCATGATACCCGCAGCATCCTTCTGTAGAACCACATTTCCGCTGCTTCAAGTTTTTTCCTCATCTTCGATGATATTGTCCAGAATTCACTGCCGCATTGAAAAACTGACATCACATAACAATCTAGCACTCTCTTCTTTGTTTCTACGAAAATTTTTCCTGTGTCTTAGTACTTTACTCAGCTTCTGGAACGCTTTCTTCGTCATGCCAATTCGCCTTCGGATTCGACTCACGCTCCCCATTCACTCTAACGATTGGCGCAATCATCGCAAGAACCCATCATTCTCCATCCATTACTAACATGTTCTATAATACAAAAATTTCACAGAGGACCAAATCAAATCGCCACGATGATAAAAAAATGTCTGAATAAGTACAAATATTTTTTTAACATAAAGATATGAAAACCTTCACATGACATGGGAAGGGGTGAATCCAAAAATTAAAATAAGGACGAGCATTCAAACGAAAATAATTCTGTGTTAGTATGGTCCCGTCCGAACCACAAAAATAAAAGAGCGGCCGCTGTATTCGATCGATAAAAAGAAAAAAAATAAATTTATTGATCAATTTTATAAATTCCGAAATAGTAAAGGCTGGAAACGTGAAACATTTAATGCATTGGACGAAGGACATGTCTTTCGAAAATCAGTACAAGGATGCAACGGTCGGTCAAGACAGAATATGTTTTCTTAATTACAATAGATTTAATGAAAGAACCCGAAAAAATACGCACAAATGTACACCAGAACCTCAGAATTCCAAATCTAGCCTCCTTCGTTGTCAATCGTGGTAGAAGAGTTAGTAATACCTGTTTAAATTTAATTACAACCGATTTAATAAAAGAAGTCTATAAATTACGCAAAAATTAACGCAATAGTCTCAGTATTACAGTTCAAATCCTCCACGTGTTTTTCTTTCTTTTTAATTATGACAAGCAGTATAGCCCGGCGTTGCTCGGGTGTAATGGAAGCTTTAAAACTAATCCATGGTCCTGGAGCTCAGACAATTTGAACGTTGGCACGAAAGACTAAAATGTTTCCAGTTAAAGCGAAACCGTAGACTGAAAAAAAATGAATGGATGTAAGTCAAATTTTGATTTCCTGGTATCGATTTATACATATATATATTATCGATTTTCTGCACTATTGTAAGAACTGCAACCTTGAAACTTCTGAATATCGTTTCTTGTCTTTGTCTATGAGTGTATCAAATTTGATTAAAATCGGACCACTCCTTCTCTAACCCGATCTTTGCGATTATCGATTTTCGATATTTATCGGGGGTACCTCGACACAAAACCTAGCTAAGAACACTCGCAGACGCTTATAGTACAACTGTGTAAATTTTCAAGAAATCGGTTCAACCGTTTCGGTGTCTATAGGTAACGGATACACACACACACACACACACACACACAGAAACAAAGTTCCATTTATAAATAAGTTTAGATTTAGATATGAAACATTTAAGAATTACTATTCTAGTGCTACACTACCGATTCCAGTAATGATCGTCTTCTCAGATTTCTCGCTAAACAATAGTCAACATTTAGTAGTCATCCAAACCTAATAATATAGCGATATTCAAACGGATACTATGATATCAAATACTATGAGTGCAAAAAAAAGAAACAGACAAGATGGCGACGAGCTGACGTTTGAAAGAATAAAGAACATGATGATATGGCTACATATTGATGATTTGTACAGTTTAGCCTTCGTAACATAATTGGCAAAAGGGTACCACAGAAAGGTATGCTTTTAAAAAGTTCCAATCTCGCCAAAGGCTTACTTCTTATTTCGGATCCGCACTGCACATTATTGATCGTAGAATGACGATCTGAGAGTTGCGATAAAAATATAAAAACAGAAAGGAACGAAATACTCGGCAAAATTTGATGATAACAGGCGAGCTCCCCTTTAACCCTCTAGGGCCATTCGTATCATATTTGATACAGTATGAAAGAAATATTTTCCTGAAAAATTTTTTAAGAGAAATATTTTATAAATTTCAAATGAAAGCAGTACTGACTGCTCAGTCAATGAATACCAAATGTTTCCTTATAGGGAAATACCAAATGTTTCCTTATAGGGAAATACTGTATCAAATATGATACGAATGGCCCTAGAGGGTTAAGAAATTCCAATAAAGTTAAGTCTAACATAACTCAACCATTTCTGCGCTTGTTTGAACTTCCCACTCGCTCTCAAAACTAATTCTGATGCTTACTTTTATCAGCCTGCTGGTCTTTTAGATTATTATCGGCTCCTGTGACCCTGACCGTTAAGTTTACAAATCAGCAATTGCTTTGTACTTAGTAGGAAAATTTGTGGAATGATCACGACTCACACTCGAAATATGTTATAGTGTTTCATTTACAATCAAGATACAAATAAAGTTATTTTTGCCAACTCACACTCCACCCACGTCTATTGAACAGGTGAAGAGGCTCATCCCTTGTTTCCTGGTTAGGATGTGGTTTCCGGCTTTCTCTTTTCCAATCTTTTTACTCTTACGTAGCCCCCTGCGCATCAGTGGCGTTATCGCCTTGCTTGGGGTGATATGATTAAAAAAAAAAAATGGAAGAAAAATTGTCCCTAATTTATCTATTCATCAAAATAAGTTCAACTTGAAAAAGGTTCTGTATAGTGCACTTAGAAAAAGGCTATTCATTTCGGTTAAAACTGTTTGGCAAATCGACTCGTACATGAGTTATGTAGAAGTTATTGCGTTAATAAATGCAGGTTGTAACAGAAATACCTCCCACATTTTAAACTGTCACCTGTGTGGTGCTAATAAACTTAGACAGGTGGAAATAATGTCTTCATCTAGCTAATATCTTATCATTTTTTGTTCCGATACCATCACTTACCATATTGGCTCGGACCGGTGCACACCGTGTGTTTGCTTTTGGAACGTTCATTAAGACTGAGGACATGTAATTGCAACACCGTGAGATTTGGGGGCTCATTTCATGATTCTGTGGCAAAGAGAAAACCACTATTGCTATGGGTTGGAAATGTCATGACCACAGATTCAGTGCTTAAAAGAAAGCTACCTGGAAAAACTCCAAGCGCTCGAACTGCCGAAAACATCCAGAATATAGAAATCGTCTACAACAGAAAATGACGAATATAAGCCACCATTTGGAGGCTCTCATTTTTTTAAAACCAAATGAATACATAATATAGCCGTTTCTTTAAACGACTGAAATGTTGTTTTTAATAGCAATTACCTTGGTTGGTTTGTCGACCTTTAAAATGTGGGACATATTTCCGTCGCACTCGACATATGTTAATCTCTTGTTACTTTGAATGGCTTTACTTTCTGAAAGAATTCCTCATATTTACTGTATCGTCATCGAATATCGAAAGACTGCCATCATAAAAAAAAGTTAATAGAAAAGAGAAAATGGAATTTTTGATACAAAAGAAGACGCAAGATATTTTGTGCTATTTTGAAATATCTATTCTGATCGATTTTTACAGCCGTATTGATCCGGATTTTAAGTGAGTTGAAGTTTATGATTTGCTTACTGTTGCGATGAGTTTTTCTGCACTTTTTTCTTTTTTTTTTTTTCTTTTTTTTTTTTTTACCTTGTCAGAAGAAAGAATCATAATTTTGTTGAACGGCCGAAGCGGAAGAAATATTCCGTTTTAGAAGTTGATGAGAATCGAACTTACAATCAATGGCTTTTAAAAACCAAATACGCTTTTTACGACTAACTGATATCATAAAAGCTTTTATGATTATTTTCCTAGCGTAGCTTAAATGTGGCACAAGGCCGAGAGCACAGATCACCCAGTGAAGATGGAATTCACTATTCGGTGAAACAGGTTTACTAACCATTAAACCACGTCAAAGTGCCCAATAATTTATTTTTAAGTGTATCAGATGTGGCACGGCATTGAAAAAAATGGTGCACCCAGTGAGAATCGAAGTCACTATTCAGTTGTAGCTGATCTAGCGTAATTAATCTTGCTAAGCGTTACACCACATCGAAGTTCCCAAAAGTTACAACAGTTACTCTGGCCATATCGCCAGTCATATTTGGCGTATGAGGATCCAGAAATAGAGTTCTTAGGACTGAACAGCCAGACTTCCCACAGATATGATTTTAGGATAGCGGTGAAGGCTTCTGCAGAACTTACCAAACTTTTCGGGAGAGCTGAATATAAAGAACTGTTGTAAACTACGTGCACCAGTTTTCACCAGTTTTTAAACGACCCTCCTCAGGATTTGAATACTGCAATTTCCTTCTCATAGATTGATTGCCAAACAAGGCTGAAGAGTCAAATCTGTCCTACTATTTAACTCATACCTAAGCTAAGAATCGAAATAAATCTAATGACCTGGGCTCTCCGATTCGTATTCCGAGCCACTACTCATTACACCATCCACGCATCCATTTATTAAGCATACAGATATATATATACACGTATATATGTGTGTGATGTGCGTGTGTGTGTGTGAGAGAGAGAGAGAGAGAGAGTGTGTGTGTGTGCGCACGCACGCGCGCGCGGAGAGAGACAGACAGACAGAAGAGAGAGAGAGAAATACAGAAAGACACAAGGAGAGAGAAACAAGTTTTGTTAACCAATTCAATATATATATATATATATATATATATAGTTACCTTATACTTTAAAACAGGAAATAACATATTACATTGCATTTGACTAGATGGTTTTGTTGTCATTTCGCGCTATCCCGCGGTGTGACGTCATAAAACCGCATCGCAAACTTAAGAACTGCGTTTATTATTTTTGGTAACTATTGCCGTTGCCAAGCGGAGTTTTATGTCAACACAAAATAAAATCGTCGGTGATGGTGGATTTTATAATATTTCAGTTTAAACTACCTCTCTGAAGATGGCTCATGTGAGCCGAAAGCTTAGAAGAAAACCAATAAATAATTATCCAAATGTTGGAGAATTTTTGTCTTTATTTTCAACTGAAATTAAAGCAAAAATACGACGTTTAGAACGGCTCATGATTAAACATAATAGACATTCATTGTCTCTTATATTTAATAGCATATGTCTAGAAAATTACTTGCTGCCTCGATATACTAAATATATATATATATATATATATATATATATATATATATATATATATATATATATATATCGTAATTTTGTTATTACAATAGTTCATAAAAGCATTATATCACAACACAAAATTTTTCATGTTTCAGAACAATACTGTTCTTCTTCAGGTGATATTTTAAAATAAACGATGAAAATGATTTCTGAATCTTACAAAAGACAAAATTAAAAAGTGCCATGCCATGACATCACGCTACTCTGTTTCCCTTCGCGAGCCAAATCTTCAACTCCATAGTTCTACCTAAATCACATTTTTGATTGAATAATATTGACACACCTACAAGCATATTCTTTAACATGTTCTTTAACTACCACTCACTCATTTTTTAAATAACCATGTATTCATCTTATATTTTCTAAATAAATCATTTTCATCGTTTGTTTTAAAATATCACCTGAAGAAGGAAAGTATTGTTCTGAAGCATAAAAAATTTTTTGTGTCCTGATATAAAAATTTTTTGTGTCCTGATATAAAAATTTTTTGTGTCCTGATATAATGCTTTTATAAACCGCCACAAAAGTCGCAGGTAACTATAAATATATACACTTCTCTGCTCCAAAGAAAGTAAATATCTTTTTATTGTAATAACATTGTAATAACAAAATTACAATATTAAGCTCTACTTTGTATTGTGCACTCTTTATAAAAGTCAATGCGTGAACAGTTGATTTTAATCTACCTGTTCTTTCACTTTCTCATAATATTACACACACACACACATATATATATATATATATATATATATATATATAATGAGCATCGCTCATTCAGTAATGAATTAGAGCACTCTGTCTATTGGGCGTGTATAATGATAATATGCACGCTAAAAAGTCTGCCTTCTTCTACCGAAAGCCCATAGCCCAGAGGTAGAATCGCCGACTGACACCACTTCGGTCGGGTTTCAATCCTGGGTTAAAAAGCAATCAGAGTCTAACCGTACTGATGAGCTGTGATACAGCGAAACAGATCTGTCTGTGGATGACTATATATATATATATATATATATATATATATTCTGCATTATGAATCCTATTTATAGTCACTAAATACTATGTCTTTGAATCCCTCAAAACTGAGGCCATCACCTTTCATATAGATAAAAAGATATTTACTTTCTTTGGAGCAGAGAAGTGTATATATTTATAGTTACCTGCGACTTTTGTGGCGGGTGTGTGAAATTTGCTAAGACCAGTCCTGACATGCTAATGACATGCTTTGTAACACAGTTACCGTGTCAGGAAGGGCTGTGTAATAGATTTGACTAGTGGCCCAAGTGTCCGTGCTCGGGTTCCCACTTCAAAAACCGACTTTGTGTCACAACTCTCTCCAATAGGTGAGTTGTTTAAATCAACTTGACATTAATCTCTCAATGGCGTCTCTGTCCTCTAGCAGAGTACGGTTTCATTTTATATTTTATCTCTGTTTGAAAACAGACATATAGCTGATTAAAAAAATGTACGTAAACTTTATAGCTATCAAATTGCAGTTTGCCATTACTATTGTTAGTATAATACTTATGTTCTACTTAAATATATGGTCTATTTTTGTTTTGAGTAAATATCTAACTGTGGAATATACTTCCGTTAGCAACCATATATATATATATATATATATGTCTCAAAAATATGTATACACCTTGGCTGTTATTATTGTGTTCAGGTATTGAATCTGTAAAATAAACACAAACAGTTTAATTATTGGCTATTTACAATTATTTAAAATATAGTCAAAATACAATGAAAAAAAAACAAAAAAATAATACTTGTAAATATTTTTATATTTTTTAAATAATAAACACCAAGTTTACAATTATTTAAAATGTGTATACATTTTTTGGGACACCCTATATATATATATATATATATATATATATATATATATATATATATAAAATATATAAATTTATTTGTTTGAACATTATTTTTAAAAAGCAGACTATCCACTCAAATACAAGTATCCATTAAAAAATTATGTTCAAACAAATAAATTTAAATAAATATCTCAGTTAATGCTAATTTCTTATATATATATATATATATATATATATATATATGTGTGTGTGTGTGTGTGTGTGTGTGTGTGTGTGTGTGTGTAAAAAGAGACAGACAGACAGACAAACAGATACAGAAAGCGAGAAAGGGAAAAGGAAAAACAAGTTTTGTTAACTAGTTATTATATAGAGACAGAAAGACAGACAGAAAGAGAGAGAGAGAAAAATGTAGACGAACAAGTTTGTTAAATTTAACCTACAACGTCTTAAATTTTTGTTGTATTTTTCCAATTTACGAATTAAGATGTACATCAGTATCGAAATTGTGGATCAACCGTCTGAAATTTATGTTTTGTTCTGTTTTCGTTCAAGTCATTTCGACCAACTCAGTCATTATGAAGAACTGGGTGTTGCTAATGTCATAGACAAAGATAGTTTCCTTGGACGTTTTCGAACCCAAGATGGGTGTTGTTTTTATCACTTTGTGCCAGAGACAAAGGGACATTCCGTGCAATGGAAGCACTTCTCTGCTCCAAAGAAAGTAAATGTCTTTTTATCTATATGAAAGGTGATGGCCTCAGTTTTGAGGGATTCAAAGACATTGTGTGTATTGACTATAAATAGGATTCATAATGCAGAAAAAAATTCACAGCTTTAGCATCACTCTTTCGTAGTCAGCCTTTGAACTTTTCAGCCCACCCTCGTACAATATATTATTGACTTTTCTCAACTAAAAGAGATGCCAATTGAAAATAATTCATGTTCTATAAGGGCCACACTATCAATGGAAAGTACTATGCCAACTTGCATTTACGAAAGGGTAACAAAACCAACCGTCCAGGAAAACTGACGAAAGGGTTCTTGTTTCAGCAGAACAATGATCTTCGGTTTAAATGGTTGATGTGCTTGACTGCGACTTTGAACTGGTTTATAAGCCTCCCTGGTTTCCTGATTTAGTCTCGTATGACTATCAGTTGTTCCCCAACATAAAAAAAAAAACACTTGGCTGGCAACAAGTATCGCAGTGATGATGACGTCATATCAGCTGTTGATAATTTTTTTTTACCAACAGGATGAGGAGTCTTCTTTTAACCCTCTAGGGCCATTCGTATCATATTTGATACAGTATGAAAACAAGCCTTGAAAAATATTTTCCTGAAAAATTTTTTAAGAGAAATATTTTATAAATTTCAAATGAAAGCAGTACTGACTGCTCAGTCAATGAATACCAAATGTTTCCTTATAGGGAAATACCAAATGTTTCCTTATAGGGAAATACTGTATCGAATATGATACGAATGGCCCTAGAGGGTTAACAATCAGATATCAATAAACAATGCAGTTATCAATAAGAAATTAATGCATGTGTGGATGTCAACGGGTCACCAATTGTGGATGTTAACAAGTATGTGGTTTCGTGTGTATTGTTTAGGTGAAGGTGCCTGTTCAATATTTAAATAAAGAAAATAGAAGAAGCATACAAATACTGATAGTTCATAGTGTACAAGGCGCTAAGGCCACTCAAACTAGAGTGTTACTGAGTGAGATTGCAAAATGTATTTCTGGTAACATACTTAATGAGGCCTCCAGCCTGAAGTAATCAGATAACTTTATATTACCCAGCAGCATAAAGTTGTCTGGTTACTTAAAACAAACTTGTTTTGAGTTTATCATCCATGATCTGAGCTGGATATGCTTGCCAGTTGTCCATTGGAGATTAACAGCTTAACTGAGATTAACAACGATCAGAAGGAAATCAGTAAATGTGACAATCTGGGTCGGGGCCCAAAATCGAATATAAATTGAACAGTCTTGCAAGCTCTGTGAATGGTATAGATACATCCTATAAATTCATTGTTGTGTGCGTGTGTATGCTCGCACGTGTGAAATAAGGCGTGTTTCATTCGAGAACAGCGTAATAATAGATCCTGTATGTTGTTGCGTCAACTCACCATGATACAACACTAGGGACCACCTGGGACACAGAAAAAAGGTCGGGTACATTAGATAGATGTTAGCCAGAGCAGCAGTTGGGAAGATATGAAATGGCTGCAGGAAAAGGATGGGGGATGTGTGAGGGGATTCGTCAATGTATTAGATTTTGAAATGAAGGAGGAACGACCCCTCAAAAAAAGAAAACGACAATGTTATTGGTAGATACGCAGCTAAACTTGTGAATTTGAATGTTAAACAAACCAAGAAGATGACTCGAGGAAGAATCAGTAATTTTTAGAGAATTTGAAATAAAGGACAAAATATAAAAGAGCCACCAGGTGGGGCAACGTAAGGGAATGTTTCTCCTTAACTTCATCATATTGACTAACGGAAAATGTGTTTTAATCTTCTTTGCTATCAATATATATATATATATATATATATATATATATATATATATATATATAATTTAAGGCAGACACGTTATTTCAGGCGAACCATCATTAGCTTCCGTCTTTATTTTACAAAGGATTTTATACGAATTCGTTTAAAATCCTTTGTAAAATAAAGACGGAAGCTGATGATGGTTCGCCTGAAATAGGCCTACACTTCCGATTTCCCATGAAATAACGTGCCTGCCTTAATTTTTCTTATATTTGCTGTACATGTCTTTACATGCATATATGTTTAGAGCTCTCTTAGAGAGTTATCCTACCACTGTATGTACAGGATACTCCTTTGGATTCTTCTATACACCACACTACATGTGTCACCGCATATTGCGGCTCGTAAGACCCAAATGGTACAACAGTTGATCCTCAAAATATCCCTCCCAAAAATTATTTTACATAGACGTTCACATGTCCATATTTAGAATAGAGATTTGTAACGGTTATTTACGAAAGATTTCTTGCTCATTTAAAAAGAACCTCAAATAATAGAAAAAAGTAAGGATAAAGAAAAATTAGACGATTGATTAATTAAAAGAAAGAGAGAAAACAGAAAAAAATGAAGAGAAAGAAAGCAAAGAAAAAAAGAAAAATACAAAAAGAAAGAACAAAGAGATACAATAAAAAGAAAATAAACAGTATCTAGAGAAATAAATGTTAACTCCATGTATAGAAATAGCGTCTCTACAACCCGTCTGCTTTCTTAGAAAAACATGACGTGGAAAATTTAACTTTGAAATTTAGTCTCAAATATAATGGGATATATTTACGGTACAAAAATAATTTTAATACAATTTGAACAAATAACTACTCTTACTATTATTTTAAAAATTCATATTAATTTAAAAAATTCAGTTAAAAAATAAAAATTATGATTAAATTTAGAAAAAAAAAAAGAAAAAGAGAAAGAAAGAAAAAGAAAGAGAGAAAGATAGAACAGAATTTAAAATAATTTAAAATAAACGTCCTTGATCGAAACCGACGTCTATTATACTAATATTCATTCTTAGAAATGCGACATGGGATTGACTCTTAAAATAAAATATACCGACTATGGGGTATATTTATGGTGAAAAATAAATCATAAATCATACATCCTAATATAAATTACAATATAACCACTAGTATTAATTTATTATAGATATAGTTAAAATAATAACTCCTAGTAAGAAAAATAACTAAAATATTAAAATACAATCTTAAAAAATATCTTAAATAATAATAATAATAATAATAATAATAATAATAATAAAAAATAAAAATAATATATATATATATATATATATATATATATATACATAACAAAATTTCTCTAGGATGTTAATAATAATAATAATAATAATAATAATAATACTCATTCTATCAAAAACGAAGAAAAAAGAATCTTAAAAAATATATCTATAAATATAAAAATTATAAAAATAAAAAACACAAAAATGAAAATTTAAAATGTTTTCGCTGTAAAATGATATTAACAGCAATTTCCAGACTTTTCCCAAAATAAATGAAATTTAATGTAAATTAATTTAATTTACATTAATTCAAATCACAATCAAGATTTATGTAGACTATTTTATATTTATTTTTGCGTCTGCATTTAAATATTAATTCATTCCGCTAATTAAGGAGTTCCTTTGGATTATTACATTTTATAATCATCAATTTTTCCTCCATAACTTGCACCTATCCCTGAAATTGTTGGGAGTGTTCACGTACTTAACAATCACAATATATATATATATATATATATATATATAAGAAAAAGTGTGAAAATCCGTGAACGTTTTGTTTAAAGTTTATATTATAATTGTTACTTGCTTTTTGTATGATATATTAAGTGACCATAATGGTATTCGTGTCGCTACACAGGTTTCGAGTCTAAAGTTGACTCTCTTCAGGCGAATGAACTTGTGATTTCACATGTCGAGATCCTTTGGTTTTTCTGATGGCCAAGATATCGTGTATAAATAAATAAGTCAAGTGGTAAGTAGGTCAGAAAGTTTATATGTGTGCGTACGTATTTTTTTTTTTTCTCACAATGGCATGTTAAGTTTCTCTTGTCGGATTCGTTGACCGTAAAATTATTTTTCATCTATACTTTAAACAAAACGTTCACAGCTTCTCGTACTTTGTCTCCTATACCAATTTTTCTCGATGTAAACATCCCTTATTTCTGTTTTTAATATATATATATATATATATATATATATATATATATATATAACAGCGAAACAGATCTGTCTGCGGATGACTATATATATATATATATATATATATATATATAGTCATCCGCAGACAGATCTGTTTCGCTGTATCACAGCTCATCAGTACGGTTAGACACCGATCGCTTCCTAACCCAGGATTGAAACCCGACCAAATTGGCATCAGTCGGCGATTCTACCTTTGGGCCACGAGCGTCCGGTAGAAGAAGGTAGACTTGTTAGCACGTATATCATTATACATGCCAAATAGCTAGAGTGCTCTAATTCATTTTTGAATGAGCAATATATATATATATATATATATATATATATATATATATATATATATTGTTTCTTTCTTTCTTTCTTTCTTTAACTACTTAGTTTCTTGTCATAATAAGGTTAGACCAGTGCTCATTTGTATTAAAAAGTGTTCAATACAATTATATTGTAGAACTTTTGACTATTTTCCATTTGTAAACGAGTTATTACACGACCTAGGTGGCTACCATGAATGGTGTCTTCAGGTAATTTGCACTAACTGATTTTACCGTTTACCGTTTTTTTTAAGAACGCTCAAGTAACGTTTTTTTTTTGGGGGGGGGGGTGTTTTTTTTGTTTTTTTGGGGGGGGGTTTAACGCTCATGTGGTAGGGAATTTTGAACGTACATCTTTTTAAATTACAAGGAATTATATCGTTTTCATTAATGGTTGTATTAATTGATGTTTTCAATGTAGGAATCTGGGACTTTTTTGTAAGATTTAGTGATTACCTCGTTTATCTTCTTTTTTTTTTTCGTATACTTTTGGGTTTATTTGATAAAAAAAATCAACAACAACTTCCAGAAATTATTAACTACTGAAGTAATAAAAAATACAAAACATCCTTATTAAAGGAGATAAATCCAACAATATATAACAATATATACAAAAAAAATTTTACCCTTCAATTTCTGAAAAAGGTTTAATGGGAACATTTAATTTTGCTAAAAGGTACATAAAAGTACTATCTGAACATATTGACATAATCCTACATTGCCGCAAATCAATACTTTTCCACAAAGGTAAAGCATGGATGAAAAAATCAAACAACGGCACATTTGATATACCACAAGGATCGTATGATGGAGCAGAAATTTCAGAATTGATGGGCATATACATTTTAAATAAAATCAACAAAATAATCCATATTAGCAACCACGGATTATATAGAGATGACGGATTAATGATAGCACCAAACAACAAAAGAGAAAATGATAAAATAAGGAAAGAGCTTCTCAAATTATTCCAAGAACTAGATTTTGATATAATAGTAGAAACAAATAGAAAAGTGATACAATATTTAGATGTGGCATTTAATTTACAAACTGGCAATGTCTTGCCATACATGAAAACAAATACTAAGTTAACATACATAAATACAAAATCCAATCATCCAAAAAGTATAATTTAAACACATTCACAAAGGAATAGAACACAGACTATCTAATAATTCGTCAAACAAATCAATATTTGATGAAAAGAAAAATATCTATAAAGATTCACTAAGAAAATCTGGTCATAAAAACATTTTACAATATAATTCTCAACCAAACAGACAAATAAAAAGCGATAATAGAAAACGAAATATTATCTGGTTTAGCCCACCATTTAATTTAGAGGTAAAGACTAAAATAGGACAAATATTTTTTAAACAGAAAGATAGACACTTTCTAAAAGGATCAGAACTAAACACAATTTTCGACAGAAACACAATCAAGCTAAGTTATAATTACATTAGTAATTTAGATAGTTTCATAAAAAACAAAGCGCCAGAAACTTAGATAGCAGTGTACAAAACCAAACCACTAATAAAGAATGCAACTGCACTTCAAGGACTTTGCAACACAAAAGAAATCATTTACAAGGCAAAGGTACATGACCCAAATGGCCAAAATAGAATATATTTCAGTTCAACCAAAGACACCTTTAAGACCAGGTGGTTCAATTACAGGTCTACATTCAAAATAGAAAACTTAAAAAACTGTACAAAATTGGCTAGCTAAGTACGGCAATTAAAATTAAAATATGGAAAAGGTCCAGACATAACGTGGAGTATAGTAAAAACAGCCAAGCCTTACAAAGTGGCAAAATATGTAGACTGTGCCAAGAAAAAAAATTAGAGATTATGTTATTCCCAAACAAAAGCGAACTGTTTAATGAAAGAACAGAAATTGTTACTAAGTGTAACCATACTAAAAAATACCTCTTAGGTTCATACAACCATGGACGAAAATGGCATAATTCCTTGAAAATTTTACAAATTGCGCGTTTAAAATTGCCTGCCACGTGAGCGTTCAAAAAAAAAAAAAAAAAAAAAAAAAACACCGTTATGTGAGCGTTCTTAAAAAAAAACGGTAAACGGTAAAATCAGTTACTGCAAATCGTTTGAAGGCACCACTCATGGTAGAAATCTAGGTCGCGTAATAACTCGTTTACAAATGGAATATATATATATATATATATATATATATATATATATATATATATATATATATATGAGGAAGTGGAAGAACAGCTAGATTAAAAACCTACTGTGCTTTGTATTTACTTTATAAAATGTGATCAGTACTGAGTAGAGCTTAATATTGTAATTTTGTAATTACAATTGTTTATAAAAGCATTATATCACGACAAAAAAATTATTTTTCACAACATAATTGTTCTTCTTCGGGTGATATTTTAAAACAAATGGTGAAAATGATTTATTTTGTAAAATTTAAAATATTCCCAAAATAAATCATTTTCACCATTTTTTTTAAATAAATGTGAAAATGATTTATTTTACAGTTTTCTTGAAATTTAAAATAGTTAATTTTCTGGATATTACATTGAACCTCTCTAATAATACTTTTAAGCTATATCATAAAATAGTGAGTTTCCAATATACATTAATGTCAATTCTAACCCTCCCCACCAACTGATAAAACAAATTCCCACTACTGTTAATACTAGAATAAATAAATTATCCTCCAATACCAAAATATTTAATGATAATAAAATTCCTTATAATAACGCTCTCAAAATTGTGGGTCTAAACAGGAATTATTCTATCTAACCTCCACCCAATGAGACTAGTATTCAGTCAGTTAAGTGCCATACGTGATACACGCTTGGGCGATCATGTCTCTTTCGAGGCATGACTGACTGGGCAGAAGATTATCCCGCAGTAGGTTGCCATTGCTTTCTGCGGTAGAGTGGTTGCCGACCAAGCTATAGAACCCAATCTGTCCTGCTATTTAACCCATAACTGGAGGGAATAGACGGATTATTACCTTTCCCAAGGGTATTTGTGCGTAAGTGAATGCAATGGATTCAATTGGAATTCGAACTCGGCTCTCCGGTTTCTCGTTCCGAGCCGATATCCACTGTAATACAACACACATCCCCCTAGTATTAATAGGTCTAAAAATAGAAAAGGAAAAGCTTTATGGTTCACCCTTCTCTTTTTACCAATTTTTTAACATTTATATTGGTCAATATTTTCTGAAATTGATCGATAAACATTTTAATTTTAACAATCCACTAAGTAAGATCTTTAACAGAAAAACATTAAAAATTAGTTATTCTTGCACAAGCAATATCCACAGCATCATTAATTCTCATAATAATAAAATACTAGATATTTTTATAATAATCACCTCATGTAATTGTAGAATTCAAAATAACTATCCAGTTGGAGGTATATATATGTCTTAAAAAGTTATATACCAAGCAACTGTTTTTGCTACGGAATATGATAAAGAAAGAAAAGTATATTTAGGAATTTCCTATTCTAGACTACACCTTAAATCCCAGACCGCTCTGTCTAAATACATCTGGGGATTAAAAGAGAGAAGGTTCTCTCTACAGATTGGGTAAGAGATTATAGAAAAATCACAAACTTCTAATAGCTTTAGAAATAGACGTAACCTATGCTCAGATGAAAAAATGAAAATAATTAAATTTAAGGGTAATGACCAGCTTTTAAACCAACGTAATGAAGTTATTTTTAAGTGCCGTCACAAAAATAGATTTAAATTACCTGTTTAGTAGGATCTAACTTTTTCCTTTCAATAATTTTCTTGCAAATTCAGCTTTTCTTTCTCTATTCTTAATCTGCTTTCTTATTTTAACTTATTATTTTATCTTCATTATTACTCTTTATTTGTATTTAATTTTTTTTTTTTTTGTGACAGTAAACCACTTGTGACTATTTTATTTTTAGTTTTACTATATTGGTTCCCTAGAATAATTCGAAACACAACCGTTACCGCCCACTAAACAAGCAGTCTTCTGATGTTTTCGATCTTCATCAATGATCTTCCTGATGTCATCAGTTCTTAAGTAGGCATCTATGCAGATGACACCACCATTTACTCGCGTCTCTATAGAAAATCTGCCAAAGCTTACAAAATAAGCCTGGAAGCTACTCTTTAAACTAACCTTCAATCAGTGGTTAACTGGTGTAGTAAATGGCTTGTAAATTTTAATGCATCCAAAAAACTGATCTTCTTTAAAACTCTATAGACAAGCTTTCCTACCAGTCATTAGCATGGTTGATGCCCGTCTCGTGAAGAGCAACACACTACGCCTCCTTGCCCTCACTTTTTCAACCGACTTGAAGTGAAACGACTATATCGGATCTATAGCTGTGTCTACTGCTAAGAAGGTTGGCTCTCTCTCTCGAGTTAAAGAGTTTTTCTTGTCGGAATTTATCTTGCACACTTATACGTCTACGATGCACGACCACGGGAACTTATGCGGGCTACTAGATTGGTGTCTAGGTCCCACCCTTTTACCGTTGAAATAGTTAAATGTAACCACCACATCTACTCCATTAGTTTCATTTTTTTATTTTTCGCACTTCCCGCCCGTGGACTCCCTTTCGTTTACTTGCTTCTCTGATAGCTACACTCTCCGAAAATGTAAATGCAATGTCAATTGCCATCTTCTTGAATCTCGTTCATCTTCTATCCTTTCTTCAATACCCACTGTATCCAGTATTTTCGCTCACTGTAACTCCCTGCACATTAGTGGTGGTCCCGTCCTGCTTTGGGTGATATATATATATATATATATATATATATATATATATATATATAGTAATTTTGTTATTACAATTGTTTATAAAAATATTATATCACTACAGAAAACATATCATGTTTCAGAACAATATTGTTCTTCTTCCGGTGATATTTTAAAAACAAATGGTGAAAATAGTTTATTATTAAAAATATAAGATGAATTCATAATTATTCAGAAAATTAAGGAGGGGTGGTTGAAGGAAGTTAAACAATTTGATTGTAGGTGTGTCAGTATTGCTTAATCGAAAGTGACAATTACTTTGAACTATGGAGTTGAAAATTTGGGTCGCGTGGAGAACAATGTAGCTTAATGCCAAAACATGATACTATTTATTTTATCTGGATAAAATACACACTAGAAACATACATTATTTAAATGAGTAGACAATCATTTTTAGCAGCAGGTTGGATTTTAGGTTTTTTAAAATTTGATTTTGTACCACCTCATATGTTCCTTATCAATTTGGCTATACATGAGGACTTTAGGTATTATGTCGTCACTCATTCTTGACCAGCCCAGCGAAGTTGTGACTGCATCAAGAAAGTCACACTTCTACCAATGTTGCATTTTGAAAAGATCAGTATTGTACATCCTATCGTCAAAAGTATAGCCACAAATCGCGCAGGGGGCAACTTTTGTGAAAAAAAATCCAGCTGATTGATTTGGGACATATATGGGGTCCACGATGTTGAACCATACAATAGTGTGCACAAAATGGCTGCATTATAAACCCATATTTTGGGGTCCAATTTGATACCCCGCTCATTTCGTTGGTGGTGGCGAAGCTTTCTCAAACCCACTTGCAGCTTTGACGATCCGATTTATAATATACGAGTCATTCCATGTCAATTCACCAGGGATATTACACCCACCGACACCGAATTAGTTGAAATGTGGCACAAATGTTCTCCTTCATGAGTTAAGAAAGTGTACCAAATTAAATTGTGCTAGTACTTGCCGTCCAATTGTAGGGGGGGGGTTTATAATTTTCTTATTTTGTCCCTAAATTAAGACCGCGTAGTGTTACATATCTCAGCATTTTTGTTTTGTTTTGTTTTTGTTTTTTTAATACTTCTATATATTCAATATTTGTAAGATTTGGCATGTAGGCCAAATAAGGAATGTAGAATCCAAATATCAAACTATTTTAACCGTATATCTGAGAGAAAAATTTTATTTTACTCACCAAAATGCATAATTCCAAAATCAACAACTTTTCACCTACGTAGCTTACGGTCAGTCTGTAGAAAAAACATTTTCAATTTTCATAATATTTTTTCTTAACATCTACTATGACTGCTCAAGTTCACCAAAGAATCTCGTGAGGGATTCAAGTCTACTTTAGAAGATATGACCCTGCCAAGTTTCGAGTTTTTTCCTATGTAAGTGCAAGATTTCAGTGAAAGATTATAATTAAAGACAATCATCCTAATGCTCCGTCTACGGCTATATCGTGTTGAATGCATTGGTTCCCCTTCGATCACCCAAGTTAAGCAACATCGAGCCTGGTCAGTACTTAATGGGTAACTATTTGAGAATACCAGGTGCTGTAAACGAAAGGACCAAGAATGGTCCTCCATGTTTGGGGGGTTGGGTGCAGAGCTAATAACCTGGCCCCGTAAAAAAACAGTTGGTTACAGAAACAGCCGCAAAAAGTTGCTGCCTATGCACCAGTGGGTGTGATGGATAAATGATGCTCCATGACCTCTCGAATGTCGATATTGTGCTAACTTACTTCTTAAACTATGCAGTAAGATTGTTTTAATTATGCAGATATTGCTTTTTGTACGGGTAGATTGTCTTTAACAAGTGGTAAACATTGCCTGATAATCAACAGTGCATAGTAAATGGCACTAAACATATGAAGTTGAAAGAAATTCTTTCTGTTTGTGTTTTTTAAAATCTTTTTTTGATAAATTGTTTTCATGAAACAAAAACATTTGATTTTTTCATTCTCAAAAAGTGATAAAATGAATGTGAATCTTTAAAACAAAATATTTGTAGTTGGCACTAAACATATTTATTTAGTTGAAGGAAATACTTTCCTTTTAAATTCTTTCTTTTATATTTTTTACAATTTTTAAAAATTATTTTCATGAAACAAAAACATTTGATTTTTTTAAATAAGTGATAAAAAATGAATACACGGAGTCTTCTTATTTTACGTTCTAAAATACATTGTGCTCTAAATTTTGTTTATATAGACTGAAGCTATAGGAGATGGTTAATGTTTATTAATTCGGCCTTGTGTCAGACATAAACGAACTCTCTACAGCTTACAAGATTTCTACATAATTATCATCATCAGAATTATCAGAAGGTTTTCATCAGAAGGTTGGTTGTCGGCAGGTTGTAGATTGGAATAAGTGGATTTGTGTAGAAGAGTGTAGAATAGTGTAAGAATAAAATATACATTTTTCATGTTAAAATAGAAATTTATTGATCGAGAAGGACAACATGAATAGTAGTTGTTAATTATCAATGAGAAAGTTAAAGGTATCAAGAGTTTGTACAAATGTTCGTAATAGTAATGCGTACGTAGGTATGTATGTATGAGCGTTTGTTCAGTAGGAGTGTCTTTGAGTGGAGATAAAAGAAGTAAAAGGAATCAGCACACGAGAAAGAAGGGTAAAGTGGACAATGTGCGACGCGACCTACGTCCGGGTGGTGGTTGAAGTTTCTCCCGTTACATTTTAGTTGTTTCGTGTCGCTGCTCCTATCTAACTGACTGGCACTGGTCTGATCAAAGCCTTTATAGTCATTCAGATTTTTCACACTGGATCGCTAAGTCCCTTTAGTCTTGCAAATCGCTTCCATTGGTCAGAAAATCAAGTCTGGTTTCGATTTTTTTCTTTAAGCACATGGTCAATCCTTTTGCTATTTGGGAAAAACCAGGATTTCACACGTCATTGTGAATTTTTGTAAAAGAGAAGAAGAAAGTTGATTTTAATTCTTAATTTCCTATTCACCACAAGACTAAATTGTTTTGGATATCGTTTTTTGCACAGATAATTTTCCCTCTTGAATAAATGATAAACTCTACCATTTGGTGTTATAGGGACATCAACAGTGCACATAAGATTCGTTAATGGCACAAAACATATATCCTTAAAATCCTCTTTCCATTAAATGAATGTGATGTAAGAGCTGGGTGCTTAATCAGCAAGTCCTTATTCTCTGTATCAATTTCCAGGACCATGCCAATCCAAATTTTATTGTCGCACCTGCAACAAATATATCCTGAAACAACAAATTTGATTATTTTTCCTTCAGCCTCATTAGAGAAGTCATATATTAGGTCATAGATGTCGTCTTCGCTACATTGTTTAATGGCTATTTTATCTCTGACGAGTGGAATAAATTGATGAAAACTTCTTGTTCCTGGGACTAGTAGATGTATTTTTGAATCTCATGGTGAGGCTCCTCCTTGCTTCTTCAAATTCCTCCTTTTCAACCAGAATGGATCTAATACCTTCAATTGCAGATTTGCAATATTCAAACAGATTCCGTGGAAAGGATTTGTTTGGTAGTTGGTTTTTGGAGACTTTCTTTTGACACTATCTTTTTCACTTTCCCACCTATACCATCATACGGTTGTTTACCATGACTTGCTGAAAAGAAATTTAATTTTGCATTGGGTCCAAAATCTTTCTGATGGATACACAAATTGGTAAAGTTCTTATAACTCTTGTATTGCGCTGCGCAACCATCAGTAAAATACTCAATATTTTTTTAATATTTGGCAAGGTAACTTTGATGACCTAAATTCCTGTCTGTACCATATAAACAAATGCTACATCATGTGAGTTGTCGCTCGACATAATACAGAAGCATTGATCTTGCATTGCGTTTTCAAGCTTAAAGTAGAGTACCACTGAATGTAAGGTACATTGTGAGGTACTCCAATTGTGAGGTACTCCAATGAAAGCTCTGGAACTACAAATTTGTAGTTCTTGGTAAAATCCCCAAGGAACAAAACTTCGCTATCACTAATCTCCTCTTTGCTTTAAGTACCTGAATTTAGCCAAGTAAGAGTGAGGTGCTAATTTATTCAGTTGCAAAAATACTAAATCAATGTAAGCTTGACAGGATTCCTTTTGTGTTGTCAACAGTCGATAGGTCAGTTGTTTTCCATTGGGATAACTCTATTGATTCAGAATTACTAAGATATACAGTGATCAAGAAAATTTTCAAGCTGCCCTGATAATTTAGGACAATTTGGGTACGTATGAATCATACGCTCTCTGCTTCTGGTATTACAGACAATATATTTAAACAGACCTTGACACGATACATTCAGTAATTCCAGTAATAATTTCATATTTTGGTAGATAATGCATACATATACAGCATGTGTACTTGTACTATCAGCAAGGACACACTATTTCAGCCTTCAGTCAGTCAGTTAAGTGCCATACGTGATACACGCTTGGGCGATCATGTCTCGAAAGAGACATGACTGACTGGGCAGAAGATTATCCCGCAGTAGGTTGCCATTGCTTTCTGCGGTAAACTGGTTGTGACCAAGGCTATAGAACCCAATCTGTCCTGTTATTTAACCCATAACTGGAAGGAATAGACGGATTAATCCCAGTGCCTTTGCGCGTAAGTGAATGCAATGAATTCGGCTGGAATTCGAACTCGGCTCCACCGATTTCTCGTTCCGAGCCGATATCCAATGCACCACAACGTACATCCTTCGGCCTTAGTCTACAAAATTTCGAAAATCCCAAGGATACTCTCAGGTTCTGTTCCTTAAATACTCTGAAAAGCTCATTTAAGTTGCACAAGATGAGTCTCTTCTGCTGATGAATATTACATTTAATACTAACGTAATTTTTCCTGTCTGGTATCAGTTGAGTATATTCATTATCTTGGTAAAATGCTTCCACTAGTTGTGCAATATCAGCAGGTAAAGACTTGCCCCTTTTTGGTTCTGGCACGAATAAAATACCTCTTTCCAAATACAATTTGCGGGGCTTAGGTACAATGTATTCTGAAACACTAAACACATCCATGACTTTTTGTGCGACAAGTTGGTAGGGGTAAATGTCAAGATCTGTATTTTCATTCTAGTTGATTCCACTGTCTTCACTTTTGCTCCGAGAAAATTTATCATTTTATCAAAGCACTTAGCTTTATCTAAAATCTCATTTTGAATTTCGAAGCTTCCTCATTCAACAGCTCAGAGTTAATGTTAATGACCTGCCTACTTTCGTCTTTATACATTGCAGAGGAATTTTTCTCTTACCTAAACGAGCTTTTCCAGAGTAATGAAGCCTTTTTTTTTCAGTGAAGGATTTCCAATAGCAGAGAAACATTCAAGAAATTTCTTTTCTGTTTCTACAGAAGTACTTGTAACAAGCTCTTTCATTTCTTCATCTGATACACGTCTTGTTTCTTCATTATTACTACCCGTTTCTGATTCTGCAGAAGTACCTGCTTCAAGCGATTGTATTTCCTCATTCAATACACCTCTTGGTTCTTCATCATCCTGTTTACGGAATTGTATTCAACAATTGGGGTAGAGATTCTTTCCTGGGATTAGTACCAACTTAGCCTTTGCCATCACCAATGAAATTGGTCTCAAACTGCCTTTGATTAATTTTTTATAATTTCTAAATGGATTACAACTCTTTTCAAGCCATTTATAGTCAACATTGTGGTGCTAACAGATAGTCTGTATTTTATCCTCATCAAGTCCTGTTCTATAGGCAATAAGCTTTAGATCCACTGCATCGAACTGATCAACTGAAATCAATCCAACTTGTTTATCATAAAATAAACCATGACATGTTTCAACTGTTATCTCAGTAGAAATAGAACAGTTCATCTTTAACTGATAAAAGAACCTATTGTACTTCAATTATCCTGTGTGAGCTAGTAAAAAATCCGACAGTTCGAATTCCTGTTGAATTCTTTGCATTCACTTACTCTTGGGAAAAGTATTAATCCGTCTCTTGCCTCCAATTATAGATGAAATAATAGGACAGATTTGCTAGCAACCAGTCTACCGCAAAAAGCAATAGCAACCTACTGCGGGATAATCTGCCCAGTCAGTCATGTCTCTTTCGAGGCATGATCGACCAAAGCGTGTATCACGTATGACATTTAACTGACCGAGTTAGGAAAATGCAAATCTTTCTCCTTGAATACTGGATGGTGACTAATGTTTCAGGATCAGACAGACCTGTGCCAGTCCGGGTCATAGGAGGGTCATTCAAAGTTCCCAGTTTTACCTGATTTCATTTTTATCACATTTATGGCCTTTGTACTACAGATCTTACCCCTACCAAAATAGTGATCAAAGAGAGTTAAGGAACTAGATAAAATGGAAAATTCTTTCATACAATTTTAAGACGTTTTAAGGAATTTTTGTACAATTAACCATTCTTATCAATTCTTATCAATTCAAAATGAAAAAAATCATGTTTTTGTTTCATAAATTGATCATTAAAATTTGTAAAATAATTTTAAAATAAGAATTATAGAGTAGATCACGAACAGTGAAGAAAGCATTTCTTTCAACTTCATAAACATGTTTAGTGTCATAAATATGCTATGCATTGTTGATTACCCTACTAGAGGCATGTTTAAACAATTTAGTGCACAGGGTAGTTTAGAATGTAATGTTTTAAAGACTTTGTATATTCAGTTTTATTATCACTTTCTTTTGAATAAAAAAGATCAAATTTGTTATTTCATGAGAATAATTTTTATCAAAATACAATTAAAAAAACACAAACAAAAATAATTTCTTTCAACTTCATATGTTTAGTGCAATTTACAAATATTCTGCTGATTATCATGCATGAGACAATGTTTACCACTTGTTAAAAACAATCTATCCATACAAAAAGTAGTATCTGCAAAATACATTTAAATTATTTTTTTACATTAATAAAAGAAATTTAATAGTTTAAAAATTGAATAGTTTAAAAAGTCACTTAGGACAATATTAATATTTGAGAGGTCACGGAGCATTAGGATGATTGTCTTTAATTATAATCTTTCACTGAAATCTTATCTAAAGTAGATTTGGACCTCTCACAAAATTCCTTGGTGAATTTCAGCAAACATAGTAGATGTTAGTAAAAAAAATTTGATGAAAATTGAAGAGGATGATTTTTCTACTAACTGACCATAAGCTACATAGGTGAAAAGTTATTGATTTTGGAGCCATGAATTTGGACGAGTAAAATAAAATTTTTTATCGGGTATAGGGTTAAAAAAAAACAATTGGATATTTGAATTTTACAGTCCTTAATTGCCCCTACATAGCAAATTTTAAAAATATTGAATGTATGGAGGTATTTTTTAAATTAAAAAAAAAAAACTTTTTTGTGACTGTCTCTAAATTAAGGCCGTACAAAAGAGGAAAATTATAACCTCCACCCACTAAAATCGTAACAGTAAGGTCTAGCACAAAATAATTTGGTACACTTTCCTAACTCATGAAGGGGAACATTTGTGCCAAATTTCAAGTAATTCGGTGTCGGTGGGTGCAGATCTCAAATTTTTGCTGGTGTTTTGACATGGGCACCTTCCTCCATCAAACGCCAATAGCTTAGAAATAGAATCGCCGACTGATGTCAATTTGGTCAGGTTTTAACCCAGGCTAAAAGCAATCGGATGTCTAACTGTACTGATAAGCAGTGATACAGCAAAACAGGACTGTATATATTATATATTTTAGTAAAAATGTAATGGTTACCTTGCTGGTCTTATTAATTATCGTGAGTAAATAAGGGATACAGTTGTCAATGAATGCTCCATAATTCTGGCCTTCTGACAAAACAAATCTAAGTCCATATCTATGTATATAAACATTAATAATGACTTCATTTTTATATCTTTTACTTTTAATTACTTCGAACGTTCTGTTTTTAGTGGATACACATATTTGAGTAGACATAATCATTTCGTTTACTGGCATGCATACTCGAGAAATTCTATAAAAAAAACACGGAATCACTAAGTTTTCTAAAGTGTGCAAGCCAGTAGACAAAATAAATACTGTTTCATATAAAGAGCTTCTACTCAAATATGGGTATCCACAAAAAAATAATGCTTGAAGTAATGAAAAAATGTCAGATTTAAAATTTAATTCCATTATATCTTTTACTTATCTATACTCATTATGTAATTCTCTTTCCTTAAATACAAGGCTTGCCTGAAAGTAACGATACTGATGTCACAATTTATTTCAATTCCAAACAACATAGTTTCCCCCCTTGAGCCTGAATGCACTTTTCTGTCCACCTTCTATGGACTGCTGGAATGATTCTTCTTGGATTCCCCTCAGCTCAGTTGTTATAGCCTGCTTGATGACCTCCAACCCTTTAAACTGGGTCCCCTTCAGCTTAGGAAAAAGAAAAAAATTAACATGGAACAAGATCAGGTGAATAGGGAAGATGTTCCAGTACAACTATGTTCTCAGGCAGGAACTGCCGGATGCTCAGGGTGTCATAAGGAAGTGCAGTTATGGTGAAGCAGCTGTGATTTGTCCTGCCACAACTCTCATCACTCTTTGCACACTGAGTGAAGAAAATGCCACAGGATCTCTTTGTACATTGCAAGAACTCAATGTGGACAATATCTCTCACACTGAAGTACAGCCTCGTTACTTTTCATACAGACCTTGTATTATATTTAATTTTTTTTACAATCATTTTAACCCAAGTAAGGCAGTACAGCCACTGGTGCACAACGGGTTACATGAGAGGAGAGGGAAAAGATAGAGGAGGTGGCAGGGAAAGAGAAAAACGGGAATCAAGGAGAAAAAAGATGGCAATTAACATTGCAATTAGGTTGTAGATATCAAGGAATCCAGTCTACAGAAGGGAGTTCTACGGGTGAGAAGTGTAAGAAAAGAAACTGTTTGAGTAGAAGTGGCGACTAAATATTTAATCTATATCCCTCCCATTGCTTATACTTTTTTCATTCTACCTTATTTATTTTCTTTTTCAGCTCCTTTTCTATCCCTCCTTCAGTTGGCAAGCTAAGGAGAAGACAGGACAAAAAGGGACATTCTCCGAATCTTGGTTGTCATATAACCTCTAAGTTGTCTATCCCCACTATACATTTAAAAAGTTACAATGATTATATGCTTTGTGGTACAGTGGATATATCAGCTTGGAATGAGAAATTCGAGAGCTGAGTTTGAATTCCAGTTAGAATTTGTTGCATTCACTTAAGTACAAATACTCTTAGCAAAGTTATTAATCTATCTCTTCTCCCTCCAGCTATGGGTTAAACAGCAGGACGGATTGGCTGGCAACCATTATACTACAGAAAGTAATGGCAACTTACTGCGAGAAAATCTATCTTTTAAACTATGATCACCTAAGCGTGTATTATGTATGGCATGTGGCTCATTGATTGATTGATTCATTCATTCATTACTATGGCTTATCAGCCCTTTGCAGGTTATTTAAAGCCAGAAAATAATTTCATATAGCAAGTTTTAATTTAGATAACAATTTAGTGACGCAACTAATTTACCCATGACTAGAGAAGAGGCGGATTCATACCTTTCCCAAGCGTATTTTGCACATAAGTGAGTATAACAAACCCAACACGAATTGAAGCATGACTTTCCAATTAATAATTCTGAGCCATTATCCATTACACCTCCCACAATAGTCACCAATCTAGATATTGGCTAGGTTTGATGTTGCTTAACTTTGGTGATTGTACAGAAACCAGGATTTCAATATGATGTAACAATAAAACAGATGTATTACTAATAATCTTTGTGAAAACTTTCATTCAACAGTATTTTTATATATTTTTTAATTTTTTTTAATGAAGCAGTTTTTTTTTTAATAATTTCTTAATTATATAATAAAGAGAATTTTGTTTGTAAGTTTTAGAAAATATTTCACATTCACCAAGTCTTGCCTCCTCTTCTACTTCCATATTAACCTTGAACTCCAAGGGAAAGTATCCACTTTCAAATTGCTAGAAATGCCACTATCTGCGTCCTCAATTATAAGTAACAGTAGATTAGTACAATAGGCACTGAGACCAGAAATAAATCAGGTTTTCTAGTTACTAGAGATTAAGAATTTTAGGTCACAAATATTTTTAAAAATAAATAAAAATATTTATAAATGTTAATGGCAAGGGCAGTTTCCTATGTCAAGGCAATATTAACTGATCCCACCTACAGAAGACAGAATAAATTTGTTAATAAATGATTTCTTAAAATTTAAAAATACAAACTTTTTTTTAAATTCATAATTTTAGGGGCTGAAATCAATCATAGTAAATGAGGAAAAAGAAAAAAAAACACATTACAAATTTAAAAATTTGTGTATGCTGTATCTGAAAGATACATTTTTGAAAAAAAAAATAAATAAATAAAATAAAAACCTATTTCAAAATCTTAGTTTTTTGTTCTTTATATATATTACAATTAATTTACACAGCAAACTGCACTCCCAATTAACATTTATAATACATAAATTTTAATAACTTCTTTTTTTTAATGCTAATTGATGATACATAAAAATATTTTCCATTACTCAATAACAACATAAAAAAAAAGATACACACACATGGCAAATCATCGTCTTCAATTTCTTTCTTTATGGCTCTAAATATCTAATTGTTTACCAAAGAAACTGATTTGTTTTGTTTTATTCAATAAAATTATCTGAAATAATATTCAAATCAAAACTCAAAAACAATGCTTAACAAAAAGACAAACACATTTTACCCATGCGTTTATATTTCTAAGATAAGTAACTATTTGCATCGTTCAAACTGTTGTCCTTTAGTTTCACCATATTCATGATGTTACAGCCATTGTACGCTCCAGCCTTCTTCAGGTAATATATGTTGAAATTTAAAATTGAACTGTTTTAGTCTGTAGGGGTTGATTGTTCTAGTTCCACATGCCATGCTCTTTTTGAATATCCCCATTTCAGTTAATTCTCTGAAGAATGCCACAGTATACAACAGCCAAAAACATGAATATGACAAAAGATGAGGACAACAGTATAAACAATGTAAATAGTGTAAATATTTTATCCATATTTAAAAAGAAAAAAAAGTTCACTTAACCTATTTTCTTTCTGTTTAAGGTATCATTAAGGTATCAACTGCACCAATGTATAAATTACCATTTTTTTTTCTGTAAATTTAAAAATATATACTATACATTGCAGTATACAAGACAATTTCAAGACTCTTAACCTTGAGATTAGCCTAAGTCAATATCTGTTATAAAGGTCAACCGCTCTTTTTAGAAAACTATTCCATTTAATAATTGTCTTGGTGGTTGGTTATGCAGATTTAGCAGAATTTTAATTGATCCTTTATAGAGTTGTATCTGCTAGAAACAAACTGATAAATTGTTCATTTATTTATGCAGTATTTGGTTTTAAATTCAAGGCACATCTGTTTACTAAACAGGAATTTTAATAAGTCATTCTGACACCTTATCACTAGTGCCTAGCAAGTTTTAAGCAGTTTTTCTTAACTAAACATTTATGATTTTACTAGCAGTATAGCCTGGCGTTGCTTGGGTGTAATGAAAGCTTTAAAACTAATCCATGGTCCTGGAGCTCACACTCTTTGGACGTTGGCACGAAACACTAAAAAGCAATAGTTGTTTCCAGTTAAAGCGAAAACGTAGACTGAAAGAAAAATGAATGGATGTAAGTCAAATTTTGATTTCCTGGTATCGATATTGAATAAGTTTTTTTCCATTGTAAACTGAATTTTGAAGGCTAAATAAGTCCTCTGAGTAAATGGTATCATGGCCAAGACTAAGAACTACAATTATACCTACTTAGAGCCAAACCCGAAGCAAAAACTAAAATAAAAGGGCTGAAAAAATACAGACATACAGGCAGATAAACAGACACACACAAACATCTTACCTTTTATATATATATATATATATAAAAATTGATTTTCTGCACTAGTGTAAGAACTGCAACCTTGAAACTTCTGAATATCGTTTATGTCTTTGTCTATGAGTGTATCAAATTTGATTAAAATCAGACCACTCCTTCAATAACCCAATTTTTTCGATTATCTATATTTATTGGGGGTACCTCGACACAAAACCTAGCTAAGAACACTTGCAGACGCTTATAGTACAACTGTAAATTTTCAAGAAAATCGGTTCAGCCGTTTTGGAGTCTATAGGTAACGGACACACACAAAGTTCCATTTATAAATAAGTTTAGGTTTAAATTAGATATTTACATTGTTGAAGCTGTTCTCCTTATCTTTGTTTCCATATTCATGGAATTCTGGCTGTTATATGCTCTGACATTTTTCAGGTGTTTGGAATTTTGAACTGAACCCTTTACTTCATTCACTGATTCCATGAGTCATGCCACTTCTACATAGCTAAAAAGTTCTCTCCATTTAACGCAATTCTCTGAGTTTTTGTTCACCACTGCTGTAGTTAAGTATTGAACTCACAACTCTTTGGGTCAAGTCACTGAATTCAACCAATGCTTTTATTCAATGGGCCATATGTCCATGAGCTCAACATCTGGCAACAGCAATGGCGAACAAAAAAATGTTAGCTGAGTTAAATGAAGATAACTGAGAAATTCAAAATTGCATGAATCATGGAATGACGACAATCGATCTTAATGAAATAAAGAGGTCAATTCAAAATTCCAATCACCTGAAAAAGGCCAAAACGTCATGAATATAGTAACAAAGATGAAGACAACAGTCCGAATGATGTAAATAATTACAATACCTCATCTCAGAAATATAGACAAATGTTTATGATTTTGTCAAACAGATTCAAATTTTGTAATTGGTATACAGGTTGCTTCTTAGTTTTGAAGAGATTTCTTTTTAACCTTTAAAATGTTATTATGCATGCTACAATTTCAAAGCTGAGTATCCTTACTCTGAAATTCCAAAATCTGTAAGATTTTTTTTTTTTTGGTGCTGTCATGACTTGCCACAAATGGAAAACTTCAAAAAGCACTGGGAAGGTTTCTAGATGATGTACAGCTGTTACAAGTGACCTCATCTTCCCTGGATGAGGGTTCCCCAGCCCAAATATGTAGCCTACAATGGTGCCGGTTTTTTGTTAACAACCATCTCAGCAACACTTTCGTTCATGGATTACTTACCAGGTGTTTCGTGCTCAGTAAAGATATTTACATATTTTTTGTAAGTAAGTGATCATGTTTTTTGTAGACGTACAGCAGAAAGTACAACACATTTTTATGCGAAATCCTAATTTCATGGCTTAATTTGTGTATGATTAGCATCATTACCTGTATCTGTATGTAAACAAAATTTATTAAATTTTATATAAAACTACCTTCAAGGAATATGTATGTTTTATGAGATGCAAAGGGATATCGTTTTATGCTCAGGTTTCATTCTCAATCAGCCCTATTTTATAGATGCTATATACAAATAACTTGTATTTTAAAAAAAATCTGAAAACCAAAGCACTCTTAAGCCAAAGAATTTTGGATAATGGATTCTCAAACCTGTATATAAAAATACATGATTTTAAATTTAAAAAGAAAGAAATAAAGAAACATACACAAATTTTATATTGATTGCTGATGCCATTTAATACTGATTTCTTTCTTTCTCTTTGAATCTGGCACAGATCCAATGCTAATGTCATAAACTAATCAAGGGAAGTAAGCAGATTGATCCTTGAATAAAAAATAAGACTAAGCTTGATTAGTAAATTCTGCTTATAAAAAAAAAATCATTTTTTAAAAAACATTGTGGAGAAAGGCACTGTTAGAGCCTGATTGTTATTTTTTTTTTTATTGGGGATGTTTACAAAAAACAAAATAAGAGTGGATTTTTTTTCTTCTGATCATGATAAAAATAAAAATTAAAAAATGATTACATTCAAGATGAAAGAAAAGTGAAAAATGTTTTTGTTTTAAATCAACATTTTTAACACAATAAAACAAAAAAAAAAAAGGAGAAAGAAAGAACATAAAAAAAATGATTGTTACTCTTTCCTTCTAATAATACTAATTTCCATTTGCTAAACATTGGGCAGTATTTTTTTTACTTTTTATAATCATTTCACCCCAAGCAAGGCAAGACTGCACCACGGGGGGGGGGGGGGGGGGATAGAGTATTATTAATACCAAGAATATTTACTATATTTGGCAGACTACAAGAAATTTTAAAAGTGATTTATTTTGACAACTGCATCATAATTTATCATTACTTTTATAACAGTACAGCTCAATTGGTCAATTCCTGTTTTTGCAGGTTTAAAACTAGAAAATATTCTTAGACTGTAAGAATTATTTTTCTTTTTTTGAATGTCATGATTTAGTGATACAAGTTTTACAAATTAAACCCATAGCTGCAAAGCGAAGAGGTGCAATCATACCATTCCCAAGGGTGTTTGCACATAAGTATATATAATGAACCCAACTGGAATTGGAACTCAGCTCTCCAATTAACAATTAGAAACCATTATCCATTACATCACCCAAATATCTAAGCTTAAAGCACCTGGTATTCCAAAGCAGTCACACATCAAGGTACTTACAGGCTCGACATTGCTTAAATTCAGTGATCGTATGGAAAACAGTGTTTCACACAGTATGGCTGTAAGCCTACTACAACTCAAACAGTTGGTTTTTATATTCATATGTACAGTACATTAGCCTCAGTGTAATAATTTATATTAAAATTAAACATGCCCACACAGTACGTCTGATATTAAGACAAATATCGGAATACTTATAAAATGTTTTAAGTAACAACCATTTTAAAATCAATGTATTTGTAGCACTTCTTTTTGTAAATTTCACAAGCACATGAATACACCATGCAGGGAAAGTAGAACAAACACTAACTTTGGATGGATAAAAAAAAAAAAATGGTAAAAATTCTCCATATTTGATATCACAAAGTAATCCCAGTTATTGTATGCAAAATATATCAATCATCAAAGAAAAAAAATATTATAGAGAATTAATATTTCCATATAGTGAAAATATTTTGAAACCACCAATTCAAGAATAAGATTAAACAGAATAAGAAATTCAACAATAAGACCATACAACAAGCAAAAGAACAATTTGATGAATTTCACACTCACAAATTGAACATGGTTTTATTTAGAATATTAAAACGTCTGAATCAAAAATTTTGTTTGGTTCAGTGAAGGGGAAAAGAAAGATAAGACTGGTAAAAAGACTAAGATAAGGAATCATCTCAAAATCTCGTTTGATAATGTGGGGTGAATGAACATTTCCACATTTAGCAGAGTTATTTCTCGTCCAACCAATACAAAAAATTTTTAAGCCTAAAGCACAGTAAAAATTATCAAATAGTCTCAAACCATTTAAAGAAAATTAGATCAAGATAATTTTTTATGTTGTGCCCAAAAGAAAAAGAAAATAAATTATTGAGTGGAACTGATAAAGACGAGTTTCCTAAATCAAAGCATAAAAATGAATCTGGCCCCTGATATATTGAATAGGAAAAAAACAAACGAGTTATGTACCTTAAACATAAAATTCCCATATAAATTTGTAACAATAGTTCAGTTATAGTGATTTGATTTTTCAATAAGGCCCGAGGTAATTACTTTCACAGCTTCTGCTCCAATGAACTTAGATCACTGATGCCCCTTAGGTATGAATTTACACAAGCTACTAGATTAACAGCTAGGTCCCACTCTTTTACAGTGAAACTGATAAAATGTAACCGCAATTTCTACTCTAAAACTTCTTTTCATGCACTTCCCACCTATAGAATTCTCTTCCATATACTTGCTTCCCCAACAGCTACAATCTCTAGAAATTTAAATGTAAGGTCAATAGACATCTATCTCACATCCATTTTTTTTCAAGCTCTTTTTTCCATCTACTCCACCCCATTCTCGGTATTCTCATCTGTCTATTACCCTCCTCCTGGCATTTCCTATAACTAACCCTACATTACCATCACCTTTCCCTATGTAACCCCCTGCACAACAGTGGCAGTAGAATGCTTTGCTCGAGGGGAAATGATTAAAAAAAAAAAATTTAAAGCATTATCTTTCCTTGATTTTCTTTTCAGATTAATATTTTCATCTCTGTTGTTTGTCTAGAGCAGCATCTCTTCAAAACCAATACTGCACAAAGAAGGGTAACCAGGGATGCTCCATGTTAACAAGTAGAGCAATTTATCGAATAATTTTAATATCAGAAAAAAAAAATCATTTGATATTTTAAACTTGATGCTAAATTCTTTAATCTTGAAGTAAAAAAAATAAAAAAAAATAAACAGATAATCCTTTCCTTTTTGCTTTCAAGGGATTTAAATCAATCCATTAATCAATTTTGGATTTCAGGAATATCCTTCAATGGCTAGTAAAGGATTGAATATTCTATTTTAATTTTCTACATCATATCTCTATGAATTAGGATTTTCTGCACTTACAAATATTAAATGCATTAATGCAGAAATGATATGTATATCATATATAAGAACAAACATTGAAAAAAAAAATAAAAAAATAAAAAAATACCAAAGCACATCAAGCACTGTTTTCACACATGCATCCTCTATGTAATAATAAAGACTGTTGTGTATTTATTTGTGTGTATGTGTATATATATATATTCCTCCTGTCACGCTCATGGAGAGTGAAAGAGACAATAGCAAGCCTGCATCAACTCAGTTTATTCTCTTTACTACCAATTATGATACAAGTGTTACAAATTAAACCCATAGCTGCAAAGCGAAGAGGTGCAATCATACCATTCCCAAGGGTGTTTGCACATAAGTATATATAATGAACCCAACTGGAATTGGAACTCAGCTCTCCAATTAACAATTAGAAATCATTATCCATTACATCACCCAAATATCTAAGCTTAAAGCACCTGGTATTCCAAAGCAGTCACACATCAAGGTACTTACAGGTTCGATATTGCTTAAATTCAGTGATCATACGGAAAATGGGTTTTCACAGAGTATGGCTGTAAGCCTACAACTCAAACCATTGGTTTTTCTATCCATAAGGACAGTACATTAGCCTAAATGTAACAATTTGGATTAAAATCATAGAATTAAAATTAAACATGTCCACATAATGATAAGCTCTTGCCATATATTTGCTTTTTAACTGTGCCTTATTTTATTTTTTTGCAATAATTAAGTATATATATATATATATATATATATCCGAGTGGGTACAGAACGAAGAAAGAATTTTTTCCGTCCAAAACATTAATTTAAAACAGTGCTCGATATATGATGTATAGAGCTGTGAATATTTATTATAAATTATGTTTTAGAACATGTACATTATTTTTTAATATATGTCCTCAACAAACATATGATTGTTGAGGACATATATTAAAAAATAATGTACATGTTCTAAAACATAATTTATAATAAATATATATATATATATCCTCTCAATAATAATCCTCTCAAATATTTTGGCATCATTTTTAACAGCATGGGTAAACTTGTACTTAAATATACAATGCAAGGTATAAAAAAATAAATGCTTTATTATTATTTTCAATTTTCATGACTAGTCTATATTAAAAAGTGCGGCTCAGAATTTTAATTATTCTACATGTGTGCCCCGAGGTAAAAAAAAAAAAGAAAAAAAAAAGGTCTCCAGAAACACTAGTTTAAACACTGATTGCTTTCTTTTGTGCATATCATCGCCAGTGGTCTTTTAAGAGCTTACAACAGAATCTCATTTCACTCAGCAGGAAATGTTCTGGTCCCCTTTTTTGTCCTATTGAATAGCCTTCAGAAAGAATTGAACTTGCGACTTCTCTTTGCTAACCTTGTTTAATGATCTGCTGGATAAGATAACTAGCATATTAGACTAACAAGACTGAACCCAGCATATATTCTACTTAACTAAAAGAAAAAAAGAAATCAGATTTACACAAGCCAAAAAATCAACACGTGTAAGTAGGAGTAAATAATAAAGGACATTAATCTAAAATCTTTGAATGACCTTCACTTGGTTAATTATGTACAAGGAAGATAAACTTAAAAAGATCGTTCCTATGAATGAAGAAAGAAATAGAGTAAAGAGATGATATGAAGAAAGAAAACAAGAAAACTTACCTAAGTCAACATGTTTTGTCCTCTGAGGGACTTTATCAAGACAAATCATAAAATACCTTGATAAAGTCCTTCAGATAATGAAATGCATCAGCTACGATAAGTATTCCTTTTTTTTCTTTATTCTTATTAATATATATCAATGCAATTCATAGACATCAATAGTCAGTCAAGTGCCATGTGTGATACACGCTTGGGCGATCATGTCTTGAAAGAAACATAGCTGACTCGGCAGATTTTCATGCAGTAGGTTGCCATTACTTTCTGCAGTAGACTGGTTGCCAACCAAGGCTATAGAACCCAATTCGTCCCTGCTATTTGAGGGAGAAGCAACGGATTAATACCTTTCTTAAGGGTATTTGCAAATAAGTGAATGCCACAAATTCAACTGGAATTCAAACTCAGCTCACCGATTCCCCATTCTGAGCCAACAGCCACTGCATCACAAAGACACATCCGTTGTGATTCAGTGAATATCATAGACATCAACAGAATCTAAAAAGAAAGAAAACAGGTACTGATATCTAATCAGAATCTTGTATATAAGACCTATAATGAAATTATGGCACATATCACAGAAGCAATAGCACTTTCAAATATGATATTAGTGACAGCTGACACTACAAGAGCTCTGCAAAAACATGTAAACATGAGAATTGCTAATTTCAAGCAGTTGAAAAGTTTATTTAAACATAATGTTCCATTTGTTATTCCTTTCTAACGAGAATTTTTAAATTTGAACAAACCTAATACATTTTTTTTTAATATTTTTTGGCAGAGAACAAATTATTTGCAAAAGTGAGAAGAACAAAATTCTAGAACTGTTAGGGCGCCGCTCCTATTTGACTACAAATGGACTGTTCCCATTGCTATATATAGCAATGGTGGATTCTCTACAAGGGAGTCATAGAGAGTCTCTAATGAGTTACTGAAGAGTCAGTGAAGAGTTAGTCACACTTCCGGTGGCGTACCAGAAGTAATCACGTATACACACGTCTTACGATGGATTGGACTCTTGTATCTTTCTAATCACTTCTGTACATACTAATCGTCTTTCCGCGGAATACAACTTATATTCTGATTCTGTTGTTGAGTTATTCATTTATACTTGACGACATAACAAGAACAATGATATTCTTTCCTCAGACAACAGGAGAATAGCATTTCTGATGAGTTTTCTCATTCTCTCATTTATTGGATTAAAAAAAAAATCATGTAATTTTAAATTTATAAGCAAACAGAGTAGAAATAAAGATAAAGAATAAACCTCCAACAAGACCTGAACATCCATTCCTTAATTTTGTAAACCTGTCAGTGTCTTATCAATTAGGCCTCAAAAGTTTAACCAGCAGAAATAGTACAAACTAAACATACTTTCGTACATGATTTCAATACCATATTGTTTGTATTAGATATAAGAGTTTTAATAATCATAAGATAACTAGATTCCTAAATGAAGCATTGTTATTATTATTATTATTCACTTTTTTTTTTTTAAATCATATCACCCCGAGCAAGGTAGTAACGCCACTGATGTGCAGGGGGCTACATAAGAGTGAAGAGATTGGAAAAGAGAAAACCAGAAACCGCATCCTAAACAGGGAACACCTGTTCAATAGATGTGGGTGGAGTGTGAACCAGGCGATAGTTTCATTTTTCTTGCAGCATAGATCACATTGGAGTAGATAGATCTATCTATCGCCCAGTTCACACTCCACCCACATCTATTGAACAGGTTAAGAGGCTCATCCCTTGTTCCCTGTTTAGGATGTGGTTTCCAGCTTTCTCTTTTCCAATCTTTTCACTATTACATAGCCCCCTGCACATCAGTGGCATTACCGCCTTGCTCGGGGTGATACGATTAAAAAAAAGATAAATAAGCTTCCAGCAAAATTCAAACTTAACATTCTTTATTCTTGAAAGCTTCTCTAACCAGCACATTTTACCAAAGAAAGAAAAACTAGATATGTAAGCAATTTGTAAAACTTAAGATTCAAGTAACATGATTATATTAAATATGTCTTATCTGTAAATCAAAAAGGATTTAACAATTTTATATGTCATCAAATTTTTTATACTTTCTTGTTTCTAATTTTCATGGGTTCATGAATAAATCCAAATTTACAATTAAATTCTTTTAAATGTTAATATTGAACAGCAACAGAATGGTAAGTACTGCATTTGAATAGTCACTTAAAACATTTAAGAATCTTAAATTAATATTTAATACTAACAGAAGACAAAAATCCTTTCTCAGAAAAATATACGAATATCAAGAGGTTCACAACTCCAAGATCACAAAATAAAATAACAATATAAATACCCTGTATATGTGTAGAGTAAATAAAACAATGTTGGTGTAAAAATTCTAACAAATTTATAAAATATTTTCCAAATAATATTTTTAGCTAAAAAACATTCAATCACCCAGATCAATTTTAATTTCTGTGCCAGACAAAATCATTACCCTTTTAACTATGATGCAATTCTGTTTTTCAAAAGCTGCTGTGTCAAACATTTCTTTTTTGAAAAATTGCAACTTCTGATAGTATTGAAGTTACTAGGAAAAAAAAAACAAAAAAAAAAAACCAAAAAAAACCCAATTTACTAATATCTTAAGTAAATCAATGCAATTCAATAAGCACATCAGCTTCATTTACTGTTGATCCTGCAGCAAAGTGCACTTTTTTCACCTAAAGGAAAAAAAAGAGAGAGAAAAAAAATATTATATTCAAATGATTAAAATACAACCAATTAATTTTTACATATTTTACAGTCCATTTTATCAGATTAAGTTAAAGCCAAGAAAATTTCAATTATGAAAATAGACAGTTTTAAGAATGTTAAAAAATATCAAGTAAATTTCAAACACTAATACTGACATTCCTATAACACAGGTGAATATGTTTACTGCATAGAAATAGTCTATTAAGTCATAAATTATAAAAAAAAAATAATTTGGATGCTGTATCTGGCATACGTTGCAAACGAGAATCTCTCAAAATGGATATCTTTTTGCATTTTAGTCATTTTTCAGGTTTTTAAAAAAAATAAAAGTACACTAGACACAACTATACTGTTTATATTTTAGTAAACTAGAGTAAATATTAACTATTGTTACCAAGTTTCAAATTTGCACATTGGAGCTATTTTTTTTTTTTAATAATCATATTACCCCAAGCAAGGCATTTTACTGCCACTGTTTTGCAGGGGGTTATATAGGAGGAAAGTTATGAGAAAAAGTGACAGGTTATAAGGGGTATCGGAAAGTGGGTAAGAGAAGGTTGATAATATGGTAAATTTTTTATTTATTCCCCGGAGGCCCATTCAAATTTTTCCAAAACATCCTTATTTCCGTGCAAATGTATATGCTGAACTCAAATCGATAATTATGTATGGAAGAAACCTACCATTATTGATGTTAATGACCAGAAAAAAAAAAAAATTGAACTTCTTCTCGCTGTTTATCTCATTTTCAGCCTACTTACTTCCTTTGTGCAATTATTACGCGATTTGTTTTGTTTCAGAACTCAATTTCTGCTGAAAGTTGGGTGTATTTGCATGTTTCTTTTTCTCCTTTTTTTTTGGGGGGGGGGGTATAGAATTTTTTTTCAAGAAAGTTAACTTTCAAATGTATGAAAATAAGTGTCGTTTAACCTTCAAATGCATTGCGTGTATTTGCGTGTTTTTTTTTCCTTTTTTTTTCTTTAATTTCAGAAGAAAGTTAACTTTCAAATACAAGTGATAACTGTAGTTTTACTTAACCTTCAAATATATGAAAATATATTTGCATGTTTTTTTGCCCTTTTTTTTTTTAAAAAGGGATAATTGTAGTTTTACTTAATTTTTTCCGACAAAAGTTAACTTTGAAATGTATGAAAATAAGCGACAAGTGTAGTTTAATTAACCTTCAAATATATAAGTAACATAAAAAAAGAAAAAAATATATACAATAACCCTAACCCAATTATCACTTATATTCACGTATTTGAAAGATAACTTTCTTTTCAAATTAAGTACACGCAACTTTCTTAAATTCATTACCAAGAAAAAAAAAGAAAAAAAAAACACGCAATAACCCTAACCCTAAATTTCTATTTGAAAGCTAATTTTCTTAAAAAAATTCTACAGCAAAAAAAAGGAGAAAAAAAAAACGCAAATACACGCAACTTTCAGCGGAAATTGAGTTCCGAAACAAAACAAATCACGTAGTAATTGCACAAAAGTAAATAGGCCGAAATAAACATCCTACACCTAATGTCATTCAGCACTTAATTAGAAATGAGAATGGTGGTTAGGAGAGAGATAAAGTTCGATTTTTTTCTGGTCGTTAACATCAATAAAAGTAGGTTTCTTCAATAAACAATTATCAATTTAAGTTCAGCATATACATTTGCATGGAAATAAGATGCTTTGGAAAAATTTGAAGGGGTAAAAGAATAAATAAAAAATTTACCGATAATACTGATGAAGGTGTAGTGAACGGAGAAAGAAGCATAAGAGAGAGGATGCAGGCTAGTGAGATAGGAGACGACTATTGACTTTACATTTAAATTCTTGGTTATTGTAGTTGTCAGGGAAGCAAGTAAATGGAAGGGAATTCCACAGGCAGGAAGTGTGAGAAAAGAAGCTGCTGGAGTAGAATTTGCGTTTACAATTTATTGGTTTCACAGTAAAAGGGTGGGACCTAGTTGATAATCTTGTGGCTCGAGTAAATTTATATATAGGGGGCACCAGTGAGCTAAGGTCACCAGAGCAGAAGCCGTAAAAATATTTGCAGAAGAGACACAGGGAAGCCACATTAAGCCAGTGAGATTTAGCAACTTACAAAAAATGCAATGAAATTTCGAGATGCTCTGATTTTAAAGCTATTAAAAAAAATACTGATTTAACAATTTGGGATTTATCAACATATTTGACCAAGAAACACTTGTGAATTTTTCCACATGTTTCTTTCTGAGAGAGTTATCAGTGTTCATTTGTTGATTTAAGATGGAATTTATATATATCTGTCTATATTTCTGAGACAAGGTATTTTATTTATTTACATTGTTTGGACTGTTGTCCTAATCTTTAGTGAACTCAAGGACATATGGCCCAGTGGATAAAAGTGTTGGTTGAATGCAGTGACTTGACCTAAAGAGTTGTGAGTTCAATACCTGACTACAGCAGTGGTGAAAAAACTTAGAAAGATAAGTTAAATGGAGATAACTGAGACATCCAGAAATAGCATGACTCATGGAACGAGAACAATATACACCAGTGATCAAAATAAAAGGTTCAGTTTAAAATTTCATTCACCTGAAAGTCATAGCGTACAACAGCCAAAATGTTGTGGGCATGACATAGATGAGGACAATAGTCTAAATAATGAATATATATATATATATATATATATATATATATATATATATAGTCATTCGCAGAAAGATCTGTTTCACGGTATCTGAGCTCATCAGTACGATTAGACATTCAATTGCTTTTAGCCAAGATTGAAACCTTTTAGTGTGTTATGTACATTTGTACAATGTACACACGCCAGTAACTGAGAGTGTTCTAATTAATTACTGAATGAACAATGCATAGATGCTAAAGTAGCTACTGTTTTTTCAAAGCCTACCATTTTTCCAGAGTGCTCAATCAGGGTATATTATATATATAATAGCACACAGAGTGCTGGTGATAATAAAACTGCTTGATTGGTAAGAGAAATAAAATTTATACTAATAATAAATATACATTTTGTACTTCATGTGTAGGTGAGCATATGACGAACATTTTTAAACAATGAAATAAATAATTTAAAATACATGTGCATCAATAAGACTTTCACCTCATAAAAAAGCATTTCTCTAAATATTTTTCAATATACTATTATCTATAACAATGCACTTAATTCAGAGGCAAATATTGATGACAGATCAAAATTCAATTAATATCTTTACGTATAGCTGAAAGTGCTCAGAAAAACAAAACATTCGGACAATTTTTATATAATTTATGTTCTGAAAAAAAAAAAGAAAAAAAAAAGAAAATTATAAAAAAGAAAAAAAAACCTAATCCTTATACCTTGTCTGTTATTTTTAATGAAACTGCATAAAAGAGGTTGTTGCCCTAATACACAATTTTTAAATATATATTTTGCAGACACTTTCTTTGATAAACCCTGGCATTTGAAATGGAGCTTGATATTTTTTTTTTATTCCTGATTATATCACCAATAGTCTTGGGGGTGGTGGTAACATTCCTAGTGTTTGGAATAGCTAATTTGTTTGCGAATTTAGCTATCCCAAACACTAGGGTTGTTACCACGACCTCCAAAACTATTGGAAATATAATAAAAAAAAAAAAAAAAGAAAAACAAATAAAATAATACCATACCAAACACTATTTCAAATGCTGAGATATATACCGAGCGCCTATAGGCCAGAAGTAGAATTGCCAACTGACGCCACTTCGGTCGAGTTTCAATCCTGGGTTAAAAAGCAATCAGAGTCTAACCGTACTGATGAGCTGTGATACAGCGAAACAGATCTGTCTGCAGATGACACACACACACACATATATATATATATATATATATATATATATTTAAAAACAAAAAATTTATTGACAGCCCCTAAGGCCCTTTCGTCAAACATGTCATCAGAAGAAAATCGTTGGAAATATAGATCATGTGTCTGTGCATGTAAATAAATGAATGAAAGAAAATTCCTTGTACCTTTCCAGTTTTTCCTGCTACCAAACTGTTCTGCATTTTCATAGCTTCCAATACACACATTTCTTGGCCTTCGACAACCTGTAAGAAAAGAGTTAACATCAAGAATTTTGGAAAATCACAACCTTATTAGGGAGGAGGAAAATCATTCCAAACTGCTTTTGAATTACAAATAGAGACATTTATTTAATTTCTAATTATGTCATACATAGTACAGAGTACTTACAGTATCTCCATCAGCAACAGCAATAGACTTCAGAATCCCTGGCATCGGAGCCAGTAACATACTGCTTTGGTCAATTTCTGGTTTGACTGGCATATACCTTTTGAAATCTGCTGCCAGTGCATCAAGAACTTCCAATTTGAACTGGGATAAGCAAATAAAATTAAATAAAAGTCATGTTTGTCAAACAAATTGAGACTAATCAAAACTTATTACATCATTTATTGTAATTAATAAATCACTGGACAATGAAGTAGCATTTTATCAGCTAGTCAAGTTGATCATTACTACAACATCCAGATTCTGATGCTCCCATACATGTCACATTGTCTGGCTATAAGTGACTATTGTCATAATGCTTTACACTATTTTAATATAAATATAAATTATGTTTATTAAGTGATTTCATGCAAAAAACAACATGGAGTCAATTTAATGTACATTATGCCAGAAGTAGACACTTTAGTATCTTACTGATGCATGTGGGGAGGACACATCTTCCATGATCATAATGAGAGCACAACATTTCCTCCAGAATCACAGGGAAACACTTTTTCCAGGTTCAGTTTTACCTGTTTAAATTTGTAATACATTTTATATTATTCATCTTTCTTACATTTTTTATCTTTATTTTCCCATCTTCCTTTTTTTCTCATTTATTTTCCTGCGTGTTTTTTATATATTATTATAATAATATATTTTATTATATCTATTTATATGCATTTGCTTTTTTTTTTTGGTTTTTATTTTCCAGTTTTTTTTTTCTTTCTTTTTCATTACTTTTCTTGGTTAATCATCTTTTTTTTCTATTTAATTGATTACATTACAATTAGTTTATATTTTGTTTTATTCTAACAATTTATAACTAAGACAAATATTTTATTATAATTCTTATTTTCTCTAATTCTCTTCCCCTTTTGTTATTTGAAAATATCCATACACTAGCTTTAAATATATGAACAATTTTTAGAAATTAACAAAATATTTCTTACAATGTAACACTATTTGGCACTAAAGGGTTAAAAAAAAAATAGAAGAAAAGACATACAGATAAGCTAAATGAAGATGTTTTTCTGTTTTGTTAGAAAAAGGCAAAATTTCAAAAACCTAAAGAAAATTCCCATGAAGAGGCAGAGTGCAAAAGAGGCCATGTGGCAAATATAGACATTTGATTAATGACTGTTTTTTGGTACAAGTTATCAAAACACAGGTTTGGATAAAGAGATTATATACAAATGAAAAGTTGAAATAATAAAATCTTCTTAGTGACCAGTCAAAGTTGATGGCAAATGAGACTGCACTATAAACAGAGTTGAAAATAAAGATTTCTTGGTGGGTTGAGTAATTAATGACCCTGATGAGAAATCGACAGAGACATCTGGTAAGATGAGGGACCAGAGTTTTTCTTGCATAGGAGAAATTTTTAAAGAATTTAATGACTGCAAGTAAATGCAACCTGAGACCAATGAATCAAATCAATTGAAGAACTGGTGGGTAGTGAGCAGAGGTGAAAAACTAAGGAAGGCGAAGAATTTGTACATGCCTATGAAGGGTATTAGTGAGATACCAATGAAGAAATGTCTGTGACTGCTGCTCATTGAAAAGGAAAAGGAGTTGGAAAAGATAATTAATCTTCAAAAGCCAGAGAACAAAGAGACCTTTATTGGAATTAAGTAATTCACCAATATTCCCAGACCAGTCATACCCGACTCCAGTTTTGAGTGGAAATCCATATAAGCAAGGGCCTGAAGTAGCCAACATCAGTGGGAGTTGCAAAAAAGTTTTATCCAAAGTGGCTTGCAGTTGAGACAAGAAACCTCACTGGCTGACATTACCTGACTAACAAGAACTCCAACTTGAACCCTGTGCCAAACTTAACAGAACCAGCTGAAGTGTTACATGTCAACTTTAGACGTGGGTTGGGAAGATAGCTGTCTGCATGAAGTAGATAGAATTCAACTGCTGGAACGAATAAGCCTGAACTGAAAACCGAAGATACAAAGTTTTTTTTATGAAGATATTTTTTTTCTTCTTGTGACTTTCCCAACCTAAATAAATTCATTTGCAGCGGTCCCTGAAGGTTATTTGGCTTCACTCATCTTAGGATCAAATCAAAACAATGTGGGATAAGATTGGGTGTGGTACGAGGTGATTGATATATCAATCCAGCCTCAGACAGTTTGAAGATCAAAGAAGGTGGGGCAGGCCACACACAAAATTAATGAGGCAAATTCCTAGATTAGCTTTTTGGAGCCACCTTCTAAAACACTGAAAATATTTTTAGCTAAATAACAATTAGTCATAAATATGCATAATATATACTTACCACAGTTCCAAAAAACTGTATGTTCATTTCACCAGAAGCATTATGGGATATTAACTGAAGTAAAATTTTAGTAAAATTAAAAATCAAAACCAAACTGCCATGACCAAAAATTAAAACAAATATGATTATTTTTTAACTTTCATATACATATGATACATATGTACATGAAGCATAGACAACCAAAAGATTACATTTTGTAAAAGAAACAATAACACAGCATTTTAAAAAGTCATATGATACTTTCAATCTGATGAGATGGGGAAAACCATGCATGGATTCTACAAGCAAGTGACATCTACATTTAGCAGCCAGTCAAAATAGAGTTTAAATTAAAAACTATAGATACTTAATGTCTATTTCCTAAAGATAGCTTAGATGTGGCAAAAGGCCAAATTATGGGGCACCCAATGAGGATCAAACTCATTATTCAGTCATAATTGATTTAGCAAGACAATCCTGCTATGACAATGATTTCAGTCAATTTTACAAACCAACACATCTCAAGCAGACCAGCCTGCTGGGGATGGTGTGGGGGGGGGGGGGGGTATTGAGTCACCATCTCTAGGCAAGTTGCAAACCAAAACTAAAGAGACTAGTATGCATTGCTATGGGAGAAGGGAAGAGACAGATTCATGCCTTTCCAAAAAGTATTTGCACAAAAGTGGATGTAACAAATTCCACCTGGATTTGCTACATTTCCTTTTGCATAAATGCTCTTGGGAAAGGTATAAATCCATCTCTTCTTCTCTCAGTTATGGGGGTGAAATAGTGAGGCAGACTGGTATGAAATGTGAAGTATAGGAAATTATGCATCGAGGTTAACAGATCTTTTTTAGTTATTTCAAGATATTCAACTCTTGCGAGATATCTTCCATATAAATCATACAATTTTTGCCATTATTTTCAAATAAAAAAATAACTAGACAACATCCCTAGATATGGGCAGTAAAACAGGAATAGTCTACCCCTATAGATTAAATAAATGGTTCAGTTCAGAAGTCCCTGTAATTTACCCAAATCAATATACACTTGAAGAAGGCAAAAGGGCACAATGGCCGAAATGTTGAGATAACAATAACAAAGATGAGGACAATAGTCCAAATATAAAAAGCTTAAATAATGATAACTCCATATTCAAGAAATTCAGACATAATTTTGGAACCTTGATGTGGTGTAATGGTTATCAAGCTTAACTTGCTAGGACAATTATGACCGAGTAGTTCGATCCTGTGCCCCATACTTTTTGGCCTTGCACCATATCTAAGTTACACTTAGAAAATCACAATAAATTTCAAGAAACAGAGATAAATCCTTTATTCAGAAGATATTTCATTCTTTCCCATTTGCTTTTATGTCCAGCTCCACCTCCCAAACATTAAACTGAAAATTTTGTCACTTTTCCTTTCAATTTTTCCCCATTGACATCTATTTTCTAATAGGATTTAAGGACTTGAATATCGCAAATTAACAAATTTCTGAAAATTGCCAAGAGGTTAAATTCTGTATTCAAAATTTACAGAATTATTTGCAGATAAATGAGTTCGGAAACCTACTCTATAACTACCATTTAGAGTTACCGTTTCACAAATCAGATACTTCAAACATAAATTATAAGTATAAAAAGAGCAGTAAACCCCCTCTAGATTACATAAAGGGTTCAGTTAGGAATTCCCTGTAGGTTACTCAGATGAAACTGTCATAGCACCTGAAACATTGCCGTAGCAACAACAAAGAAGAGGACAATAATCTGAATGTAAATAGTGTAAATAATAATTCCTCATCCAAGAAATTCAGACAGAAAATAAGAGACATTAACTTTTAGAGCAACCAATGTGTACATAGATTTACACACACAAGATCTGACCAGAAAATGTCCAGCTATTTACATTAATAAAAAGTAGCCTACTTAGGGCTATAGCACTTTAGTCCTCTTCAAAGTACACTACTTGGGACCTCACACACATTCCAGCATTCTTTCCATTTTTCAAGACAGTCTGCAAAGTCCTTTTTTGGAATTGCCATCAGTTGCCTGATGTCATTCTATTAACTCTCATGTACAACATTTCAACAATAAATTTACTCTTGAAAAAAGTCAGAAAAAGCTTATATATATATATATATATATATATATATATATATATATATATACTAGCAGTATAGCCCGGCGTTGCTCGGGTGTAATGAAAGTTTTAAAACTAATCCATGGTCCTGGAGCTCAGACTCAACCTAAAGAATATTTGTGTGAAGTTTGGTGAGAATCGGATAAAAATTGTGGATTTGTATAAAGGACATACAGACAGATAAACAGACACACACAAACATCTTGCCTTTTATGTATATATATATATATATATATAATCGATTTTCTGCACTATTGTAAGAACTGCAACTTTGAAACTTCTGAATATTGTTTCTTATGTCTTTGTCTATGAGTGTATCAAATTTGATAAAAATCGGACCACTCCTTCTATAACCCGATTTTTTTGATTATCGATATTTATCGGGGGGTACCTCAACACAAAACCTAGTTAAGAACACTCACAGACGCTTATAGTACAACTGCGTAAATTTTCAAGAAAATCAGTTCAGCCGTTTTGGAGTCTATAATTAACGGACACACACACACAGACACATACAAAATTCCATTTATAAATAAGTCATATATATATATCAGTTGAGAAGTAGTGGAGTATTGGAGATAGAATGTTATAGCGAACCCTGGCTTATAAGGTAAAAAACACATTCTCCTAATAATCAGCTACATTACAACAACAAGAGAAAATATTTTAAAAATTAAAAGGCAGTAAATTCTTAAATATTTATACCTGAATGGTGTGTTTCTTTCCATTAATACTAACAATAATTTTTGGTTGGTAGAGATTGAATTCATCTGGAATAGTTGCAGTGTGATCAGCTACAGTTACCTGGAAGGAAAAAAAAATCATAGAATTTATAATCAGAAAATCGAATTTTGCATCTCAGTACCTTTGGTTGTGCTGCATTTCATTTATACCAAAATATGAAAAATAAAGTTAATTATTCTGTTGTATAGGATGTTAGAAATTAACAATGTATGAAAAAGTGCTGAAAAGGTAAGGGTACAAAAAGGATTCCAAAATAAATCTTCAGATTTGGTTATTTGGTTAAATTTTAGGAAATATGTTCAGTATCCCTCATATTTTTTTTTTAATCAAGTTCACTCCATGCAAGCTAGTAAAGCTACTAAGACACAAGGAGTTACTGAGTAGCAAAGAGGGAGAAAACAAACATTACTAAGGAACAAGAACAAAAAAGTAATCAGGAAGACGGTAGATAGTGAGTGACATTGCATTTAAATTTTTGAAGATTAAAGTTGGCTGGAAAGCATAGCACTGGAAGGGAGTTCTACAAGTGAGAAGTGTGAAAAAAACCTATTAGCATAGAACTTATGGTTACATCTAGCCAGCTCAACTGTAAACTGATGAGATATTGTTGGCAGTCTAGTACTGTGCTTAAATTTAAAAAGTCTAGGTAGCACAGTGAAGAGCCCATCCAAACCATTACCATGAAAAGTATTTATAGAAATAGCACAAAAGTCAAAGAGAGGCAACCTTACAGCAGAAAGAAACTAAAGCCAAGTCGCCAGATCAGAACCAATAATATTGCTGATTTTTCTTTGGATCTCATCAAGGTGCTCAAGTAACAAGGGCACCAAACCATATCTAGCAGTAAATATTCTAAGCATAAATGATTGGTAGACTTATAGGTAAGTAAAATAGATTCTAGAGAAAATAAATTGTCTTGCAAGACACTGAACCAACTTTTTTAGCAACTAGCCTAGAAATGGATTCAATGTAGTCTTTCCACTTCATGTCAACAAAAAATGTGAGTCAGAGAAGGTGCAGCAAGTCACTCCCCTGAAGATTAGCATCAGCCATACTGATAGAAGGAAGAAAAGGAGTCTTTCAGATGATTAATAGCGAAGAGTTTAATTTTGGAGGCATTAAAATTAACAAAGTATTCTTTGGACCAGTGAACAACAAACTGAAGGCCGTTTTGGACAGCAACTGCCAACTTGGTTTTATCAAAACTGGTCCGACTCTCCAAACAGGAGTAAATGGTTGGGTCATCAACATCAATACCAAATTGAGAGCTGATGTCACCAGCTGATGTCACCATATTGCTCTGAAGTGAAGATTAAAAAGGATTTGAAACAAACACAAATCCCAGAAAGAATGCAACTTGTTTGAAATTGCTATTATTTTAACTACTTTTACTCTCACTTCTCAGTAAAGCTTAGTTTTAAAAAACGATATTTAGAATTTTAATAAAATGTAAAAATATGATAGTAAATTTATACATTTTCTTTATTCTTGAGAATTGACAACAAAAGTAACACTATTATATTTATTTATATTTCTGAGATTAGGTATTTACAGTATGGCTTCTGCTCTGACGAACTTAAATCACTGGTGCCCCTGCTACAAGAATTTACTTATGCAACCAGACTGGCAACAAGGTCCCACCCATTTACAGTTAGATCAACCAAATGCAGCCGACAATTCTACTCCAGCAGCTTCTTTTCTTGCACTTCTCGCCTGTGGATCTCCCTTCCGTATACTTGCTTTCCCAACGACTACAACCTTCAGGAATTTAAATGCAATGTCAGTAACCACCTCTTATCCACTTGACTCCAGTTCTTTCTACATCACCTTGTATATCTTGTTCTTTTCCTTTCTCTCTACCTTCACAACTGTCTTCACATCTGTGTTCCCATCCTTCTCTTGCCCTTTCTCTGACACCCCCTGAAACTGGTTCATCTTTCTCTTTACTTTCCTCCTATCTAAACTTTTACTCTTATGTAGCCCCCTGCTCATCAGTGGTGGTACCACCTTGCTTGGGGTGAAACAGTTAAAAAAAAAAAAAAAAAAAAAAAAAAGTGTACATGAAACATGTTTCAAATTGTGATAAAATAATTTTTGTTACAAGATTGTTGTGGATCTTCATCACCAATTTGTTGTGGAGTTGTGGCGAAACTTCGCCATAAAGTTGTGATGACCGGTTTTGGTCGGAAGTAAGACACAGAACACTAAAGGTAGGTTCAAAACAGTGTATTAGTATAACAAGAAACAAGATATTCAAAGGAAATGTTAATATTAAGTAATATAGAAATAAGTAAATCCGAAGGTACTATTACACTGCATATTGCCTGACTAGTAGCTTTCGTTAACTGCTTTTGTTAACTGCTTTTCCAGAAGTCACACAGGTAACTATAATAAGAGGAAAAGTCCATTCCTCATAGGAGGGCACTATAACAAAGATGTAATTCAATGAAAGACTTTAATTCTTTTTAAATTCATTTTTAAAATTTTCTTAAATGACATAATAAAAATTTTAAATTCTTTAACCATGAATTTATCAATCCAATATTAAAACAGTAACATTAACAGCAGGCTCCTGTAGCATATTGTTTTAACGAGGGTTAATCTTGCAACTGTTCAATCCTCACTAAGAGCCCAACAAATGTGATCTTGTGTCTTGTGAACTAAGCTTAAGTAAATAAATATATAACCCATGACCATACTTTAGTTCTACCTGTTCAGAATTTTACAGCTAGGACACTCCATGCTACTTCCACAGAGTTGAATCATTTTCTTTTCTCCCATGTTTCAAATGTAAGAAAAAAGCAGAAATTTTGTAGAACAGACTCCCATGTGAATGCTTCCCCAAACAATACCATCTTGACCTCTTTAAATGCAGAGGTCAACTGTTATCTTTACTACTTATCTCCAGGCTTACAACCATATCACATTCAAACAATGGTTCCTGTATGATCACTGAAGTTAAGCAATGTCAAGCCTGGTCAGTACCTAGATGGGTGACCACTTGTGAATACCAGGTTCCATAAGTTTGGATGTGCAGGTGATGTAACAGATAATGGCTCAGAATTATTAATCGGCAAGCAGAATTCCAGTTAGATTCATTATATTTACTTACATGGAAATACCCTTGGGAAAGGGTCTAAATCCACCTCTTCTCCACCCAGGTAGGAGTTAATTAGTAAGATTTGTATCACTAAAACCATTATTATCTCCACAAATAAAATTACATACAAAATATTTATATTTCGGCATTAAATAACACAGAGTCTGATATGCTGCAAGCCAAAAACTGCCAACTTTATTTTCAATTAATCTCACACACCTTATTAACATTTTAACAGTAATTTCTACTTTGAGTGGCCCTCAAAACAAGTTCAGCATCTATCATATACTGAGAACAATGTTGACTGACACAATGCAGGAGTAAATAAAATAAAAACTTCCATCATTCCCACTAGTGGTCAAAATGGATAAAAAAAAAAATTAAAAAAAAAATGATTAAAAAATTACGATTAATTTTTAATATTATTCTTGTAAAGAAGACATGTAAAATTATGTATTCTTCTCTTGACATCATTAGTACTGGTGTTAATGTGTATGACGATGTTGCCTTTCTTCAAACATGGATCTTTTCAAAATGTAATATTATCATTGTGAATACTAATAAGAACACAAGACTCATGTTTATTTACTCCTTGACTCTGTTAATAACTGGGGAAATACTTTACAGCTTTTTCCAAACATGAATCGTCTCACAAGGATGTGAGAGTGTCTGTCTCTGTCTGTCTCTCTCAGGTGTTTGTTTAATGGCCTATCAACATCTAAAGGGTCATTTAAGGCTAGAAGCGTATTTTTATTTTAAATGAGTTATTCCCTGGAAACAGGCATATTCGGAACACACCATGCTATTTTACCCATAACTAGGAGGAAATGTTATAGTTTATATGTCTATGTTGAAGCTATAAATTTTATTAAATAGATCAATTTTCCGAAGGAAGGCTAGTATTTTGTCCATGTTGATGTTTTCAAATAAAGATCTTAAGTTCTGTACTTTATAAAACTGTTGACGAATTTTTGCCAGGTCTGTACAATCAATTAGTATATGTCTTATGCTATTATTCATCTGGCATTTAGAGCATTTGGGCGGATCTACTCCTCTTAACAGCCAGAAGTGGGTAAAAAAGGTGTATCCTATCCTAATTTGAGACAACATTACTCTTCCTTTCTGGATTTCCTTAATGCACCTCTCCACTCTCCCAAATTTGGTTTAATTTGGAAGAGTTTGTTGTTCTGACAGGTCGACCAACGTTTTTGCCATTTGAGTTGAATATATTTTTTTATTGCAGACATTTGATCTGTGAATGGGACCTTCATATTGAAGATATCCTCTCTCAGAGACTCTTTTGCAGCCATGTCCGCTTTCGTGTTACCACAAATGCCAATGTGGCTGGGGATCCAACAAAAGACAATATTCTTGGTTTTGTTCATCACGTTTAATCGATTTAAAAGTTTAACAATAATCAGATTATTGAGATTCTTGTTGTGGATGGACAATAGTACAGAGAGTGAATCGGAGAATATAACGAAGCTGTCACTTACATTGTCAGCTCAACAGCTGTGGCTTCACCACTAAAAATTGATGCTCCATCGGGTAGACGTCTTTTTTTGTGACGTTATCTAGTAGGGCACAGCATCCACATTTCTCACCTTCTTTCGATCCATCTGTGTATACATGTTTATAAGAAGGGAAACTATCGACAATCTTGTTCAGTTCTTCATAGAAATCAGTAGGGTTGGTCTTTGATTTAGGGAATTTGGTGAGATTTAGCAATACTGTTGGTTGGATGATTTCCCATGGAGGGCTGTCTGAAATGAGTGATTTGTGGATTCGTTCCAGGTTTATATTGGATTCTCTGATGATTTCTTTCATCCTTAGGCCAAATATTTTAATTGTTTTCTTTTTCTTATCATAGAGAGGGTGATATAATGGGTTTACAATACAGTCACAGGCAGGATTGGATGGGCAAGAGAGGATTTTGGTCAAATATCGTAAAACTAGTTTGTTGCGGCAAATTGATAATGGCGGTTCATTGGCTTCTGCATATAGACTATCAATGGGAGAAGTTCGAAAGGCTCCCAAGGCCAGTCTAAGCCCCTGATGATAAACAGTGTCTAATGACTTTGTATATGACATTCTGGCGGCGCCATATATGTAGCAGCCATAGTCCAATTTCGATCGCACTAATGATCTATATAACTTCAATAAGGTTTGTCTATCAGCTCCCCAATCTGTGTGGGCAATAACTCGCATCAGCGGGATAGCTTTGTTACATTTGTTTTTTAAGTGTTTGATGTGTGGAATAAAGGTGAGCTTTTTATCCAGTATTAGTCCTAAAAATTTATGTTGGTCTACAACGGGAATCTGAGTCTCGTCCAGTTTTAACAGAGGATCTGGATGTAATTTTCTAAGCTAGCAAAAGTGCATGCATTTTGTTTTGTTAGTGAAGAACTTAAATTCATTCTTGGTTGACCATTTTTTTATTTTGTCAATGCATTGTTGAAGCTGCCGCTCAATTATGTGGATATACCTTGAGCTGTAGCAGATTAAAAAAATCATCGACATACAGTGAGCAATCCACACCTGGATTTATACATCCAACAATATCATTGATTTTTAAGTTAAATAATGTTACAGATAAAATACTCCCCTGTGGGACTCCCATTTCCTGTTCCTTGGGGTCCGAGTGGCATGCTCCTACACGGACATTAAATAATCTGTTGTTTAAAAAGTTATTGATGAAAATAGGTAGTCTTCCCATCAGTCCAGCTTCTTTGAAATTTTTTCATGATACCATATCTCCACGTGGTATCGTATGCCTTTTCCAAGTCAAAGAAAATAGCAGTAATATGTTTTTTTTTGGATAAAGGCATTCCTAATAAAAGTTTCCAGTCTTGTTAAATGATCCATAGTATTCCACTGTTTTTGGAAACCACATTGTTGAAGATTGGTTATTGTTTTATTGATTTCAAAAAACCGAACTAATCTGTTATTAACCATTCTTTCAAGAGTCTTACATACACAGCTTGTTAGTGCTATGGGACGGTAATTGGAGGGATCAGATGCATCTTTTCCTGGTTTTACTACAGGAATGACTATGGCTTGTTTCCATATGGCAGGTATATTACCACTGATCCAGATGTCGTTAAAAATAGATAGTAAATACTTCAATGATTGATCAGGTAGTTGTTTTAAGAACTCATACGATATCTCGTCTGGTCCCTCAGCTGTATTATTGGCCTTCTTTAATGAATCCTTCAGTTCATTAAAAGAAAAAGGTTTATTATACTCTTCTTTATTATTACTTTTAAAGTTCAGCTTGATTTTTTCTGATTCCTGTTTAATAGTCTGGAATTTTTTACTGTGATTTTTGGATGATGAGTTATTTGCAAGAGAATCTGCAAGCAGGTTGGCCATGTCTTTTTTTTTGGGTTATTTTGTTGTTATTTATACAGAGGTGCTTGAGGGGGGAACTGATGTTTTTTCCTGAAATTTTCCACACCATATTCCATATGGTTTTACTTTTGGTGTTATTATTAATTTTGGAAACAAAGCTCTTCCATGACTCCCGTTTGGCTTCTTTTATTATTCGGTGTGCTTTAGCCCTGTAATTTTTAAAATGGTTTAAATTCTGAGCAGTGGGTTGGTGGTTGAATTTTCTTAATGCAGCACGCCATAGCCTGATAGCCTTTTTACAATCGTCATTAAACCAAGGCCGGTTATATTTAGTTGAAGAAGTTGTTTTAGGGATACATTCCTCAGCTATAGAAATAATAGTATCTGTAAAATGAGTGATCGGGTCTTTCTCATGTTTTCCAGGTAGGAGTTTATATTTGCATAATTGTTTGAATTTATTCCAGTTGGCTTTTTTAAGGTTCCAGTGAGGTATTTTTGATATTATTTCAGGGCCAGTATGTTCTAATGTTATTGGGAAGTGGTCACTTCCACATGTATCCTCATGAACAGTCCAGTCGTAATCCATAAAGATACTTGGATCACTTATAGAAAGATCAATTGCTGAGAATGTGTTTGTAGCAGAGTGAATAAAAGTTGGTTTCTTATTATTATATATACATAGGTTGTTATTGTTGATAACATTTTCTATTATGATTCCTCTTCTGTTTGTGTCTGAGCATCCCCAACTAGTGTTGTGACTGTTAAAGTCACCTAATAGTAGGAAGGGACGAGGGAGTTGGTTAATAAGATTTTCTATTTCTGTTTCGTCTATAGGGTCATTTGGAGGTAGATAAATGGAGCAAACTGTGACAGTCCGATGTAAAGTGGTTGTAACGGCAATTGCCTGTAAATTAGTTTGTAAATTTATCTGGCTTTGTGCTATTTTGTTATTGATAAGAATGGATGTTCCTCCAGAAGCTCTACTTGGGTTATTTACAATGTGGTTGTATTCAGAGAAGTTGCGGAGTTTAATGCTTTCAGACGGTTTTAAAAAAGTTTCTTGTAGACATATTATTAAAGGACATAGACTGGATATTAGTAGAAGTTCATTCAGATTGGCTTTTATACCTCTGCAATTCCATTGAATTATTTTGCTGGCCATGGTTAAATTTTATGTATTTGATTTCCATTTATCTTTATGAGTATTGAAATGGTTGTTTTCTACAGAAGGGATACTCTCCATGTCCATGTCTTCTGAATCTACAGATGTGCATCGTTTTTTTTTTTTTTTGGTGTTTTTCTCCACTACAGTTCTTTGTTTAGAAGAAGATCTCTGTACAGTCTGCTCCTGAGTAGTAGTGACTTTCTTTGGAGGAGGGGACTTAGATTCCTTCCGTAAAATTGACTTTTTTTGAATAGTTTCCCTCTGGAGAAGCGGTTTTTGTTCCGTCCATCGAGGTATTTGATGTTGATGGTTTTTCCATGCTTGAAGGTTCAGTGTTATTGTCAGATTCAGTGAGTGGATTAATTTCTTTCAAAAAAGCGGGGAGTGTTTCTGGTGTAAGTTTTGATAATTTACTGAGTAGGAGTTTGCAAGAATGGCATTCTTGTTTTTCAAAGTTGTTTGGTTTTGGTTTAGTAACTGATGCATATGATTTAGTGGGGAACAAGCCAGTTGTTTCGACTATCTTTCTAGCTTCAGAGAAGGATATATTACGTGTAAACTTGATAGTGTTGATCTCTTTTTCTTTTTTCCAGATTATACATTGTTTGGAGTCTGATGGGTGATCTTCAAGACAACACATTTTGCTTTTTTGTTACATTCTTGTCCATGGTGGTCAGAGTCTCTTTCTCCACATCTTCTGCATGTTGGAAGTCTCATGCACCTGTCTTTATGGTGTCCAAAAAGTTGACAATTGAAGCACCGTAGAGGGTTTGGGATGTACTGGTTGACCTTTTCAATTGTAAATCCTATTTTTAATCCCTTCGGGACTTTGGGGAGGTTGAAAGTGAATATATATGTGTTTGTTTCAATGATATCTGTTCCTTTTCTAATTTGAATGCGTCGTACGTCTATCACACCTTGTGTTTTTAGCTGAGTCTTAATTTCTTCAATAGTGCAGAGTGAAAGCTCAGTGCTTCTGACTGCCCCTCTAGATTTGTTCAGTGTGTTGTGTGAATATGCTTTTATCTTTGTTTCTGAAAAGGTTTTCATTTTTAAAAGTGTATCAGAATATGATTTTTTTCTCTACTTGGACAAGTAGCCTACCATTTTTAAGTTTCTTCACCATCTTTGGTACTATAGCACCAGAAAGTACTTTTTCAATAACAAATGGGGATATCTTTGTTAATTGTTTTTCTTCTAACGACTCCAAAACAATAAACTGAGGAAAATGTTTTGTAATAATAAACTCACTTTCTGAATCTGATGGAGATTCTATATGGGGGCGTTTGGAATATTTATTAGACATACTATATATTATTCATTGGAGGGTTATCCCCACCCACCAAACCAGGCTGGAGCCCACGAACGGGATCTGTCAGTAGGGAAACCCATTTGCCTGACTGATCAGGGACTTCCCCTCCAATATACTTGACGGCGCGAGAGACCCGGAGCACCTGTCTCCTCCCTCTGTGCACTGCCCCATGATGTAGGTGCACAGCTGGATGGCTTGCAGCCATGTCTGGGCCTATGTATCTTGCACCACCGATTGACCCTTATCCAGCGCCTTCTAACATCTATTCATAGAAAGCTGGTGGTAGTTTTCTTATATATAACTTTCCATGGTCTGGTAGTTTTTTTTTGGGGGGGGGGGGGTGGAGAATATGTATGGTAGGATACATCAGTCTTGGTAGAAAATGTTTTTGGAGGGTATGTTTGGAAGTAGATGTTAGGGCTTGACCTGACCAGCCGGTTGATAGGATCAGGCCTCTCCGACCGCCCGTCTAGCCCAGGTAAGGGCCGAAGTGATGTGTTGCAGAACCATGACCTCTTTGCACCTGGGCCATGGCCTGCTCAATCACCAGGATCCCGTCCCCAGATGACATGGGTCGCCACCCACGGCCAACAGGTGGCCCCATTAAGAGACTTTTACTCTCTGCAGGGGGGCAGTTGGCATATTCTGATGCCCCGCCAACAGGGCGCTCTCTCAGGTGAGTCATTTCTATATTATATTATCTTGATAAATATCATTATAAAAAAAAAAAAAAAATATAAAAAAAAATCATTATATATATATATATATATATATATATAAAATTTCTTTTTATTAAAATACTTTAATCCAAACGAAAAAGTAGGAAGGTAAATCCCAAAACCTGATCCTAATTAATATTAACATTTTAACATTAAAAAATGATACAGGAGGAGAGCTCAATGTAATTAAAATTACAGAGCTAATATAAAATAAAGTAAATTTTCAACAATTTTGAATATTTATTTTACTATATATATATATATATATATATATAGGAAAAACTACTAAAACGTAAGTTAAAAATGTATTTTTTTGACAGTATCTATTTATTTCTATTATTATATATTTGATATTTCAGACCGCCCTCAGCCTTTCATCAGAAACAAATGATTTTAAAATTTAAACTAGAAGCATCCGTCGTGAGAACGTTCGTCGCATGATGTTGAAAGCAATAGAGTTTGAATATTTTTAAACGTAAATCTAACTGTAATAATATTTTTAAATTTTGTTTTAAAGAAAAATCTTTTAAGTGTATCTAAAAAATGTTTAACTATTGAAATATTTTAAAGATTCAAAATACCTAAGTCCTCATTTAACTCTAGCCTATATGTATTTAATTTTAAAATCCAGTATTTTTCTTTCTTTCTGCATGAGTATTATCTTGACTGTGTTAATAACTGGGGAGTGGGGGAATACATTACAGCTTTTTTCAAACACAAATCTTCTCATTATTACGGGATAATCTTCTGCCCAGTCAGTCATGTCTCTTTCGAGACATGATCACCCAAAACGTGTATCACGTACAGCACTTAACTGACTGAATCAAGGAAAGTAATTTTTTCCCTCAACTAAAATGGAAACATTAAAAAGAAAATACCCACATGTCAATATATTATGACAGGTATATTTTTATAAACAAATCACAAATTGGTGGTGCACAATAGTTTTATTTTCCTTGATTTTATTTTTGTTAAGTGAGGAGCAATAACTGGTTAGCTTACTGTTATATTCGTTTATTTATCTTTCATATTGAACTACTATAGTTTTTCTTTTTGTCCCCTTTTAATTATGTCCATTCTTTTTTTGATATGATTAAATTTTGTACCTCTAACAGGATCATCTGGTATTTCTTGGCATGAATCATATACAAATAAAATAAACACGTTTTAATTTCTATTCATTTGCTATAATTAGTTTTTTGTTTCTTGTTAATCAGCCTCATTTGCTCTAAATTCAAGAATTAATGTTTATTCTCCTAAGAGGTTTTTTCTTCTCAATTTTCCATTTATTCCATATACAATTTTTTTTAAATTCCAGAACAATATACAGAAATCTTCTTACTTGATATTGGCCCAGATTTGGTAAATGGACTACATGTACATTAATTTTTTGATGTTCAAAGAAAACCACAAGATTCCAGGCAGAGGGTATTTCATCTCGAGATCTATAAGATTAAAAAAATAAGAAAATAAAAAAATAAAGTCAGAAAACCAAGCAACAAAAATAAGATGAATAACAGGTTTTTTTTACTAAAAATAATTACCTAACAGCCAAGATCTTAAAAATATATACCCACAGGCACAAATATACATATTCTTCCTCACGGTAGCATGAATTAGAGTTTCAGGGACAACACAATATTCAGATGCTGAATTAAGACTGAAAATTGTGTTACTTATGAAACTGAGTCATGTTATCAGTGAAGAAAAATACCTATATTTACTAACCCTTTGTTGCATATTGGTTACAATTGTAACCAATATGCAACAAAGGGTTAATATATAGTTTATAGCTCTATTATACTGCATCAAGCGCTATTTTATTAACACTAGCAATGTGCAATATATATCTCCACAACTAATACATAGTATTAATAGTGGTATTTATTAATACAATATTATAAACATGGTAAAATTTTTATTATAAGTTTATAATAAAAACGTAGTTTACTGCAACACAAGAGCCGTTGTGTTTCAGTACTATTTTATTAGCAGAGGAGCCAAGTTCGAATTCCAGTTAAATTCATTGCATTCACTTATGCACAGATACCTTTGGGAAAGGTATTAATCCGTCTCTTCCCTCCAGTTATGGGTTACATAACAGGATAGATTGGGTTCTATAGCCTTGGCAGGCAACCAGTCTACCGCAGAAAGCAATGGCAACCTACTGTGGGATAATCTTCTGCCCAGTCAGTCATATCCCTTTCAAGACATGATCACCTAAGTGTGTTTCACGTATGGCACTTAACTGACTGACTTATTAGCACCTCGTCAAGCAGTGAAATATTTTTTTTTCTGTTAGGGATCCTTATATATATAGAAGCTTAAAAACAACACAATTTTTACCAAATCCAGACAATTAAGGTGGCGGGGATTTTTGGAGGGTTTGTCTCGGTGAACCAGTATAAAGTCAGGTGATGGTGCATCGGAGAAATTTGATTGTAAGAGTAAAGGGAAAGTGAAACTTGAAATGACTAGGACCTAGAAGTTTTCTGTCAGTCAGGAAATAAATTGAATGATACATATATAACATTTCTTCTTCTATGTGCCCTGACCTTTCAGGACATAGGTGATTATGGCTTTCCACATCTCCCTGTCCCTGGTGGCTTTTAGCATGCTTTCTATTACGCCATGCAACCCTCATTCCGTTATCCACGTGATCAGGCCTTTCAAACATGTTATCCACTGCTTTCCTCTGTCTCTTTTTCCCTCTATCTAGCCTGTTAGTATCAGGTTCTGCAAGCCCTACTTTCTCATTGCATGTCCCAGGAAATTCAGCTATCTCTTCCGGATGCTCAGTATTAATTTCGTTTTCGTTTCCATCCTTTCCAAAACTTCATCATTGCTCACATGCTTGATCCATGATATTTGCAGCATCCTTCTGTAGAACCACATTTATGTTGCTTCAAATTTTTCCTTCATCTTCAATGATATTGTCCAGCATTCACTGCCATATTGAAGAACTGACATAGCAATCCAGTACTCTCTTCTTTGTTTCTAGCAAAATTGTCCTGTTTCTTAATACTTTACTCAACTTCTGGAACGCTTCCTTCGGCATGCCAATTCGCCTTCGGATCTCTGTGTCGCTCTTTCCGTCTTCTGTTAGAATACTTCCCAGGTATTTAAATTTTTGTAAAAGCTTAATTTTAGTATCCCTGACCTGTCTGTATTTGGCATATTGGGCTGCCCTTTTTACTGATGACCATGCATTTGGTTTTCTTGCAGTTTATTTGTAGTCTTTTCTTGTCACTCTCTTCTACCTTCTGTGGGCAGTCTTGTAGTTTCCTTTCTGTGTCTGCTATCAGCACTGTATTTGTGTACCTTATGTCGTTTAAATTATGGCCTCCGATGACAAATCCTGGCATAACTTCTAGGGTCCTCAGAATAGTCTCTCTGTACAAGTTGAACAGATTCAATAAAAGACACATCCATGTCTTACGCCCCTTTCTATCTTTGTATATCTGCTGAATTTGTTACCTGCCTGTATGCATGCAGCTTACTGCCAGTAGAGATTCTTGATTACTCTGAAGTCTTTCCCAGATATGTTGAGGCTGCCGAGCATCTCCAATTCTTTGTGGCATATTTTATCAAACGCCTTTGCATAATCAATAAAACATAGGTACAAGTCCTTCTTCATTTGTATTGCCCTTTCAGAGAGCATTCTAATAATAAATATGGCGTTCCTTGTTCCAGTGTCTTTGACAAACCTGCACTGTTCTTGGCCTATTTCTGGCCTGATTTTGCTTCTCGCTCTATTCATCAGGATTTGGATGATCAGTTTTGTTATGTAGCTTATAGTTTTGTTATATGTAGCATTGCTTGGGTGTAATGAAAGCTTTAAAACTAATCCATGGTCCTGGAGTTCAGACTCTTTGGACGTTGGCACGAAAGACTAAAAGGCAATAGTTGTTTCCAGTTAAAGCGAAACCGTAGACTCAGAATTAAAATAATCAAATTAGACTTGTAGTATCGTGTAGACAAATAGTGCAGGCTATATCATTACTTTTTCAAATCATAGCTTTAAATAAGGAACCGATTTATCCTTATATGTTATTTAAGACAGAAATGGTCTTTTAAATGTGTAAATAAATAATCTCTGGATAATGAATAAAGTTACAAATTTTATAGATTGAGCTTTAATTTGACAAACATTTTATCGATATAAATATAAAATAGCATACTGTGAGTGATGGTGGGATGCTAAAATGCAAAATAACAGCTAAAATTTATACTAATAATAAATGTTTGTCCATCAGCATTTGGTTTCATGCATATAGGAATTGCCAGGCACAAATTGAAAACTGACCATTGTAAAATGTCAATAGTAATAATTATAACCTATTAAAATAGTGGATCAGTCCATTTACTTTATGTCGGTAGCTCCACTAATTCATGATTAAAATGAATTTTTAAAAAATGAAAAAGATTTCTTGAAGCTTTCATTTTAGCATTAATTTAAAGCTAAAAGGATTAAATTCTCCTAAGACTTGTTTTTTTTTTTAATTTTCCATTTAATCCATATACAATTATTTTTTTTCTTAATCCCAGAATAGTATACAGAGATTAAAGATAGCGTAATCCAATAGAATTGTGATGTTTTCTATTTCTGTAACTGGTGTTTAACATTTTTTTTTGCAGTGTTTGCACATTGTCCAGTGTAAAAATTGCCCTACTTTATTGACAATTTTTTTATATTTATTTGAATAAAACATCCTAAAATTAAATGGTCTATAGTTTCCTAATATTTGTCACAAAACCTACACTTTGGATTCACCTTATTATAAATGATATTTGCTTGAAAGTTCTTAGTAAAAAGACTGGTCTTATGCTGCAAGAATAAAGCCTTTTGTTTTAGCCTTTAATTCAGATGCTCATACCCTTGATGAGATAATTTTATCAGCATTGAGTTTATTAGCACTTTCCGGATACTGGCCATGCAGAGGTTTGTCTTGCCAGCGCTGTTTCATCTGTTCAAGAACTTTATCCTTGGTTTTCTTTTTCATATTTTTGTTGCAACAGTTGGTTCCTGGATCCAGTTTTGGTTTTCTACAGAATCTACTAAATGTAAATCTCATTTGTATTTACAACACTCTTTCATAATTTAATATTTTTTCTTTCTGTTTTCATGATTTCCACAACAAGAGAGAGCAACCAATAATACGCAAAGATGAGGACAGACTGGAAATATTAAAGTCTGAAGTGGAATTTGCAGTAGCCAAACTGAATAGAAACAAAGCAGCTAGACTAGACGGCATAGTCATAGAGCTGCTGATAGCCCTGGAAGAATTTGGTATAGAGAAATTTACTGAAATAATAAATGAAAATTTATAATAGTGGGGTAATACCAGATGACCTCAGCAAGTCTATCTTCATACCACTACCTAAGAAGCAAATGAGTGTGAACTCCACAGAACCATCAGTTTAATGAGCTATATAACATAACTGATTGTCCGAATCCTGATGAATAGAGCGAGAAGCAGAATCAGACCAGAGATAGGACAAGAACAGTGTGGTTTCGTTAAAGACACAGGAGAAGCAATGCCATATTTATGATTAGGATGTTCTCCGAAAGAGCAATACAAATGAAGAAAGACTTACACCTGTGCTTTATTGATTATGCGAAGGTGTTTGACAAAATATGCCACAAAGAATTGATGGAGATGCTCGGCAGCCTGGACATATTTGGGAAAGACTTAAGAGTAATCAAGAATCTTTATTGGCAGCAAACCGGTTGTATATGGATAGGTAATGAATTGAGTATATATACAAAGATAGAAAGGGGCGTAAGACAAGGATGTGTCTTTTCACCGGATCTGTTCAACATGTACAGTGAGAATATTTTGAGGGCCCTAGAAGTTATGCCTGGATTCGTAATCGGAGGCCACAATTTAAACAACCTAAGATATGCAGATGATACAGTGCTGATAGCAGACACAGAAAGGAAACTACAAGACCTCCTACAGAAGGTAGCTGAAGAAAGTAACAAGAAAGGACTAGAAATAAACTGCAAGAAAACTGAATGCATGGTCATCAGTAAAAAGGGCAACTGAATATGCCAAATACAAGTCGGAGATATTAGAATCAAGCAGGTACAAAAATTTAAATACCTGGAAAGTGTTATAACAGAAGATGGAAAGAGTGACACAGAGATCCGAAGGTGAATTGGCATGGCGAAGGAAGCATTCCAGAAGTTGAGCAAAGTATTAAGAAACAGGACAATTTCGCTAGAAACAAGAAGATAGTACTGGAATGCTATGTGATGTCGATTCTTCAATATGGCAATGAATGCTGGACAATATCATCAAAGATGAAGGAAAAACTTGAAGCAATCAAAATGTAGTTCTACAGAAGGATGCTGCAAATATTATGGATCGAGCATGTGAGCAATGATGAGGTCTTAGAAATGATGGAAACAAAAATCAAATTAATACTGAGCATCAGGAAGAGATAGCTGAATTTCCTGGGACATGCAATGAGGAAGGAGGGCTTGGAGAACCTGATACTAACAGGCCAGATAGAGGAGAAAAGAGACAGGGGAAAGAAACGGATAACATATATTTGAAGGGCCTAATCAGGTGGATGACAGAGCGAGGGTTGCATGGTGTAACAGAAGAAGGCATGCTCAGAGCCACCAGGAATAGGGAAACATGGAAAGCCTGATTGCCTACGTCCTGAAGGGACAAGGGAACATAGAAGAGAGAGTTCAAACATATATTACATGCAAGATTAAATTTCATCAGTCACCTTTTAAACGAAGCAGAAACTAAATTTTTCTAACTAATAATATTTTAAAAATTTTAAAAAATGATGACTATTTTTAATCATTGGCCATGACTGGCAATGTGCTGAGTATTAAATAAAATCCATTTTTAATGTTGTAACCACAATCTCATTTTCTTCAAGTTTCATATCTGTATATTTCTGACATGAAATTGTTTATCAAATAATTCCTACAAACTACAAAAATTATCACAAATTTTCTTTAATATCAATACACAAGAATTAATATCATCAAAGATGATAGGTATGACAAATGGAAATATTCCACAACTGAACATGTGGCATATATCAATAATTTTTTTGTTCTTAAAAAAAAAAAAAAAAAAAAAAAAACAACTTTAAGAGGATTAAATTCTTTTCTGCCAATAGCTGTTTTATGCACCATGGGTTAAGATAAAAAAATAAATTTTAAATTTAAAAAGAATGCTTTGCAATCTGCCATTATTTTAAGACCTGTGATTTTTTTTATGCTATTTATAATCAATGCATTTAATCTCTAATACAAATCAATAAAACCTATCAAAATACATAAAAGTTAGAATTTAACATTGTTGTAGTACTGCTTCGAGTTTAACTAAAAGCAGCGACAACTAAAATTTACACATATGAATGATGGGTGTCAGTAAGGGTAAAAGAAAATAGTATAAATATTAACAAGGCAATATTTTATATTCTCTTGTTTTTACAAAACTGAGTTAGAAAGCAAAGAAAATACATGTGTATGCATATAATAATATATTATTTACATACAGATTATTGTCCTCATCTTTGTTGTTGGTGTCAGGCTTCAGGTTGAATGTCACAACAACAAATATCAGGAATAGTTTGCAAATAAGGGATGTAAGTAAAGATGGCTCCTCATCCCAGAAATTCAGACAACAATTAGAGTGACAATAGCCAACAAATTAACAAATGTTCAATTGAATTATCTCTTGATCAAATTCAAAACTTTTGTGCAACACAACTTATCTGGATGAGATATTTGCATGTCACATTCTTAATGTGACACAAGCATAGTACAAATTTCAAATTTGAAGACTATGATTAGCATTTGTTTTATCAAATATAAATATGACATCTTGTAATAATTCAATAGATTTATTAGACTATCTGACCCTAATGAGCAGTGTTATATGAAACTTTGGAGTCACTCAAAAAATTAGTCACTTAAACATTAATTTATTGACCAGCATATATATATATATATACACACACACACATTTTACTTACACTACTTGATTAAGGACCTCCCATGACCGAAGTTCTTTCTTTGCATGCATGACACCAGAAATAGAAACCAACTCTAACAAATCAGTATGGGTCAGAAGTTTGCCTGAAGAAAGAAAGAAAAATATAAAATAGGTAAATGAGTAGTCTTTGAATTTGTAAGTAAATTTTTTTTATTCCTAAAAATATAACCCCAATCCCTCCTAACCCTTAACCAGTTGCCCACATTGTGTTTGTTTTGATCTCAGACCAGTCAAGGTAGAATTGCCTGTTATCACCTGGCTAGATTAGTCCTGACATGTAAGGGGTTGTATATTGTTAAGACCAGATTTACACAATCTGCAATACAGAGTATAATCAGCAGAACACCGCAATGCCATGGGCACCAGATATAACACGACTTATAATCCAGGGGGTTGTTTTTTATATATATTTATATATCAATTATATGCACAATAATAATAATAAGCAAGTCTAAGCTGGTGACATAACAGTTGGCTGGTATTTCAAAAATACAATCAGTAACAATGTTCTCAGAGTTTGGGTTTACTCATTGTCTTTTAGCAGCACATCCATTTCAGTCTGACCATATTATTTAAACTGTCTCATTCAAATCACTAGCCCCAACTTATCTCTTCTAACAGCACACCCCAATTAACTCCAAATCATTCTAATTTCCACCCTGGTTTTATTAAACAAGCACAAAACCAGGGTAGTAAAAGGTAGTCACGATGGGGGGGGGGGGGGGGGGTCAATATTCCCTCTCTGTACAACTCTTACCAGCTTGAAAGGAAAACAACATCAGTTATCCATTTCGACTGAGTCTCTGGGCCCTTCACTAATGAGGAGGATCACTTGCCTGTCTATTTCCAACAGTCCAGTAGCCCAGGACAGGAAATTCTCACAGTCCAATTTTAACCTAGTGTCGCAATATGCCAAAGCAGGCTGACAATATTATGACTAGAATCATTTTACTCAGATTCAATCAATTCAATTACTCTTACTGACAGAAATAATTGTATTTTACTTTTTTTATCATTTCAGTTACTTTTTCCAACAAAATAATTGTATTCTCCCCTTTAAGAGAAATTTCTTCTTGTCTTTAAAATTAATAAAAAAATGAATACCAGCCATCTGGAAATAGGGTTACAAAAGAAAAGAGAAAACAAACGTATTTTCATGAACTGTGTTTGTCTTTCTTTGAGAGAAAGCTTAAATTTGTATTCACAAGAACTGTTAATCAGCCCATACAAAGCTATTTTGTGTTTTTTAATGTTGGAAAAAAAGTTTTGTCATTTTAATGAAAGTTTGTTTCTTTGCAAATTTCATATTTAGTAAGAGTCTGGTCTATTTTTGTCTTTGCCTCAAATAAATCTTTTTGAAAATAAGATTAGTTGAAACCCTATTTTTATTTTTTCCTTATTCTTAGATGCTGTCTGGTTTTAGTGAAAAAGAGTGAGTTCCTGTTCAGGTTGTGGTTTCCGGTTTTTCTCTTTTCCAATCTTTTCACTCTTACGTAGCCCCCTGCGCATCAGTGGCGTTTTCACCTTGCTTGGGGTGAGATGATTAAAAAAAAAAAAAAAAAAAAAAAATATATATATATATATATATATATATATATATAAATAAAGAAATAAAAGTGACAAAGAATATTTTATGCAAAAAGTGTTGACTTGATAATGTTAGAATGGTGCAAATTTGTTCAATTTTGTTTTACTTATATATATATATATATATATATATAGAAGGAAATTACTGCAAAAGTAATTCAAACTTACCAAAAAGGTAGCTTTTAAAATTCCACTTATCCTATCGGCACAATGCTTCTATGACGGTCTTTGGGAATCCAATTCGTAAAAGTTCAAATAATCTATTACTCTTGGGGTCATCAGGAGAGAATGTGCACCGTTTCGGGGCCTTCCTCTCTACGGTTTTCATTGCACACCGGCCCCCCTCACTGATGTGAGGCCCCATTGTATTTTACCAACCGTTTCAACGAAAAGCAAAAATGATTTTAAAATAAACGGTTAAAGAGAAAAATATTTTCACGTTTTTCTCCACGTTTGCGCGACAAAGTTAGCATATTGTTCTATTACGATATATTCCACGTCGCGTCTCTCTTTTTCCAAATCCACATGGAACCATTTTCTGCTAACTCTATTAATTTCTTTATACTGCGGGCTCTGTTACGGCCTTTTATTCCTATTTCACCCAAAAATTTGTACAGGGTGCTTGACGCAAATCCTCTTGCTCCAATTTCCACGGCCTTAATGCTTACACTATAACCTTCTTTTTTCCAGCTGTGATTTTAAATCGTCGTATTTACTTTCTTTAAAATCATGGCTCTGTTCCATTCGGCTTTCATAAGGAATTGTTAATTCCACTAAAATAATGTTCTTATTTGAGAACAGAACAATATCTGGTCGAAAACCCTTTTTTGAGATTATTTTTGGGTAATTGATACTCCAGCCTTTAAGGTCTGCAGAGACTTCCCAATCGTTACCAGATTTAAGAAGGTTTTGTCCAAGTGTAGCTAAGTTTTTGGGCTGTTTAGAAGAGGCATAAATTCTTCCTCCTTTTGTAACAAATTTTTGGGTTGACTTCGAAGAATCAGGCTTCATATACTTTTTTATGACTGACCAACTCATCCAAAACATTATTATGTCTCCATGTATATCTTCCATTGGCCAGAGCTGTCTTACAGGAACTAAGGACATGTTCTAATGTCTGAGGTTTTTCTTTGCACAAGGGACAAGTTGGATCATTTTCTTTTTTCCATTTCACTAGGTTGTTTTTAGTCGAAAGCATATCATACGTAGACCGTATCAAAAAATTCAACCTAATAGGAGCCATTTGCCAAATATCTTGCCAATTAAGAGATTTCTGTAGGGCTTGCTCCCAGTTTGTCCATTGGCCTTGTTGCGATTGTTGAACACCTTTTAAGAGTCTTTTATCATCCTTGTCGTTCCTTACATCCTGGATGACCATGTTTCGGCAATCCTTCCCAGACGTTTTCGACCACCACTGGTTCTCAATTCTTCCTAACCCTTGAGTTCCAGCTTGAGTGTATCCAATGACTTCTTTGAAGGCTAGATGGTCGTTAGCACTTTTTATTGTGTCTCTGACCTTCCACTTTCTGCCTGTTTTTAAAGTAGGATTTAACGATCTAACTACTTTATCCTTTGAGTCATCTAACATCAATTGTAGCCTGATTTTATCGGATTTGCATTCTTCTACAATTGACTTAAACGGCAGTTTTAATTTTGCCTGTCTACAATACAACGCAATATCAGAGAGACCTGGAGGTAAACCCAACCATTTTTGAATATATTTATTTATTACTCTCTCCATTGTCTCTACTTGATTTATGCCAAATTCATACACAAGAAGGGGCCACAAAAGCATAGGAATAAATACGTGTTGAAGACACCACACCTTGTATTTTCCTTGGAGCGGACACAAATTGATTTTATTAAGACCCTCTTTTAAAGCCTGACATGTTTCCTTAATTTGGTTGGAATCATTTATTTGGTGATCATACCAACGGCCCAAACTTTTAACTGCTTTCTCTGTCACAGTAGGTATTCTTTGTTTTCCTACTTCGAAATTTATATTTTCTTTTAGTTTTCCTTTCCTAAGAGAAAGACTTCTAGATTTGTTAGGTTTGAATGCCATTCTGCACCAACCTATCAAATTGACCAATAAGCTTAACAGTTTGCGCGTCGAATCTTCCTTACTCGAAAGGATCGTAGTATCGTCCATAAACGCTTTTATTGGTGGTATTTAAACACCCCCACCTAGCTCTACAAAAGCAGCCTTGTTTTCTGCGGCTTTCAGAATCAGTTGCATTGCTAGAACAAAAAGTATGGGTGATACCGTACAACCCATTGCAATGCCAACTTCTAGTTTATTCCATTTAGTGGTGTACTCCTTCGTTGTAAAGCGCATGAGAAAACCATCAAAATAGGCTCCTAGCATATTCGATATTTCCTCTGGAATATGGAATAATTTTAATGCTAATTTTATCATTTGGTGGGGTACCGATCCATACGCATTAGCAAGATCCAACCAAATCACATCCAAATTTTTCTTATTTGTTTTTGCTCTTTTTATTGCCTCCCAGATCATGTTTCCGTGTTCCAAACAACCAGCTATTCCTGGGACACCGCCATTTTGTACAGAAGTGTCGATATAATCATTTGCAAGGAGATATCTGGTTATTCGTGAGGCCAAAACTGCGAAAAATATCTTTCCTTCTACATTGAGCAGCGAAATTGGACGAAATTGTTTAATGTCCTTAGAGTTCTTTTCTTTTGGTATATAAACCCCATCTGCTATCATCAATTGACTGCTAATATGGCGTTTTCTCCAGGCAATATGTATATTTGTATGTAGCCATTTAAGAACGCTTGGACATTTTTTATATAGAAGAAAAGGTATTCCATTTGGTCCATTATATATGTATATATATATATATATATATATGATAATACACACTTATTAGTTTTTGGTCATAATTAAATTAGACCAGTACTCAGTTGTATTAAAAAGTGCACAATTTCCAAATTTTTATATATATATATATATATATATATATATATATATATAAAGTAAAACAAACTTGAACAAATTTGCACCATTCTAACATTATCAAGTCAACACTTTTTGCATAAAATATTCTTAATAGTTGTCATGTATACTCCATTTCTTTCACTAAAACCAGATATTTGATATATGCCTTTTTCTTTAACCACAATCAAAATGGGATAGTCCCATATTTTTCTTAGGTAATAATAGAGGACAACATGGAATTATATGATGTGATGTTCATTTTTTATTACAAAGCTTTAACAATAATAATAGAGTACTTATTTTGTAAACTTTGAAATTTTTCAGTTAATAAATAAATAAATGTAACAAGATTTCTTTAATTTCATTTTTGTTTTAAAATTAACAAAAAGTACCAATGAAGCAAAAGAAATTAATACAAATTTAAAAGAAAAAAAAATAATTAGGGAGGTAAGTATGCTTAGAAAATATCAAATCAACATTTCTCATGATTTAATATCATCTCAGGGTATCAATACTGGGTCCTTCAGGCTGCAATGGGGATTATTTTTTTTTTAATGTCATATCTTTTAGGATGAAGGCATGGCTCTTAGATTTGTTTTCTTTATTATTAGTGAATTGTTTTTTTTTAATGTCATATCTTTTAGGATGAAGGCATGGCTCTTAGATTTGTTTTCTTTATTATTAGTGAATTGTTTTTTTTTAATGTCATATCTTTTAGGATGAAGGCATGGCTCTTAGATTTGTTTTCTTTATTATTAGTGAATTGTTTTTTTTTAATGTCATATCTTTTAGGATGAAGGCATGGCTCTTAGATTTGTTTTCTTTATTATTAGTGAATTGTTTTTTTTTAATGTCATATCTTTTAGGATGAAGGCATGGCTCTTAGATTTGTTTTCTTTATTATTAGTGAATTGTTTTTTTTTAATGTCATATCTTTTAGGATGAAGGCATGGCTCTTAGATTTGTTTTCTTTATTATTAGTGAATTGTTTTTTTTTAATGTCATATCTTTTAGGATGAAGGCATGGCTCTTAGATTTGTTTTCTTTATTATTAGTGAATTGTTTTTTTTTAATGTCATATCTTTTAGGATGAAGGCATGGCTCTTAGATTTGTTTTCTTTATTATTAGTGAATTGTTTTTTTTTAATGTCATATCTTTTAGGATGAAGGCATGGCTCTTAGATTTGTTTTCTTTATTATTAGTGAATTGTTTTTTTTTAATGTCATATCTTTTAGGATGAAGGCATGGCTCTTAGATTTGTTTTCTTTATTATTAGTGAATTGTTTTTTTTTAATGTCATATCTTTTAGGATGAAGGCATGGCTCTTAGATTTGTTTTCTTTATTATTAGTGAATTGTTTTTTTTTTGGAAAGATAATACAGTGGTTTACCTCATGGTTTTGAATTCAGGATTTTTTAAACTTGAACTGTGCACAATTAGATACAAAAATTCTCAGGCAAGCCTACATAATTAAACAGGTATTTCAGTCTCAATTTATTCCTTCAGAATAAAAACTCAAACAACCAGACTGCAGACTGGCAACAAGGTCCACCCTTTTACAGTCAAAACAACCAAATGCAGCCATCACTTCTACTCAACAGCTTCTTTTCTCACACTTTCTGCCTGTGGAACTCCCTTCCATATACTTACATCTCTGATAGCTACAATTTCCAAGACTTTAAATGCAACATCAATTGCTATCTCTTATCCCCTTGACTCCCATCCTTCTCTTATCTTTTTCCCAACACCTGCTGAATCTTGTTCTTCTCCATCTTCAATCTACTCTCATGCAAATCTCTTCAAACCAGTAATCCCATCTTTCTCTTACTCATTCTCTAGCACCCCCTCTAACCAATTCCTCTTTGGTTCCTCTTTCTCTTCACTTTCCTCCTATGTAACCCTTCACTCTCCTCTTATTTAGTCCCCTGCACACCAGTGGCAGTACTGCCTTGCTTGGGGTGAAATTATAAAAGAACATGTAGAGTGGTGGATTAAAAATGAAAGATTAAATAATGATAGAAATCTTTTCCAATTTTATTGTCAGTTTGGCAAATTCTAGTCATTGCTTGCTCAGGTTTCATTTACGTGTATTTATTCTACTGAAGAAAAGCTAGAATCTGAAAATTAATGCCTCGTCTATTGAACAGGTTAAGAGGCTCATCCCTTGTTCCCTGTTTAGGATGTGGTTTCCGGCTTTCTCTTTTCCAATCTTTTCACTCTTCCGTATCCCCCTGCACATCAGTGGCGTTACCGCCTTGCTTGGGGTGATACGATTAAAAAAAAAAAAAAAAAAAAAGCTTTTTTTTTTAAACTTTGAATCCACTCTTCAGACATGTTTTTCTTTTAATTCTGTGCTTTTTTAACAACTTATCTGCAGCTTATAAAAATTTCATCATGTTACTTGTCAACTTACAAATTTTAAAACACAACACACCTTGACAATGAAGAGATATTCCTTACACAACGTAAATTTCATTTTCGTAATGATATAAATATTATTAAAAAAAATAACTTCAAAATAAAAGAAAAGAAAACAGTTTAATAATAAAAAGTTCAATTAAACTTTAATCACAAATTCAAATAAAGATGACAAATAACAAAACCTTACCTTTAAATCCTTCTGGATAAGTTTCATGTAAATAGTTTGTTGTCAAATCCCCCTTAATGAACTTTGATTCCATCAAAATATCCCGAAGTAGTGGTATGTTATGGGAAACACCTAAATATATCAAGAAGATTTATATACGTTTGTTGAAGATATATAAATTGATTTATATACGTTTGTTGAAGATTTATATGCATCAAACATTGAAAGGATGGTAAAAAGAAAAAATATATAATCTAACGAATAAGTCTATTACAGTCTCTGTCTGAATTTCTGAGGGGTAGGAGTTATTATTGACAGTATTTAAATGCAGACTGTTGTCCTTATCTTTGTTATTGATGTTATCACAATGTTTCGGCTGTTGTGTCCTCTGATCTTCATCAGGTGCATGGCAATTAGGTTAACCTGCAGGGAATGTTTTGGAGATTGCTAATAAAGAAAGGAAGACAAATGACAGCAGGTCTCCAACAGCAGTTGTAACAAAAAGAGAAGCTTCAGTGAGTGCAATCAAGCATGACAATCTTCAATAAGTTCTGTCAAGTATGACAAGCAGCAATAGCAACACTCATCAGCAGGCAGGCTAGGTTTAAGGATTTGTCCCATGAGTCAATAGTCTAGTGGATTCAAATGTTGGTTTGTCAATTTGTTGACATGATAACTGTGAGTTCAATCCCTGAGCTGTGTATTTGGACTCAGTGGAAACATAGCAAGCAATAACTGAGGAGTTAAAAATAAGAACTGAGCAGTACTAAACTGTAGTAAAAATAAGATTTTTTTTTGTAAGATTTTTGGTTGGTTGTTTTGTGGCAAATCAACTTAGGCAGGTCATTTATTGCCAACTAAACTTTATTTATTGCTGGTAATACCTTTTTCTTTCAACAATTTATTGTTGTTTTTTATACAAGTTTTGTGTCTAGTAATACATTTTTCTTTTCGAGTATCAAGATTCATTGGGATTTGTTTTTAAGGGCGGGGTCCCCAAGTCCTACCCTTGTTATTTAACCCATAACTGGAGGGAAGGGATGGATTAATACCTTTCCCAAGGGTACCAGTGCTTAAGTGAATGCAGAGTATTCAACTGGAATTCGAATTTGGCTCACCGATTTCTTTTTCCGAGCCGGTATCCACTGTACCACAACGCACATCCGTCACTAAACGCTTACAGCACCTGCTATTCCCAAGCGATCACCCATCTAAGTACTGACAAGGCACAACGTTGCTTAACTTTGGTGACTGAGTGAGTAAAAATAAGAACAAGACGAGATGTCTGTTGGCGATAGAACAAGAACATTCTACCTCTGTAGATTCAGTTCAGAATTGTAGACTATTTCCAGATTTGAACTTTCAGATAACAGCAAGGATGAGGACAATAGTCTACATGTAAATAGTAGAAATAATATATGAATTTAAAAAAAAGAAAAAGAAAAGAAAAAAAAGAGAGAGGATGTACTTTAAAAACCAAAATGGAAACCAAGATTACTCGTTTCCAGGCAGGAAAAAATTTAGTATTCATTGACTGAACAGTTAGCATTACAGATGGTTGGAACTGATAAAATCTTTTAAAGTTTTCAAGAAAAAATTTTTCCATTGTCTATCATTTTAGTAATGAGAGAACTTTCCTTCCTAATCTTTTATTTAAGACAGTCTAGAAAGTCAACATGTTGATTATAACATTTTCTTTTCTAGTTACATGTGCTACAGATTTTAGTTGTTGCCACTTCAAATGGAAGTCTTCAAATGATGTTAGTTTGAATTTAGATGATTCTTTAGACATTACTGAACCATTTGGATGCTCTGCATGACATCTATATCAGACTAGATCTAACAAGACTATTATTTGAATAATCAGGTTTATATTTTGGGTTTGTAACACCTTAGAATGTCGAAGAAAATTCCTAACACAACCTATCCCTTTTTCAAATTCTGGCAAGCTTGGACTTTCGTGCCCACAAAAAGGACAGTTTTCCTCTTAACGCCACTATTATTTTAACAACCTTCACTCCTTAGAAACATGTGTTTTAAAAAGTGATGATTACAATAATAATAAAACCTAAACATATGATGAAAGCAAATTCATATATACTTTTATACCTTCAGAATTTATAACAAAAATATTAAACACTATTAGAGTGTTTATTTACAATAATAATTTTATATTTACAACATTCTACAAACTAATAATTAAAATTAATGCAATGCAATATTCATCATATACCAATTTATAATTTTTTTTATTCATAAATTTATAAGCATTTACTAAATTATAAAAATATGTTAACTAACTATAAGAAAATCAATTAGCAATTAGTTAATGTTTTGCTACCCGTTTAAATAAACAATCTAATAAATAGTCATTATTATTTTTGTTGTCAATTGTCAAGAACAAAAAAATGCATAAATTAATTTTCATAAGTTTAGGTTTTATTACAATTCTAATTATAGCTTTTTTAAAACAAACATTGTCGAGCAGGGAAAACAGTTAAAATAACAGCAGAATCAGCAGTTTTAACACTGTTTTTTTCGCAGACACAAAGGTCCAAGTTTGCACAATTTCTTCTTTTATACTAAATTTGTTTTAACTGATTCAGGCACAAATATATTTGAATTGTTTAGAATTTATAAATTTCACATTCTAAATTTTTATGATCTAATAGTTTTTCCTTGGACTTCTCACCTGTGGAAATCCCTTCTGATTTTTTGCTTGGCTGCAACCTACAATCTTAATTTAAATATCAAGGCCTCTGATTGGGAGGTTTAGAAGAGCATAGAACCACTTCTTAATGACTGTTGTTCCCAGGTCTATTCTGACCAGGGGATGGTAGCACCTGTTAGGGTCCCAGCTATGGGTAAATAGCTAATCTCCAAACTGGGGTCTTTTAAGAGAAAAAGAAAAAGTTAGGCTGGGTAAGAGTCTTTAACTCTGGATAGTAACTTGTGTAAGAGAAAGAAATCTCTGATATAAAAACCTCTACACCTACTCTGCGTGGAATAGGGTAGATTAAAATTTCTAACTTTGGTAATCCTCTTAGAAATGGGGTCTTGATAAAAACACTGAGTTTCCATTCTCCTAAACTGGTTGGTGTTAGTAAAGGTATACAGATGTAAAACTAGCTCCAATATTTCATGATGATTCAATTACAGAGTAATCAAGAAAACCCTGTCCAACCCATGCTAGAATGGAAATGGAGGTTAAACGATGATTAATTGCCATTCTCTGTATTCCTGAATTCTGTTTCTTTATTGTTCTTTTATTCACTTCTCATTAAAGTCTGCTCATTCTCTTTCACTCCCAGTAACCCCCTTGCATCCTTCTAGCATCATCTTGTTCAGAGGAAAATTTTAAAAAAATAAAAAAACAACAAAAAACAAAAAAAAACAAAAAAAGAAACTCTCTCTCTACAAGATTGTGATTTCCATTAGTCTGTCTATTACACCCTTCAAAATAGACATATATTGAACAATCGAAAACAAATTCTGGGGAGAAGTATCGAATCAATAGCTAAATTGACTGCTAGGAAGGTTGGGTTACTGTGTTGGGCTAGGAAGTTTTTTCCCGCCTAGGAAGTTTTTTCCCATATACAAATCAATCATCTGACTGTGTATTGAATACTGTTGTCATATCTGGTCGGGCACCCCTGCCATTCATCTCAGGGTTCTCGACAGGCTTCAAAGGAGAATCTGTAACATGATCGGTCTCGACCTGGTAGCTCAACTCCAACCACTCTCACCGGCAGGATGTGGCTTCCCTCTGTCTATTCTATAAATATTTTTATGGTTTCTGCTCCAACGAGCTTAGCTCACTGATGCCCTCTCCACAAGAATTTACTCAAGCAACCAGACTGGTAACAAGATCCCACCTTTTTACAGTTAAAGCAATTAAATATAGCCACCACTTCTACTCCAGTAGTATCTTTTCTCACACTTCCCACCTGTGGAACTCCCATATACTTGCTTCCCTGACAGCTACAATCTCCAAGAATTTAAATGCAACATCAATTTCCATCTCTTGTCCACTGACTCCAGTTCTTCTCTCATCCTTTCCCCATCACCTTGTGCATCTTGTTTTTTTCCTTTCTCACTTTACCCTCGCAACTGTCTTCACACTGGTATTCCCATCCTTCTCTTGCTCTTTTTCTGATACTCCCAGTAACTAGTTCGTCTTTCTCTTCACTCTTTCCCTGCTTAAACTTTCACTCTTCTTTAAGTGGCAGTACCCCACCTTACTTGGCGAAAGGATTTTAAAAAAAGGTGTAAACTGCAAAGTTGGTGCAAATACAATTGGTTCTGCTAAGATGTGTGGCTTAGTACAAAAAATTTTCATCAAAATACTCCTCCCACTATTTTAAAAACAATTTAATTATTAAAATAAATACCTATCTAAAAAGATGCAGTACTGTTTTGCATATTTTTTCTTTAATTTTTGTTCTTAAAAAATATTGTTTACCATAAAGTGCTACAAAATTAAAGAAATTATGAATTAGAGTTTTTGTCAATGTATTTTTTGTAAACAAATCATTTTATTCCAATTTCATCGACTGGTTTGCAAAATTGAATGCAACACAGTTTGTAAACCTTGACAAAAAGTATTAGCGATAACTTCAACAATACTAAATACAATGAGGATTTCAACAAGCATCAGCATATTGCAAAAAATTCTAGTATTCTGAAAAAGATCAGTTAACTGTCATGTAAGATCAAGTTTGGTTGTCAACATTTTAAAAGAACAGTAACAGTAAAATAATCAAACAATGCATACATCATAAACTAACAATTTGTTTGCACAGAAATATTTTTTCGACATATATTCATAAGATATTTTCAACAAAAGATTTTAGGAATAACTTTACCTTTGATGACATATGAATCCAATGCAGCCAACATTGTCTTCCTAGCAGCTTCCCTTGTCTCACCATAAGTGACCAACTAAGGAAAAAGAAAAAAAAATAAAGAATGCTTTTTCTGAGAAACTAACAGTTTCTTAGGTCATGAAACTTTTTGAGTTGCCAAACGAGTGAAATAACATCCTTTTATCAGATTTTAGAAAGCTACAAAGACAGTGCTTTAAGAGTTTTACAGAGATTAACACATCTAAATTGGTAACACTTAGAAGACTGGTCTATTGCTTTAGCTAATGAACCACCAATGAAAGCATTTAATTTATTAATCAGACCAATTAATCATTAGCATTCTTTTTATGATAAGGTTTAATTTAATTAATCACACCAATATCCTCATCATTAGCATTCTTTTTACGATAAGGTTTAATTTAATTAATCACACCAATAACCTCATCATTAGCATTCTTTTTATGATAAGGTTTAATTTAATTAATCACACCAATATCCTCATCATTAGCATTCTTTTTACGATAAGGTTTAATTTAATTAATCACACCAATATCCTCATCATTAGAATTCTTTTTACGATAAGGTTTAATTTAATTAATCACACCAATATCCTCATCATTAGCATTCTTTTTACGATAAGGTTTAATTTAATTAATCACACCAATATCCTCACATTAGCATTCTTTTATGATAAGGTTGTTTTTTATCAATTCACCCCAAGCAAGAGATAACACCACAAAAAAACAAGGGGCTACAGGAAGCCAAAGAGAAGAAAAGGGATTTAGAAGGGACTGGAAACCCAATAATAGTATACATTTCTGAGTTTAAACAGTGATGCTAGAAGTATAGAGTTAAAGTAGAATTTAGAAGGAACCAGAAACCCAATCCTAAGTAAGAAACAAAAGAAACTACTCCTGTTTAAAAGACCAAGGAGGTGTGAATCAGATGACAGGTGAACCTTTCAACTAATAATCAATACTTTCTGTTGTTTATATAAAGATGGCATATCTAGCTAAGCATATTTTCTCCTTATTCTTTTCTTTTAATGCTGAGTGAACAGAAAAGAATTCATGAAAAGAAATACAAAGGACAACAAAAGTGAAAAAGCTGATCAAAATAATTAAGTCAATTAAAAGCAACAAGCACGATAGATGAATATTAGGTTTGAGGCTCCAAGCCTTAAATTAATTCTTAAACTATATTATTTATTGTCTTCATTTATGCACAAATACCCACTTCTCCCTCCAGCAATGGGTTAAAAAAGAGACATTGGATTCAATAGCCTTGGTTGGCAACTACTCTACCACAGAAAGAAATGGGAACCTACTGTATGAAAATTTTCTACAGTAGTCAGTCATGTCTCTTGAGACATGATTATCCAAGACTGTATCACATATAGGCACTTAACTGACAAGTATTAATAAGGTTTAAGTTTGAATGCCAAGTATAATATTGTTATGACTTTTAAAAGTTTCATATCTATAGATTAATCAAAATTCATGTGCTAGAAATATTTTTATGGTTTACAATTATTAAGCTCAGTGTTCCAGGTGGGGGCACATCTTTCCAGATAATACCTATTTCTCAGAAAATAGGCTAAGGTCATTATATATCAGCTGAAGTGTCTCTCCATAAGGATGGTTGATTTTTTAAGCACCACTTAGATATGGCACAAGGCTGAAGGTATGGGATATCCAGTGAGGATCAAACTCACTACTCAATTGCAATGATTCTAGCGAGACAAGCTTGCTAACCATTACACCACACCGAAGTGCCAAAAGGATGAATTGCTAATGAGAGTAGAATAATTTTAACTTCTAGTCCAATGTACACATGGGGGACTCTCCCTCACCCACACATATTAAAAAAAGTACTTCTGCTACATCTGAAATGAAGTGTGTGTTTTGATGAATAATTAGTTGCTCAATTTGACTAAAAAAAAAAAAAAAAAAAAAAAAAAAAAAGAAAAGATTAATCCAAAGTGAATTTGTGTGATGATTACAACTATTTTACCAGCAGAGATACTGCTATTCACAACTTATTACAGACCAGAAAATTTATTAATCAGGAGATAGTACTGTGGTTTGTGCTAAATTGATTGATTTGTTTTTTGTTTGGTTTTTTAAGACATATCAATCTTTTACAGGTTATTTAAAGCCAGAAAATATTTTTAGATAAGATTTTTTGGGAGATAGTAATAATTTACTGATGAAAGTCCTACTAATTAACCCATAGGTGGGAATCTACAACAGATGGATTCAAACTTTTCCCAAGGATATTTATGCATTAGCGTATACATAAGAAACGATATTCAGAAGTTTCAAGGGTGCAGTTCTTACAATAGCGCAGAAAATTGATAATATATATATAAACAAAAGGCAAGATGTTTGTGTGTGTGTGTCTGTTTATCTGCCTGTATGTCTGTATTATTTAGCCTTCAAAATTCAGTTTACGATGAAAAAAACTTATTTGATATCGATAACAGGAAATCAAAATTTGACTTACATCCATTCATTTTTCTTTCAGTCTACGGTTTTGCTTTAACTAGAAACAATTATTGCTTTTTCGTCTTTCGTGCCTATGTCCAAAGAGTCTGAAGTCCAGGACCATGGATTAGTTTTAAAGCTTTCATTACACCTGAGCAACGCCGGGCTATACTGCTAATTATCAAATAAACAGTGGGTGAAAACTTACTTTCGCCTATAAATTTTTCCTTATTAAAATTTAAGTGCAGCCCAGAGTTTTAGTTATTCTACAAGTGCACCCCGAAGTAAAAAAAAAAAAACTCAGATATTTACATCTCAAATGAGATCAAAATTTTTTTTTTGACTACCCTGTAAAATTTGAATTCCTTGCATTCACTTACGTACACATACCCTTGGGAAAGGGTATTAATCCATCTCTTCCCTCCAGTTATGGGTCAAATAATAGGACAGATTGGGTTCTATAGCCTTGGCTGGCAACCAATCTCTCGCAGAAATCAATGACAACCTACTGCCAGATAATGTTCTGCCCAGTCAGTCATGTCTCTTTTGAGACATGATTGCCCAAAGCATGTATCATGTATGGCACTTAACTGACCATATAATGTACACAACCTGACAAAAATAAAGAACTGCTTACCTTGCAAATCATTGGATCATAGTATATACTAATCTCACTGCCTTCCATGATACCACTGTCACAACGGACCTACAAGAGGAGGGAAAATATTTGAAAGAAAATTCAAGGTAAGATAAGGCATTGTTTACCAACACATCGACCTTTCATGGCAAATTAGGTAGTTTTTAATTACTTCTATTTTTTTTCTGTGATTGCTTTATAGATAGATATTTTTGAATATGAATACTTTCTAAACAAACATTTTGTGGGGTTTTTCTTTTGTGTGTGTGTTGGATCTACAAGAGTAAGATGACTTATTTCCCTCGGGAAGCCTAGTAATTGAGAGACATGTTACTGTGGTAAGCTATAATTAGCTAAAAATATTCACCACTATTTCTCTAGTAATTTAGTCTTCTATATCAAGACTAGTTTATCCACCAGCTGTATCAATTGCTATTTATATTGTGGAAATTTGCATATGAATGAAACATTATTTCCACAATTTCTTTTTTCTTTTTTTGACAACATAAATTTGAAATACTTTATTTTGGTAAAAGGAAAGGAATGCTGTTTTAAAAGTAACTTAACCAAATTAAATTTCTTTTTTTTATTGTTCAGTACCAAGTCATTTGGTTTCTTTGGTGATGTGCTTAGAGAATTTGGAGGAGATGGGACATTTTTTTAAGTGTTTGGATTGGGGAAGTTGCAGATTCAGTTGCAGAATCACTAGGCACTGTGGTACATTATCTTCTAATTTTGGTATGTTATAGCATAAATTCACTATTTCTCTAGTAGTTTAGTCTTCAATACATTTTTTAACAGTTACTTGAAGTTTCATTTTTATAACATTTACTGAATATATGTGTAAATCATTTACATTCTTTCATTATGTGTTTTCTAGTTAATTGGTGCCCACAAAGTGTACACTGAGGTGTGTTTTTCAGCCTTAAAGAGGTGTACAGGGGTGTCCAATTCAAACCCGGTCAGTATAGTATTTTTCCTTCATTCAAGCAATGGTTCTGCAGTCTCAAGTCCAATTGTAGGCCTGATTTCATTAGATTTATTACTATGGTAACTACCCTATATTGCTTGCCATTTTCATTGGATATATGTAGGGATTTTGGTTTTGAAGTCTGTATGGTATTTTAATATTTGTAATTTCCATATTTGTGACATTCTTTTGCCAATACATCTGCATTTATGTTTCCTTTTATATCTACATGGCTTGGTATCAAAACTAGGATCTTTTTTTTTTTTTTTGCAAGAAAATTAAAAATATGCAACAATTTTTGATTTAGTTACAAGTTATGTTTTTTTTTTCATTCACTGAAATATTTAAGGATGTCAAATTATACTCAAAATTAGAATAAAAAAATAAAATTAACAGAAAAACATCAGCTATCAAAGAGCATTAAATTTTTTTTCTGCCTTTTTTTTTAGGGTGGGGTTAAATGTAAATTAGATTAAATATTTAAAAACTTTTAAAAAAATGAATCAAATTCATTTTTTTTAATTTACAAATTTAACTATTTCTGAACAAAATATAACAACAATAGTTATAGAATAAATGTAATATTAATATTTAACTAACACATTTGCATTCTATTTCTGTTGCACTTTATAGCAACTGTTAGGTCATAGGTCAGAAATCTTGTGAAAAACTTATTCTTTATCTGACATCCATGCCATTTAAGAGACATTGAATAATGACTTGAGAGCCTGGCAGAAATAAGATGAAAGATGTAAGAGTCAAAAATAATAAGTGACAATGTTTGATTCGTTCAAACCATATTCTACATAGAATAAAATTCACCTCAAACCTGGAGAATAGTCCAGATAAAACATTGTAAAAGCACAAGAATAAAAATAGTAAAAATTTAAAAGATTGCTAGCATTTTTAGTATACAGAAATAACTGAAGACTATAGTGAAAGTGATAGACTTATAAAAATGACCAAAGTAAACAAGCTGATAAAAGAGAAGAGAGAGAGAGAGAGAGAGAGAGAGAGAGAGAGAGAGAGAGAAGAGAGAGAGAGAGAGAGAGAGAGAAAGAGGAGAGAGAAAAAAAGAAGAAGTAGAGAGAAGGAAAAAAAGAGTAGAGAAGGAAAAAAAGAGAGAGAAGGAAAAAAAGAGTAGAGAAGGAAAAAAGAATGAAAAAAAGAATGAAAAAACAAGGAAAAAAAAGGAAAAAAGGAAAAAAAGAAAAAAGGAAAAAAACAAGAAAAAAGAAAAAAAAGAAAAAAGAAGAACAAGAAGAAAAAAAAAGAAAAAATGCTGTTATAGCTTCACACACACAAGCCACTTGCCAATCTACCATGATGAAAGATAAGTTAAAAGTTAGCCTATCAGCAGGGGTTTATTAGTGATTATCTTTTACACATCTCCCAAAGAAAACAGCAAAATAAAACAGAATTCATCTTTATACATTCAATTAAGCCCTCTTTCTAATTTTTCTCCTTTTGCGTTTTCAACATTATTTCACTCTTTAATTATTTTAGACATAAAAAGTGTGTGTGTGTGTGTGCATCTACATGCATGTGTATGCATAATGATAAACAACAAAATTAAGTCTATCGCTCACCTGTGATATATTGAGAGGTTCAATATATTTAGAAAGACGACCAATTGAAGGCATACCAAAATTCTTATAAGGATCCTGAAAAATAAAAACAACAAAAATAAGTATATAAAACAGAGCAATTTGTAGTCATAACTTTTTTTTTTTTTTAGTCAGTAATGTTTTGCTATACTAAAGTTATTTCTCTTGTACCAGGTGGCAGTGTCTGTGTCATGGCAGCAGCAGATTGTTTAGCCGAGAGGTGGAAAGAGTAGAATACAATAATAATAAAAATTGGGTAAAAGTATATGGTAATAAAATATGGCATAATAAAAAGGAATAAAAAAATTCAGAAAGGGCAAAGGTCTTTTCAAGTTAATACAATGCATTTTATACTTAAAAAAATGCAAAATAATAATAGTTTACAACAAGTTAAATTACATTTTAGTAATATACTAGTCTCAACAATCAGGACTTAAAAATTTAATTTTTATACCAGAGTTGTGTGTGGAGTGGGGAGTGAGGGACTGAGAAAAATGTGCCGGTACATAATTTATATTTGACCAACATCTTCATTTCTGAGAATAATATAAATAAAAGAAATTGCTCTTTCTTTGTTACTCCTGAATTGAAAACCAGTATGAATTTTGGGGGTGGGGGGGGGGGAGATACCTGTATCATTATACTTGAAAATTGTGTGTGTGTGAGTGTGTGGATAATACACTCAATAAGCTAGCCCCTGCCAAGACTAAGAAACAGTGTTATAATATTTTAAAAAGTTATTGCTGCATAGTAGTAATCCCAGAAGAGTGTTTTGGCAAAGCGTTCAATCATGGAAAGTGAAAATTTCTAACCATTAATAGTAGAGTCAGTTGAGCACCATCTTTGAGAAAAAGAGCACCATGACACAATTCATTCTACCAGAAATTTGGAAAAACAACATGCTGTACTGCTTGGCATTTGTGTCAAAAGCTCCAATACAAATATTTCAGAGTGTTTGGGTGTCAATCTGAGGACAGTGTAGAAAGAGTTAGACGAGTCAAATGGTGATTAAAATTCACTCTGATAAGGAAAGAACTTCCAAAATTGTTGGTGAGAGCTTCAGACTCAACACAGAGGTCAACATCAAGTGCCTTGAGGAGGTGTGCTGCCTTGGGTCAAGAGGGTGACTGCTAGCAACAGGGCTCTGCAACACCCAACACAAGCAGAAGACCCCAGTCATGGCTGTCAGACAATTTCTGCAACCACATCACCCCTTACATCTGGCCACCTAACTCCCCAGACTGCAACCCCCCTTTATTATGTGTGGAGCACAGTTGAACAAGAGACCAACAAAACATCTTGTATCACCAAAGATGAACTGAAGTCAAAGATTATGGCAGCATTCACCAACTTCAACAAGGGAGACCATCCAGAAGAGATGCAGGAGATTCCCAATGGTGATTTTATTGAATAAATTTAATCTTTAGTTTTTTAAGATATGTGCATGTAATTTTGGTAAATGTATCTGTTAAAATGAGATGTCAGTATTACTTTCATTTTTTGCATAATTAAGACGACAATTTATCCATCGTACCCCGTAAATATATTAATACAATATCAAAATGAGAATTTCATTACATGTAAGCTCTGCTGACTTTGGCATTGAGCCCGACGTGTATGTCTATGTATAAGACAAAAGGAAAACTTTTTTATTTTCCTTTCGAATTCCTTTGTACCTGCCTAAAGAAAATAAACCACATCTACACACTATATTATAATTTATCACAATGTTATAGAAAGTCTTGATTCAGTACATATCTAGAGCTATTTTCTGTGGGATATATATGTATGTGTGTGTGTGTTGGGATGAACAAAAATGAATGAAAATAAAAGACAAGTACATTTTAACACATGATAAAAAAAATCTTTATTCCTTTACTGCCTGAGAACAGCAAGGATTAGTTTGGATTTAAACCATGAGTTCCTCATGTGTGTCAGGTTATTAACATGTTGAATTCAAAAGTGCCATGGTCCAAGCGGACAAGGGACGTAACTCCATTGTATTTTGAAATATTATCCTTTATAGAGGGAAGTAAGATTTCACCCTCTGTATTTGATGATATATTAGAACCACTTCAAAAAATTTTTCCTGGGTTTTATAAACAAATTTTAGGTGTCTTATAAATTAATGATGGCCCACACACCACAAACTAAGAAATATTTTTACCCTACCTAATACCATAATATCACATCATTTACTCAAATATTTTTTTCTGCTACATCGTAACAGAACATAGCAATATTTTTTTCTTAATATTCCATGCTCCAAGCAAGATGATAAAGCCACTAAGATGCAAAGGATTACTGAGAGTGAAAGGAAATGAGAAAACAGTGAAGAGAAAGGACAATAACAGAAAAGGTTTCAGTTAGATGGAAAATGGCAACTGATTTTGCATTTCAAATTTTAAAAAATCATAGGTGACAAAGAAGCAAAAAACAGAAAGAGAGTTCCACAAGCAAAAAGTGCGAGAAAAGAAAATATGAAAACAGAACATACAGTTAGATCCAACTAGTTTAACAGTAAAACATTGAGACCTAATAACTAACCAAGTAGCACACTTAAATTCATGTGGTAAAGTTACTAAAAGTTTGTTAGAACAATTGCCATGAAAATATCTAAAGAAAAGTAAGAGCAGATGTGGCAGCAATATTCAATGCAGGGATAAACAGTAAATCTTTAAGTGTGCAAGATGGATTCTTGCAAGAAAACATTCCCTGGCATGACAGTGAACCAACTTTCCAAGCAGTGGATCTAGTAATTTTTTTTTTTAAATCATATCACCCTGAGCAAGGCGGTAACACCACTGATGTGCAGGGGGCTACATAGGAGTGTAAAGATTGGAAAAGAGAAAGCCAGAAACCACATCCTAAACAGGGAACAAGGGATGAGCCTCTTCACCTGTTCAATAGACGTGAGTGGAGTGTGAACCGGGCGATAGTTTAGTCTATCTACTCCAACTGAAAAAAAAAAAAAAAAAAAGTGAGAAGATTGGAAATTCAATATAATCATTCCACTTCATATCAGTGGAAAATGTGAAACCAAGAAAGCACGAATTTCTCTTTTAAAAGTTTGTGTCAGCCATGAAAAAATATCTAAAAGCAGTTTTCTTTTGGAGGCATAAAAGCTTACAAGCCATTAATTGCCCCCCAGTTTACAATGGAAGGTCGTTTTTAAGATCAACTGCAAGCTTTACTTTATCGGACTTATTACTATTGATGAGAAAAACAGTTGTGTCATGAGCATAAATATTGAGTGGGGAACTCAAGAAAGTCATTAAGAAACAACATAGGCCCAAGGATAAGAGGCTTGGGGGAACACCAGAATTAATATGAAAGGATCTAGAAAAATATGTTCATTGGATCAAGTCAAAGACACAGCTTCGCCATTCTTATTCAAATCTTGATAGACAAATTCAGTAATAACCATTAACACATCAGCAATTGACCTTGAGACACAAAAGTTGTATTGTCTGAAAAAAAACCTTGCAACATGAGATGCTTAACAAATTAAGTTTTGATTAGTGCTTCTAAGACTTTGCTAAAAAGAGATAGAAGAATAATTCCAGGGATCACAAGGTTCACCAGAATTCTTTAAGACAAGAGTTACAGAAGAGGAATTCTGATGAGCTGGAAAGCAAGCAGCATCAAGGCATTTTGTTGTAGAGTTTAAAGAAAACAGGAGCCAGTCCAGGAACATATTTTCTAAGAACAATTGTTGGGATGCCATAAAGGTTGCATGCCTTGTCGGAATCTTGTTTGGAGATGATAATCCAGAACAGTGTTATATCAATATCAAACGGTAGAGATTGTTCTTGGAGGAAAAATCAGGCAAAGATACTCCTGATGAGTTGAGAGTGGAGTTATAAAAGAATTAACGAGCAAATCATTCTGCTTTATCAACAGTAGATGAAAACACTTCAGACTGAAGAAGGAATTGAGAATTTACCCTTGTTTAACACACAGAGCTCCCAGTAATCACAAAAACCAAACAGTGACAACCTTGTTGAGGATACACAATTATTATGATTGTATACAAAGAGGCACCTGTTATGATCCAATCTATCATGTTGGTATATCCGAAAAAGTGATTCCTGTGACAAAAATAAGCAAAAAGTGAAATTGTGTTCACATTTTAGTAGATAAATGCCCATTCATTCGGTTAATATTAAGAACACCAAGCAAAGGCATGATCAATTAAATGTTACTATTATGATTTGGTTCAGGATACAGTTAGTAAAATAAATAAGGTAATTAAAAAAAATTTTAAATTAGAAAACTCAACCTAACTGATATTTATCCAAAAAATTTTCAGCTCTTTAATTTTTGTAAAAATTACAAAATTCTTTTTCTTAAATATTTATTTGAATGCAATACCCTGCCCCCACCAAACCCCAAAAAATAAAGAAAGCAACAGAAGAGATTTTTTTTTCTTTTTTACCTTACCTCAGCATAGACTCTGCACTCAAAGCTCCAGCCATTCACAGGGACATCAGTTTGTTTATGCATTAACGGATGGCCTATAGAAAAAAAAACATTATGTGTGTGTAAAACAATAAAAAATAAAAATAGCTAATATAAATTAATAAAACTTCCATACAACTTTTGAAACTGAATTTAATCAAACCATTAGCAAACTTTTAAGTAGATATTTGATGAGCCAACTTTCAAGAATGCTATTGAGCATACATCCTCATTGTAACATTACCCCATCAGTCTCTATAATTATTAGCAATCTGTCCGAGTTTATCATCTGCCCTGAACAACAAACAGTATAGGCTTCCCACATCTAGGTCAACTTCATCTGTCATTAAACACAGAATTAGAGAAGTGCTCAAAGGTAACTTCATCACTAGAGAAATTACCTAACATATCACAAAGAGTTTTGATGAGATGTGACACAAGGGATTGCTACACAAACTCTCCAGCTATGGTATTTCTGGAAGAATCTACCCAATAGAGCCCTTTCTCTCAAGAATGTGAATAGACAATCTTCTGAAACTCACAAGATCAAAGCAGTAGGTGTCTCCCAAGTCTCTCTCTTTGGTTCAACCCTCTTTTTTAACAAGCTGCCTCGGAACATTCTCAGATTAGATTTTAACAAGCTGCCTCGGAACATTCTCAGATTAGATTTTAACAAGCGGCCTCGGAACATTCTCAGACTAGATTTTAACAAGCGGCCTCGGAACATTCTCAGACTAGATTTTAACAAGCGGCCTTGGAACATTCTCAGACTAGATTTTAACAAGCGGCCTCGGAACATTCTCAGACTAGATTTTAACAAGCTGCCTCGGAACATTCTCGGACTAGATTTTAACAAGCTGCCTCGGAACATTCTCGGACTAGATTTTAACAAGCTGCCTCGGAACATTCTCGGACTAGATTTTAACAAGCTGCCTCGGAACATTCTCGGACTAGATTTTAACAAGCTGCCTCGGAACATTCTCAGACTAGATTTTAACAAGCTGCCTTGGAACATTCTCAGATTAGATTTTAACAAGCTGCCTCGGAACATTCTCAGATTAGACTGGCTTTCATTGCACAGAACACAATGTTAACATTTTTTTAATTCATCTAGTTTAGCATTCAGTTTTTCTTCCAATTTTGATATCACGATGGACTTGTACTTTGCAGATCTTCACATGGCATTGGACTTCATTCTTGCTTACTGAAATTCTTAAAAGCAATATTTCCAGCAGCTTCCTTCCTCAAACTTTTACAGACTGATTAATTATGTCATCACAATCAGACTTGCTGGCTTCTCTTCATCATGTGGGTATCTGCCTTTTGTAATAATTTTTTTTTTTTTTCAGAAATATATCCAGGTTTCAGCCATGCAAGTGACCTTACAAGAGGGCATTTAAGGAGGAGACTTTCTCAGAAGTTTCTCAGTGATAGAGATGAACATTGTTGCAATAATGTATGTAAACAAATTTTTTGTTGACATTTCCTTTTTTGGATAAATTTGAGATAAATCTGCCAGAAATCCACACTCAAATCTTTGCAGCATCTTTACAGATTTTCTTATTCTGTATTTTTTACAATTTCATTCAATTTGGAAAATATGTGCGTTGTGGTGCAGTGGATATCGGCTCGGAACGAGAAATCGGGAGCCGAGTTCAAATTCCAGTTGAATTCATTGCATTCACTTTATGCGCAAATACCCTTGGGAAAGGTATTAATCCATCTCTTCCTTCCAGTTATGGGTTAAATAACAGGACAGATTGGGTTCTATAGCCTTGGTCGGCAACCAGTCTACCATAGAAAGCAATGGCAACCTACTGCGGGATAATCTTCTACCCAGTCAGTCATGTCTCTTTCAAGACATGATCGCCCAAGTATGTTTCACATATGGCACTTAACTGACTGAATTATCTTCCTAGTGTGCACTTCCTTTACAAATTTTAAGTTTCATGATCATGATAAAAAGATCATCTCCAAAGAAAGGGAACAATGGTTTATTATTCTGATATTTTATCAGAAATGATTTAATGTCTTCCAAAACAGACACAAAAATCTGCAGTTTCACCAAAAATAAAACAGCATTCACAATTTGACGGCACTTCAGAGAAGGGCTTGGCCTGGGGGCATTTTTCTGTTTTTTTAATCAAGTCCACAAATTTGATGATGACATCTGGCCAAATGTCTAAGAGTTGTTCACATATTTGTACATTTTCTAATCATCTCTAGTAGAAATACAAAAGTAAAGGAACAGGGTTGCCAGATTGAACTTTTAATATAAAACCAAGCAATAAAAGTTCAAATAAGTTTTAATATATTTCATCATTTTTTTCACACAAGAGGAAAACGTACAGGTCATTATTAAACTGAAAACTTTAAATATAACATCCTTCTTACTTTTTCAAAGATGCATTTTCTATCCTAAGACGCATTATCATCCTTCCCATCTACATTTTCTTTGAGTCAAATTTGATTCTCTAACTTATTACTTTTGACAACAACTTAGACAAATGTAGTTTACACATGAATACACTTTGACACAGGAACGCATAAAGTATCTTTTTTTTTTTCAGCATAAACTGACCCGCCACTGACTAGAAATCAAAAGTATTTTTTACTTTTGAAATTGACATATGAATAAAATTTCATTTGTTCAAATTTTAAAAAAACAGTGAAACTTTTTGAGATTCTACTATTCTATTACGGTAAAATAATTTATTTTCCTTTCAACTACAAACTGAATGAATATGAATTAATTTATCTTTGATGGAGATGTTTACTTGTCTCTGACACCTTTTATCTTTGCTTTTCCTCTTTTCTTGTTGAGTGAGGGTAGAGGCTAAAAAGTAGACACACTTTCATATTTTTTTTCTGCCTTTCTTTCTCAGTACTTACATGAGAAAATGCAGATTAACTACAGGGTCATGAACTCATTCTAATCAAGGAAATGAATCATCATTTCCAATAATTTCAAAAAATTACTGATTACCAAAAAACATTTTAAAGGACTAGCTGGTAAAAAAAGCCAGATTTCTGAGATTTGTTTATTTTGACTTTCATGAAGTGAGAAAAAGTGTAGGCAGCCCAATTTAGAAAATTCAAGGACTTTTCAAGCCATAGAAAAGGCTCTGTAAATTTTCCAGGACTTTTCAAGGTTTCCAGAACCTGTACAAATCCTGGAGGCACTCATACCTTTGTCTGTTAAATTATTGTCTTATTCTTGAAATAGAGTTTGCTGTCACCATCTTCATTTCTGTTGCTAATCTATTTCTTCAAGTTTTATTTTCATTTCACAGTTCTATTAAACCTAAAATATTTAACATGAGATATTGGGCAAAAAATGATTTATATAATACCAGGATTATTAATCAATGAATCACAGATACCATTAAAAGCCTAAAAAATATAAAGGGAACAGTTCAATTAAATAATTCATTGACTTCTAATTCAGTTGCGATTTCTTTATTGCTGCTTTACTGAATCTCAGTACAATGTTTCAAGACTTGTTTCATTGCATCTCACTATTAAAACTTTCTAACAATTGCCAGCATTTTTAATGGCATCAGTACACTAGTGATAATAAAAACAGAAAAGAAATTTCTACAATCATTTTTAAGTCAACAATATCATTTTGAACAGTACAATATAATAATCCTCTCTACAAGACAGGAGGAAGGAGAGGAGAAAAAAAAACAAATAAGATCTGAGCGAATATGTGCACACACTGGTTTGCAGGTTTGTTTAATAATAGAAATTTAAATGGTCAATCATCTCTTTAAATCAAAATATACTAAAAGTAACTGAATGGCCAAATACTAAACTCCTGAAACTACAGCTTTTATTTATACAAATTGAAATATTACTTAGTAATTGTCCCACCAGCACATTTTATAACAAATGTCTTGAATCATGATACCTTTTGCAATTCTGATCATCTGATGAACAATGTCAATACCAGTAATGCATTCTGTAATTGGGTGTTCCACTTGCAATCGGGTATTCATCTCCAAGAAGTAAAAATTCTTTTGAGAATCCACTAAAAACTCAACAGTGCCTGCAAAAGAATAGTTTTCAGTTTTAAATGTCTTTTGGGAAACATTAACAGATAGGAGCTAAAATGAAAATAATTTTATCATTTAGAAAATAAAATGGCATCATGATTAAAAAACAAAAAAAAACAAAAAAAAATCAGATATTTCATAAATTATTTGAGATATTATCTTCATTTTTGTTGCTTTAGTTACTTTTGGGATAGGATAAATCCACCTCTTCTCCCCAGCTAAGAGTTAAATAACAGAAATTGTATCTGAAAAAAAAATCTGCAATATTCACTTAAAAAAACAAAAACAAAAAAAAAACAAAAAAAAACCTCAATTTTTCTTAGATAAGACCAGGTTGCTAATAAATTACATTGTATTTCAGCTTTCTTTGCTATATAATATTTATATTCTCATATGACAGAGCAAGTAAGCAACAAGGAAGTCCAAGAAAATGGCAACAAGAAAAAAAGAACACATCTATTCAGAATCAGGAAGAAAAAGCCAAAATCTAAATGTTTTGTAGGTAATAGTATTTTATTTTTAGAGATAATGATTTACTGATAAAAGTCTTACTAATTAACCAATAGCAGGGAGGAGAAGAGGTGGATTCATACCTTTGCATAAATGAATATAACAAACCCAACTAAAATTGAAACACGGCTCTTTGATTAATATTTCCAAGCCATTCTCCATTACACCACCCACAAATTCAAGCTTACAGCACTTAGTATTCTTATCACCCATCTAGGTGCTGACCACACTAGATACTGCTTAACTTTGGTGATGATACAGACACAATGAGGAAGGAAGGCTTGAAAAACTTAACACTCACTGAGACTATTAAAAAACAAGAGAGATAAGCAAAGGTAGCAAGTCACTTACCAGATGAGCTTCAGTGAATTGATGGCAGAATGGGGACTAGAGACTTAGTAAAAGGAGAGAAACTTTTATAAGGGCCACAAAGGATTGGAAATTGTAGAAAGTCATGATCAGCTATGACATGAATGGACATGCCATATAGAATGTTGCAGATGGTATGTGTGTGGAGAGGTTATCAGTGCATAAAAGGAGAATTAGTAAGACATGTTCAAATTCAGGCTGAGGCCCTTGCATTTACTTTCGCACAAATACCCTAAGGGGAAAGTATAAATCCATCTCTCCCAACTACAGGTTAAATAGTTTTGTTTGACAAACAGTCTAAAAAGAAAACTCTGAAACTAAAATTGGTTGAGCATGTGGCTAGCAACTTTATAAAAACAAATAAAATAAACCATTTATTACCAAAACGACAGCATTACCCCAAGTGAGGTTGTGGCTCTTCCCCATAGACAGATTGCTGTTTAAGTCACTTAACACTGTCTTATGAATACAACAAAGGCTGGGAATTTTTCCTCTCCTTTTCCAAATCTTCTAAGTGTGTGTGTGTGTGTGTGTGTATATATATATATATATATATATATATATATATATGGCTAATGCACTAGTCATACATAGAAATAAATTAAACCATAATTTAGATTTTAAAAATGCTTCACACATTAAAAAAAAAAAAAATAACTCACTTAGAAGGAAAATCCTCAAGAGTTGCGCCATTGAATATTACCCAAATATTAATCTATGCCCAGGCCTTTTTCCCTATTTCACCTTTTTTTAACAGAATTACTTCTCTCCCAAACAAACGTACACAACAGTATCAAGAAATTGAAAGAAAATGGTTGAATCCATCAACAAAGCAATAAAAACAATATCTCCACACTTGACAGTATTTGACATAATTTTCAGTTAACAGTATAAAAATAGCATTCTTTAAATTTTTTTCAGTTGCTAAGGCCATTTTGTTTTGTTATTAGTTAGTTAATAAATTCATTTCGTTTTTTGCCTTGAAAAAGTCCACATTGGATGAAACGCATTGGCAACTAATACTGTTTTCCTGTTGTCTCTTACATTTATATAATTCGGTCGGGTTTCAATCCTAGGTAAAAGCAATCAGATGTCTAACAGTACTGATGAGCTGTGATACAGCAAAACAGATCTGTCTGCAGATGACTATTTACACTCTCACACCCTGATTGAGCACTCTGGAAGAATGGTAGACTTTGAAAAAACAGTAGCTACTCTAGCATCTACACATCGCTCATTCAGTCATGAATTAGAGCACTAACTACTGGTGTATGATTCACAATATGCTAAAAGTCTGTCTCCTTCTACAGAGCGCCCATAGCTCAGAGGCAGAATTGCTGATGCCAATTCGGTCGGGTTTCAATCCTGGGTAAAAGCAATCGGATGTCTAACCATACTGATGAGCTGTGATACAGCAAAACAGATTTGTCTGTGGATGACTATATATAAGTCCAGTACCTGTTTTTATGAAATTTGATAAATAAAAGTGTTGATTAATTTCATAAGATGTGAAAAAAAGTAAATAATTAAACACATATTGGAATACGAAATACAAAACCTACCAGCAGACGTATAATCAACAGCCTTGGCTAATCTCACAGCTTGTTCACCCATTGCTTTACGCATGTCTTCATCCAAAAATGTACTACAAACAAAAATAAAATAAAAAAAATACATTAAGCCATAAATGCACTAAAATACATAGAGTCAATAAAAATAAATAAAATAAAATTATATATATATAGCATAATGATGATCCACGTATACTGTCTTCATATGTAAAGGAAAAACTACTAAAAAGTTTGCTTTCTACATCACGTGATGTAAACATCCCACGACGAATGCTTCTAGTTTAAATTTTAAGATCATTTGTTTCTGATATATATATATATATATATATATATAGTCATGCATCTGACTACAGTAGGCACTTTTTTTTGTCTCTGCTCATAATGAATACAAGTGTATCCTAAATGAAGTTAAGTTATTTTTTGCTGATAGAATGAAGCAGTGTATATCATCCCCCACAAGTTTGGCTCCAAAGACCACTGGCATCTCTGCAAAAGTGTGCTAAACAGCAAACCCTCAATCCCTCCTCTATTCAATAATTTTGAGGTCTTCACATCTGCAGCAGACAATGCCAAGTGCTTTGCTCACAAATTCTCTTCTAACTCTACACTTAACTCGTGTAGAGCTCTTACATCTTACTTCCCAACTAGAACTGAAGCCCAATTGAGTAAGGTATTTCTAAGCTTGACTCCCATAAGGCAAGTGGAGGTGATGGAATTCCAGTCATCATCCTAAAGAAATGGGCCCCTAAACTCTCTTGTCCTCTCCAAGCTGCAACTATTGCCACACTGCTTCTTGCTTCCCTGCTTGTTAGAGTCCTTCTCTATAGTTCCTGTTTTTAAAAATCTCTGGAGAGCCCTCTAACACTTCTGTCACCCTATCAGCCTCTTACCACTTTTTGACAAAGTGTTTGTTTTTGTTTAAAGGCATATCCACCTCTGTGGGTTATTTAATGCCAAAAATGTAGGGTTTTAAGATATTTTTTTAATGTTTGGTTATAGTGAGAAGGTTGATTTAGTTAGATTTTGATGAAAATTTTTATTATTATTATTTTAGAAAACTGAAAGTGTCTTCCAGTTTTGTAGTCAAAAATGTATTGCTGGTAATAATTTTTTCCTTCAAAAATGTATTGTTGGTAATAATTTTCCTTCAAAAATGTATATATTTCCATATAAGTCTATTTTTATACTTTCATAGTGTTTTGACTGGAGTTTGGGAGTAAACTATTTGCCCATAGCTGGGACCCTAACAGGTGCTACCACCATGGGTCAAAGTGGACCTGAGAACAACAGCAATTTAGAGGTGGTCCCATGCTCCTCACAATCTCCCAGTCAGAGGCCTTGCTGCCAAATGTAGTTGTCATACCCAGGACCAGCAAAGTGTTTGAGGTTATTATCAATGCTGAAATGGTTCATCATCTCACATCCAACAACCTAACAAGCAGTATGGCTACCGCTTTGCTGGGTCTAGAGCTGATGTGCTAACAGCCATCACCAAATATGCATATATCAGGTTCTTAATAAGAACAACAAAACTCAAGCTGTGGACCTAGGTATCTCAAAAGCATTTGACAGGGTCTGGCATGTTGGACTTTTGCACAAGCTACAGAACTATGGTATTAGATGATTGTTCGATTTAATCCAATTGTTCCTATCAAATCATAAAATGAAGGTTGTTTTGAACAGACATGCTTCCAAATCTTTTCATGCAAACATGGATGTCCCACAAGGCTCTGTCCTATGTCTACACTTTTCCTGATCTTCATTAATGATCTTCCTGAGCAGTTCCTAAGTAGGCATCTATGCAGATGACACCACTATTCTACCTAGGCTTACAAAGTAAACCTCACTTCAATCTCTTGGAAAGGACCACCAATCTGTGATGGATTGAGGTAAGAAATGACTCGTAAATTTGAATGCTTCCAAAATGAAGCCGCTCTCCTTTAACTAACATAAAGAAGCTTTTCTACCTCCCATCAGTATGGATCTTGCTAGTCTTCCAGAAAGCAACACTGTGCCTCTTTCGCCCCACTCTCTCAACTAACCTCGAGTGGAAAGACTACATCGCATCAATAGTGACATCTACTGCTAAGAAGGTTGGGTCACTGTACTGGGCCAGGAAGTTTTTCTTGTCAGAATCCATCTTGCACATTTTTAAATCTAACATTTCTCTGTGCATTGAATACAGTTGTCCTGTATCTGGTTGGGTGCTTTTGCTATTTATCTCAGGGTTCTTCCAAAATGAGCTTTGAACAATTTCTGAATTTCCACCTTGTCTGAGAGGAATAGTCATAATTTAGAAAAGTTGATGTTATTTTTTAATAGTTCCTTTAAACACAGATTTTTCTCTGACTCTCAAAATAGACATATCTGCTCAGTTTCATATCTTGACATCAACAAAGTATTTTCTAAAGAAAGACATGGATTTTTTTTTTTTTAAAACATGTCAGATTTTATTACTTAAGTATTATTATTAGTGGATACTCATAGTTGAGTAAATACACACACACTCTCTCTCTCATATATATATGTATGTGTGTGTGGGGGGGGGGGGGTGATTAGATCAATTTTTGCTGTAATCCATTTGTTTGTTTTTTTTTTGCATTAAATTCATTTACCAATTTACTTTTTCCTCATCAGTAAATAAACTGCTTTAGTATCTTAACAGTAGGTTATAAATATTGAACTTTTACAAAGTTTTTACTAAGTTGCACCAAATGTTGAAGAACAAATACACACAAGGAGTATTTAGGCAGCAAAAATTCTTTTAAACATGTTTTGTTGAATAACATCAAGTTGTCTTTTCCATATTTACAAATTAGTTGTTTAATATAACTGATGAATTTAATTTTTTGTGTGTATGTATAACTGTGAAACTTAATTTTACAGGTTTAATTTTTTATGCACACTTAAATATACAATCTATGGGATGGATATATATCTGATAGATTAATCACAAAAATTATATGCTATGTGTCCCTTCAGGACATGTGCGGCCATGGCTCTCCACGGAAGAAATTTTTTTTTTTTACCTTGGGGCTTCTTCTATTACTTTTTGATTTCTTCTTTGGATAGAACACTCGCGTTCATTGAGGTAAATAGCATTACCATGTTTATCACATAAAACCTGTTAAAAGAAAAAAAAATACAAAATATAGCATTCCCTTTATTTCTTTTGCAACAGAAAAAGTCTAAACATTGCATAAGCTTAAAGTTTTATCCTGCAAATGTTATCACTGTCAAAGTCTGACTTATGAAATTCACTTCTCAGTCATTAATTGCATTACAAGTAGGTATTCAGCATCAAAATAAAGCGATAGTTATGTCAACCTGGTTAAAGCACAATATTAAATATTCTTTCACCACTCTTACTGTGAAAGTCTCTGGTTGACTATTTTAGCACACATCGAGATACACCTAAGTTTTAAACCAACTCTCTGGCACATTGGATATCACACCTTGCTCCTGAGTTAACCTAGATTTGCCCATGTAAAGTAATAGTGTTTAGCTTACAGAAGAATTACTTATGTAAGGACACACTGATTGCTGTTGCATACATGTGTTATAGTTTCTTTGTGTGAAACAAATGTAAATATGTGTGTATATAATTTTGTGTATGACTTAGCAGTATAAAATTCACTCTGGAGGACAAAGCATGTTTGTCATTTTTTTTTTTTTTCTTTCAGCTATTCCTTTCTGTTCATGTATTAAGGTGTTATTGTATCATGGATATAATAATGCCCGTAATTGGGTAAATATAATCAAGGAATAAAATTTCCTTTCATAGTTCACCTATTGCTCATATTAAAGTTTACTTTGATTCTAAAACATGATATCAATAAGATAATGAGCTTTCCCCTTTAGTAGCTTGGCTTTAATGAATTCATTGCATTCATTCTTGGAAAGGTATTACTTTTTCTTTCCTCTAGTTCTTCTCTGACAATTCTCATTAGTAGAACTCTTTCAGCATTTTGCTTTTCAGTCAAATTTGATCTTCAAAAGTTTAAAAGCAAAGTCAATTGTAATCTTCTGTCTTCTTAATTTCTGTTCTTTTATTATTCTCTCTCCTTAATGTTTCTCTTTTTCTCATATTCTTTCACATTCAATAACCCTTTGCATCTTAGTGGCTTCATAATCTTGCTTGGAGTGAAATAAAAAAAAAAAGTAATGAAAATAAGAAAGTTTATATTATTAAAAGAGATGTGTTTTGATTCATTTCTGATCTAGCTAGACTAATATCTCCATTTTGGTTGTTAGAGTCACATTTCAACCATCATACTTTCCAACCATTTTCTACTGTCATATCAAGTAACCCCTGAGGAATTTCAAACTCAACCTTTTTCACAGAGTAGAAATATCTCATTCTGAATACAAAGAACTTGGCATAGACAGCAGAATGGAAACAATCGACTCGCACGGATTGCATAAAAAGTTCTGCTTACATTTCTCAGACAATTACCAAATATGGTGGATGCTTATAAGAACACCAGAAAGTATTGGGTTAGAACAAAAATTTGTAGCATTTCTCAACAAATGATGTTTGTAAATGTGATTTTGTTTCACATGTCACTGAAATTTATGACATACATACATATTCTTAAAAGGGACATTTCAACACATCTTTGTATATAATTCATATGTGGATTGTGAAATATTTCCTATATTAAAAGTGAAAAATAGAGGAAACTGAGATGCATTTTCTTTATCTGAGGCACCTTTATTTTCAGAAAAAAATGCTTTACAAATACAGCATATAAATGAAGTATACAACCCAGTGATGGTTATAAACAAAAATAAGTAATAAATAATAAAGCTCTCTATTGAAATTATGGAGTTCAATCAGTTTAAATTCTTCCATTGCTGCAACCATTAATGCATTAAAGAAATGATGAATATTAATAGGAGTCAGAAGATTTCTCAAGATATACTGCATCTATACAAGACTCAGTAACATGCATAGTCTGTCAAACTGAGAAAAAAAAATGCCAAAAATTTTGGCACTTTCATTGTCTTTCTATATGGACAATTGCAACTTTTGTTTCAGGATCCATTTTAAAATAAAAGGGCTTCTGGTTGAGATAGAATAAAAACATTGGCTGTATTTTGATCCAAAATTTTAACCATATAATATTTGATCTATACAATGAATATAGATTTAAGTCACAAAATGAAAATATCTCAAAATAAATCAGTATATATTAATTTTACACCTCATGAATTAAAACAAAAGTCATCATTTATCCTACACTATTTACATTATTTCGACTATTGTTCTCATTATGTTGCCATTTGTATGACATTTCGGCTGTTGTATGCTCTGGCTTTCTTCAGGTGCTAGGAATTTCGAATTTATCAAAAACAACAATCACTAATAATATGGCCATTTAACATTTTTTCCAGATCATTCACTGCTTTCTGAAGTACAGAAAAATTTACTGTCAACAGTACACATGATGGTTTCAACATTCCCAAATTGTAAAAATAGAGTCAGCCAGATTATGCATCACACATGTAACAGGAAAAAGCAGAAATGAAGCTGTCATTTTTGCAACAAGCACAGGCTTAAAAGGCAGAGAAATGTGAATTGTCAAATCTATTTTCTAATCAATGACCCTTCAAAAAAAAACAAAAATTTTTAAAAAATGCAACATTTTGTACTACTTGCAGAAAAATTAATGGATAAAATCATTACAAATATTAATACTTTTTCCACTCAAATTAATAAATGAAAAAAAATTAACCAGATATAGCTTTTGACCAAATGTAACTTAAAAGCAAAGCTAAATTTTGTGTCAATTATTTAATAAATTTTGATAACTAATCCAAGATTTTTCTTTAGTAAAAACTTTTGTAGACTCACAACTTACTGATTACTCATTTTCAACTTTGATTAAGTCGTAACTATACAGGGTGCGATGGGTAAATTGTCGCTGTTTTATATTTTTAATTTAACACACGCACGTTTTTGTTGACTACACAGTATATAGTAGGATCAGTTGGGCACCATCTGTGAGAAAAAAGAGCACTATCACACAATTCACTCTGCTAGAAATTTGGTGCACTGCTTCGAATTTTGAACTGGAAGCCTAAATACAAACTTTTCAGAGTGTTCGGGTGTGAATCCTATGGCAATGCAGAGGATTTGAAAAGAGTTGGAGGAGTCTAATAGTGATTACAAAGGTATAGCATTTTTTTTTGGGGGGGGGGGGAAATCACTTTGCTAAGAAAAAACTCAGAAATTTGTTGATGAGTGCCTCAAACTCAACATAGAGCTCTATATCAAGTGCCTTGAAGAGGTAATGCTGCCCTGGGTCAAGAGAGTGGCTGCTGGAAAACCCTATGTCTGGCAATAAGACGGCACCATGCATGCAAGCAAGAGAACCCAGTCATGGCTGTCAGACAATTTCTGAAACCACATTGTCTCTTACATCTGGTTACCTAACTCCCCAGACTGCAACCTATTTGACTATTACGTGTGGGGGTGCAGTTGAGCAGGAAGCCAATAAAACTCCTTGCATCACCAAAGATAAACTGAAGGCAGCATTATGTTTACCAACTTAAACACAGAGACCGTCCAGAAGAGTTGCAGGAGATTCCCAAGTTATATGGAGGCTGTGGTTGAAACCAATGGCCATTTTATTGAATAAATTTACTCTCTAGTGTTTAAAGATATATTTACCAGAATTACACAAACATATGTTAAAATAATATGTCAGTGTTATTTTAATCTTTTTTGCATAATTGAGATGACAGTTTTGTATAATTTAGACCCTGTACAATTTTTTTAAAAAAATATCTTTTTCCCTTTCATTTTGATTATCAGTATTCTTTTAAAACAACAGAACATTCCTTACCGCCAGTTAATTTTAACTTGATGTGTTACAGCTACTACTACTCTTTATGAATAAAGACAAAAGAAAAAACTTTAACAAGGCAAAAGTGCAGTGATAAAATCTCTCAGAGAATGAAATGTATCAGCTAAGTTTACCTTTTGTCTTTATTCATAGTTCTTTTATCAGATATACTCTATCTATATCAAAGACAGAGCATATGTAAATATAAATGTGGTCAATGAAGTCAACATCCAAAGGCAAGAGTGTTTCATGCTCAAACGCAATCATCAGACCATATGTATCATACACACACTTAAACATGTGCAAGATACATCTCAAGATCTTGGCATCAAGATAAAGACAAAAATAATGTCATCTCTGATAGATCCAGTCACCTGGCAATCACTGACGCAGGATGTGCAGTCTTTTGTCTACCTCAGCTCAGGCATAGTACCATCTGGGCAAGGTGCTGCTGAAATCAAATGCCACATAAGAGCTGCAAGGTCTGCATTCGTGCATCTCAAGCGGTCACTATGGGGCGATGAGAGATCTCCACGGCTACCAAAGGGTGCATCTATCAGGTTATCGTTCAGACGATCCTTCTCTTTGGTTGTGAAACATGGCTACTGACGGCAGTTGACCTGTGAAAGCTTGAAGTCTTTGACAATGATTGCCTTTGCTGCATTCTACAATGTCGCCGCATCAATCGAGTGCCAATGGCAACTCTACAACAATGCCTGAATCTCCGACCTCTGCCACCCATCCTTCTTCAGTGTCATCTGCGATGGTTCAGGCACACAGCGAGACATCCAGAGGGAGAGATCATCCGCAATGTCCTTCTCCCCTCTTCTCTACCTGGTTGGCGCAAACAAGTTGGTTGGCAACTGAAGACGTGGGCAACGACTATCAAGGATGACCTAGCAGCACTATCGGGCCCACAAGTAGTTGGTCTTCGACGATGGAACCACAATTGGCTCACCATTTTGTGTGGCCTGGCTCAGGATTGGCGAATGTGGGCTGTGATGGTCCAAGATGTGGTTCGTGCTCGGGAGGAAGCCAACTCAACCTGACCAGAATGAATGCCAAAACAACTAGTACACACACTTTCAATGTAAATAATCATGTGTATTAAAAGTCATATATACAAAAGGGAAAACAAAAATTTTCTTTAATATTTGGATTGTCAAAAACTCACAATACTTTAGGTCTTCATTCAATGTTTTGTAATTTTATTTCTCTAAATGAAAACTTTTTTCTAAATGTGTATGTTTTTTTACACTTATGATAGTGTCTAAAAATGACTATGCAGCCTTTCCACCCTTCACTCTCTTTCCCCACATACAAAATTTTGCAAGCCTCGTTACTCTATCGCTATTTCCATGAAAAAATGTTCAGACGAACTACATTCCTTAGTTCCGCCAGTTTTAACTGCTACAAGCCACCATGCAATACACATCGTAACAAATCACCCTCATTCTCTTTGTATTCCATTGGTAATAGTGAAGTTCAATTCAAACAGCTTTTTCCCATGAAACACTACTTAGTGGAACCAACTCCCAAGAGGATGCTTCCCTAATCACTACACTCTTAACCTCTTCAAGTGTAGGGTTAAACTTGAACTTCCCAACATATCCTCAAAAACGTTGCTTCTTATCTCATACTCTGTAACACTGCCTTGAATGGCTCTTAAGCTTTGTACAGAGTAAACATTGAAAAGAAAACAGACTGGCATGATTAGTGTCAAAAAGATATGGCAACTGCTCAGACAGCAGTAGCAAGGACAAAACATGAATATGTGAATTCCAGACAGACAAAAGTGGCATACAAAATGTGACAAAAATCCGGAGGTGAGATAATGACAGTAACTATTCAATAAAAGAGAACATTAAATTTCTCAAATTGTACACGGATGACACAAAACTGGTTCCAAGAACAATCAGCAGATTCCTAGATTACTCCGCTAGCCCTCGTACTTGCCAGATTTAAAACTTCATTGAGACTGTTTAGAAAATGTTGCAGACTTTACTAAATTCCCTTCAACCACACCCAACAAATAACACATTTGCAGAGAACCCAAGAACATGTGTAGATAGAACAAAGATATGCAACAACTCAGGCACTCTGTAGACAAAATGGCATATCAGTTTAGGGAAGAGGATAAACATCATTAGGTAGTAACCTAATTTTTTGGGACTTCAATTTATATAGTATTAAAACCATAGTTTTTGTATGCACTAATTTCTGTGAATATGAAAATAAAAAGTTAAATCATATAGAGTAATGAAGATCGGACTATTAATGGCTTGTAGGATAAGAATTGTTGCAACAAGAAAAAATATTTTGAGTGGGAATGAGAATTTGTGAAAACCAGTTAGATGTTTACAGATTTCTGATTTTGTTTTCACGTTATCGTTTTCAAAACAAAAAGAAAAATTTAATCCAATGGGTTTCTACAAATTCTATATGTACTTTGAATATTTCATTTGGGTGTGTATGTTACTTGCACACTGTATCATGTCTGAAGAATGCTTAAGGAATGACACTGACAGTCAACAGATAGTATTGCTTTCTATGTTCACAGTGTCTATATCTTCAAACACTATCTCCAATATTGAGCAAAATATAGCAAATTTTAAAAAACAAAAAATATATTTTTTTTTTATTTAAAATTAATATAGTTTACATTTTGACACAGAAACTTAGAAATTTCCGTGTCACAATGTAAACTATATTAATTTTAAATAAAAAAAAATTTGATTATAATTATATTATGCCCTACGATATATGTTGTATTGAGTACATTTTTTAAAAAGTAAATGCTGGAGAATTTAGAATTTTAAAGTTGTTGGTTCTCTTCACCTATATATATATATATATATATATATTGTTACGAGGATGCATTTATATATAATATTAATACAGTTTTCAAATGTTAAAATTTATAGTAAGGGGTTTTACTGAGTCCTACTTATTAGTCGGGAAAAGTTTTAATTCATGAAGTAGTTGTAAAATAGAGAAATTAGGAATAGAATGTTTGGAAGATCCTAGAATATTCTAGTAAAATCTAGAGAATTCGAAATGATTTGAAAAATATGCAAATTAGGTGTTAGCTCCTATAAAAATAGGTTTTGGGAAGAGAGTAGTTAGTTGTTAAAAGGATTTGCTGACAGTATCAGCCCTGACCGATTCAGAATTTGTATATCCAGCCAAAAGAATAGATTTTTTTGACTCTTTCTTTGACCAAACAAAGAATTATTCTTTATATAAACATTTGAAGATTTCCAAAAAGTATAGCACATAGACTACATTGCTAGCTTAGATGGGTAAAGATACTTGACACCTTCCTTCCCCTTCGTAACATTTCGCCTGCCAGTAGTAAACTCCATGTTTCTTGTTTTGAATGCAAAAATTGTACATTTTGTAAATATTTTTATTTTGTGTTATCATAAATTAAACATTTGTTTGTGATTAAGCTCTGTGTTTTGGTCAATCATTTTTCTTTTGTTACAACATATAACAATATGTGTGTGTGTGTGTGTAAAGTATAAGCAGTCAGTTGCTGATATCCCCTGACAAGTGGACAGATGAGCCCGTCTGCAAATCTCTGGAGTTAGGATGCTGAAGGCAACATCAATCAGCTAGTGACAAACTGTGTGTGTGTGTACACACAATACTAAATCAATATTACATAATGACTGGTAGTTTCAGTCCTTAAGCAATCAAACTATACCCTGATGATTAAGACATGAAACTGACATTCACAATGCAGTGTTGATTTCTATGTCTACACTGTTTATATCTATAAATGCTCTATCCTGGTACTAAACCCTTTCCCCATAAATATAGCAAGTTTTATACATGAAAGAATATGAATATAGCCTTTATTGTTCATTAAAGAAATTACCTGAACTTCAATATGGCGAGGACTACTAATGAATTTCTCAATTAACATTCGATCATCACCAAAACTTGCAGCTGCTTCTTGGGTTGACAAGCGGAAAGCATCTCTGAAACATTCAAACAAAGAAAAAACAAATACATCTACACATGTAATAAAAAATTTAAGTAGTTGATAATTTTTTTTTTAGGTCACAACTCAGATTACAGCTGATCATGGTGACAGTAAAACTATTCTGTAGGGTTGTGATAGTGAGCTGGTAAAAGTTATTTCAAAGTAATGCAAACCTGTTGAGAAATACATAATTGTCTTAAAAAATAGTCTTATACAACTTTTTATACTAAAGTGAAACAAGTTAAAAAACATTCAGTTTACAATTACCATTATTTATATGTCATATGAAATATTCAGTTCATATAAATTCTTATCTTTAAAGATTCAAAATACCATATATGTTTCACATACAAGGTTGTCCCCAAATTTACAAGTTAAAATGTAAATTTCAGGCTATATTCCGCATACAAGACAACGCTTACCACTCAATGGTAATTTAAAGTGTATTTTATTGAATTTATTAAATAAATTTGATAAATATCTACCTTTTTTTTTCACTCAAATTCTCATGAAAAAAATGGTGAAAAGAGTGTTTTTTTTGTAGACTGTTATGGTAGCCTGAATGATTGTCTCTGCTAACCACCCCCTCGTTCCATTGTTCTCAAATGCAATCTTTAAATGGCTTGTTGAGATTCACACCTTTCATGCTAACAACATAAGCCACAGGATATAAGGTTCATATTTTATAACTAGAGTATACAATAAACCCTTATTTGGGGGGGGGGGGGGTTAAAAGGTTGTCTTGTATGCAGATGTATACAATATAGAGTTCACACAATCTGATTACCAGAAACCTTCATACTCTTACAAAACCAAATATTTTTATTTATCATTTTGTTTTACTATAAACTCTTAACATTTTCCATCATTAAATGACCAATAAAAGGGGTCACTATGCCATAAAACCAATCAATCATTACATATATACTGACAGTTTTTGTGTTAATAATAACAACAGTTTAAAGGCATAGAAACTAGTAGACTAATAGAAAAATGAAATAGATTCCCTTTGTTCCTGGTAAGTTTTCAATAAAAAATGTATTATGAACAGTAAAAAATATATTTTCATTAACTAATGTTCACCCAATACAAAACCTAAGAGCCACTGAAGATAGAGGAATATTAAATTTTTTTTTCTTTTTAATCATTTAACCTCAAACAAGGCGTTAACGGCACTGATGTGCAGGGTTTACATAAGAGAGTTGAAGTATTAGGCAGGAGGAGAGTGAAGACAAAGGCACTCCCGCTACAGAGGATGAAATAGAAAGGGCAAGAGAAGAATGTAAACACAGGAGTGAAGACAGTTGCAAAGTTAGAGAAAAGAAAAGAACAAGATACATGAGGTGATGTAGAAAGGGCTGGAGTTAAGTGGATAAAAGATGGGAATTGACTTTGCATTTAAATTCCTGAAGGTTATAGCTGTCAGGAAAGCAAGTATATGGAAGGGAGTTCCACAGGCAGGAAGCGCGAGAAAAGAAGCTGCTGGAATAGAATTGTCGCCTGCATTTGGTTGATCTAACTGTAAAAGGGTGAGACGTTGTTGCCAGTTTGGTTGCCCAAATAAATTATTACGGGGGGGGGGGGGGGGGGGGGTGTCACCAGTGACCCAAGTTTCTCAGAGCAGAAGCCATGAAATGAGGTGCAAGGAAGTAAGAGCATACAAGGAGGGAGTAAGAGATCCATATTAACACATCACTTAATAAGTCCCAGGCCTGACATATACATGGTGCCACTAATAAAAAAAAAAAATCCATATAATTTTTATGAATGTATTTGAGTTGATAAAAAAAAAAGAAATTTAAATCAGTATCAACCCAAATTAAAAATAATGTTTAAACAAATTAAAAATATGTCAGAGTTAATCCATTTCATAACAGATTTTGTAAAAATTTCATAAATAAATTGTCTGTTTACATTAGGATATGAAAACAGAGCAGATATGAATTAAAGAAATCAGGAAAATGTGTGTTTAAATGCACTATTTCGGACTTTGGTTGATTAAGTCTTTTGTGGTCACACAGTCAAGACATGTCAGATCAACTGACAGTTTCCCCTAGGGAACGCAGGTTCAAATCCTGCTGAAGGATGCATATTTTCCTAACAAGATTTCTTGATTATTTGGGACAGTAGAAGTAAATAAATATATTGTGTAATTATAAAAAACACAGTATCTACTCAAATATGAGTATCCATTAAAAATACTGTTTAAATAAATAAATTAAAAATATGCCAAAGTTAATCCATTTTGTAAAATTTCATAATTTATATATATATATATATATATATATATAACAGCTGGATACTCTTGGTTTCTAAGCACACCCATCTACTAGTGCAGCCAGCCAATTCTTGTCACAGGACACCTGCTCAAGCACATTTGTTCAACACCCACAGAACCTAGCTGCTGTGTTATATTGTAAGTATAATGAGTGAACCTTAGTTAAATTTCCTGCAAGAAAGAGTATAATCTGGTATAATCAGCATTTTGAACAATGCCAGAAATTCAAACCCTTGATCACAATGACTTTTGACTTCATGCACAACCATCAACAGCTTTCTAATAGTTTTATTCCTACCTAATTTCAATCATAAAGCTTGGGGTCAATCTGTAGCACTTTCCAAATGCGTCACAGGCCAACAACCTCAAGAAGTTACCTTCCTGACAAACTGATCCAAGTGAGATTCAAACCCATGTTTCATGGTCAGAAAGCAAATATTCTAACCACTCAGGCAGGCACACACACACACACACACACACTTTATAACAAAAGTTTGGCTTAAAGACACTAAATTTGGCCTAGCCTGAATGACTACTTTTAATGGGCAATTTGGTTATGATTTGCCTGAGAGATGCAGGATCAAATATTGCTGAAGAATGCAAATTTTTCTTTAATTAGATTTCTTGAACATTCAGGCCGGCAGATGAAAATAAATATATTACTTATTTATTAAACAGAGCAGCTACGCAAGTATGGTGTTTAACTGTAAACAGTAAATGCTATCAAATTAACAGAAGATAAGTTCCCGTTCGATCACCAAAGTTAAGCAACGCTGAGCCTGGTCAGTACTTAGATGGGTGACCGCTTGGGAATACCAGGTACTGTAAGCATTTATTGGTGGATGTGCATTGTGGTGCAGTGCATATCGGCTTGGAAAGAGAAATCGGTGAGCCGAGTTTGAATTCCAGTTGTACCCTTGGGAAAGGTATTAATCCATCCCTTCCCTTCAGTTATGGGCTAAATAGCAGAGTAGTACTTGGGACACTGCCCTTAAACAAATCCCAATGAGACTTTCTCCGTCAGAGAGGAAGCCGGCTCAACCTGACTAAGGTAAATGTGGCTTATATATATATGGTGGATTCTTTTATTGTGAATGATAAATGATGGTCAGCAGTGAATGGTACCCTTTGTTTTACGCTTATGCATGCTTGCTTTGTGTAATTGTGAAGAAAAGCTGATAAGGGGAAGGTATTTCATTTGTGCTTTCTTGAGTGCAATACTAGCCAGCCTTGCTGCAGGCAACAAAACTACACTCAGAGTTGAAATTTACTGAAGCAAGATCTTGATGGCATCTCTGCTTCAGAGCTTGATTAAGCTGATCACAGTGCTTCAGTCTACTGGCTTCAAAACACTTAATGAGATGTCTTATGCCACTCCTTTCAGTTTGATACTTGCACTACCCAGGTTTTCAGATCAAAGTTGAGACGGTTTATTAGGAATGATTGGATTAAAACATTTGTCCAGTGACACCATGGCCATTGACCTTGTGGAGAAGGCCAGCATACCAAATCTTGTCAAACACTTTTGTGATATCTAGAGCCACTGAGCTTCAGCATTCTTATCTAAAACTTGAAAAATTCAGTGATAGCCGTTAGCACATCAACAGTAGATCTGGAGAAACAGAAGCCATTGTGTTTATCTGAGAGGAGGCCATGTAAAATTAGGTACCTAACCAATTCAGCTTTGATTAGAGCCTCTATTACTTTACTAAAAAAGAGGTGAAAGACTGATAAGGCAATAACTGAAGGGAGTTTCCCAGAGTTCTTAAAGACAAAAAATTACAGAGAAGGATTTTGAACAAGCCGGAAAGCAAGAATCAGCAAGACATTTATTGTAAAAATTGGAGAGAACAGAAACCAGTTCATGAGCATATTTCTTCAGGACACTTGTTGAAACCACAAAGGAATCTAGTTCAGAAATGATAGCAGAAACCATGGATGAAGTTATGTACATATTACTCGGTAGAGATTGTTCTAGGAAGAAAATGAAGTACTTCTGATGAATTGAGAATGGAGTAGAAGAGAATTTACAAGCAACACATTCTGCTTTATCTGCAGTAGATGACAATGCTTCAAATTGATTGAAGAGAGGAGGGACTTAGGATTTGCTCTTGTTTAATAGTCTTACAGAACCGCCAGTAATCTCTAGAACCAAACTTGTGAGAGATTATAAAATGTCTTTCTAGCAGTGAATTGTGACTTTACCTATCTTAGGACATGCTTGTTGGCCAAAACATTGCATTTGTAATAAGACCTAAAATAAGATGAGAACACTAGTTTGAATAAATAAAAGTTTATGAACCTACTCTTTCCAGAAAGGATCTTTTACACAGGAAGAATCTATTGTATTATAAGTAAACACAACAATAATTTCTAATATTTAAAAGAAGTATCTTTGAAATGATATACGCACTAACAAATGTATTTTTTATGAACCTATACAAAAATTATCATTGACACAAACAGAGGCTGAGGATCAGTTCCCTCTATGAATGGCAACATTTCACAGCAAAAAAAAAAAAAAATAAACCTTGTTTCTTTGTCATTGTTTGCAATTCTCATTCCTTTTCCTCCTCCACCTGCTGACGCTTTGATCATCACAGGATAACCTATAACAAAAGATGAGAAACAAAATACCAGATAATCAAGATTTGAAAAAGGTTACTTTGCAAACAAAACAGACAACTGCAATTCTTAAGCTGATTTTTTATTTCTTCTACAATGTTTTAAATAATAGTTTATAATCTAGTCAAAAATTTGCAACCCAGTTTACTATTCTACAAATTTTCTAAAGATTTTGCTAAATAATAACTTAATAGATTTCATTAAAAAAATTATTTGGAGTTTATTTTTTTAATGTTTTAAATAAATTGAAGGGATGGGTAAAAAATTTTATTATGGTGTTAAAAACATTTTAAAAGTATATATTCACATAATATATAAGAATATATTGAAATAAAGGGTAAGGAGGACAAAGGATAAGAAACAAATATTTCTCAATATAAAATGGTAAACTGAAATAAATAAAAGAAAAAATATTTGTCTATACTTCTGAGATGAGGTAGTATTTACACTATTTACATGATTCAGACTATTTACATTATTCTCATGTCTTGCGCGAAGCCACTTCTGGTAGTCATAAGTAACTCATTACTACCAAAAATGGCTTCGCACAGAGAATGATAATAATATACCCCAGTGATCATAATAAAGGGTTCAGTTAAAAACACTTGAAGGCCAGAGCATACAACAGCCGAAATGTTGTAAAAATGAAAACAAAAGATGAGGACAATAGTTCTAATAATGTAAACAGTTTAAAAGAAAAAATATTTTTTGGATTCACTTTAAAGTGAGTAATTTATTTATTTATTTTACTATCCTTGCTATGCATCCCTATTTGTTTTAATTCAGGGTGCAATGGGTAAATTGTTGCTAGTTCATGTTTTTAATTTTGCACATGTGTGTTTTTGTCAACTGCAAAGGCAACAGGACTCGACATTATGCCACACAGGCAGGAGAACCCAGTCATGGATGCCAGACAATTTCTGCAGCCACATCACCTCTTACATCTGGTCACCTAACTTCTCAAACTGCAATCCCCTTCATTATTATGTGTTGGACACAGTTGAGCAAGAGACCAACAAAACACTTTATAACTGATAATGAAAATATAATCTTGTAAAGATGAACTAAAAAAAAAAAAAAATTAAAGAAGAATGTCCAGAAGAGTTGCAGGAGATTCTGAAGTCATCTGAAGGCTGTGGTTGAAGTCAATGGTGATTTTATTGAATAAATTTACTCTTTTGTATTTCAAGATATTTTTGTGTAATTTTGGTAAAAATATTTCTTAAAATGAGATGTCAATTTCCATTTTTGCATAATTTAGATGACAATTTATCCATTGCACACTATATATTTACAAACACTGTAAGGATATTCGTGTACACCGTATGGATACTTTTTGGATATTCATATGGAAACTTAAGTTTAAGTTTCAGTTCTAGGAAGATCAAAATGTTATCAGGTAGCATCACATAGATACAAAAAAATATTATAGACACAAACTGAGAGTAGTTGTAGTCGGGAGTCACTAATTAGGTAGTGTCTCAATAATATAAAACACATTTAAAAAGAAGATTAAGGACTACATTTAAAACCAAGAAATCATACTGCTTACCAATTTGGTTGGCCAGCTCAACACAGTGGTCAGCATCACGGACTTCTCCATCAAAACCAGGAATGAGATTGACTTTAGCTTTATCAGCAATACGTTTGCTTTCTATTTTATCTCCCATGGCCTGAATGGAACCACTGTGAGGACCAATAAACTCCACACCTATTTCAGCCTATAAACAGAATTACAAAGGCAATATTAAAAGTGTAAAAGGCTTATATGAGAGAGGGTACAGAAAATTCCTCAATTCAAACCACTGCCCCAAAATCTAACCCAATGAACAATTTTTTTTTTCCTTGTATATTAAAGAATATGCATTGTGGCACAGTGGATATCGGCTCGGAACGAGAAATTGGGGAGCCGAGTTCGAATTCCGGTTAAATTCGTTGCATTCACTTACGCGCAAATACCCTTGGTAAGGTATTAATCCGTCTCTTCCTTTCAGTTATAGGTTAAATAACAGCACAGATTGGGTTCTATAGCCTTGGCTGGCAACCAGTCTACCGCAGAAAGCAATGCCAACCTACTGCAGGATACTGCCCAGTCAGTCATGTCTCTTTCAAGACATGTTCACCCAAGCGTGTTTCACATATGGTACTTAACTGACTGATATTAAAGGACTTGGTACAGTCTTGTTAGGTATAACATCTTTTTTTTCTAACACTACTTAAGTAGACTTGTAAAAATAAGAAAAAAATTGTTTATAATTTTTATAGATTAGCATTCATTAGACTTTCAAGACATGACATGTGAAAACCATATTGTTCACTTAAGATAATTATTAACCCCCCCCCCCAAAAAGAAAATTTAGATATCAATGACATAAGATGTTTCAAAATTGACATTCATAAAAAAAAAACAACTAAATCCAATAACTTAAAATAAAAAAGTTAAGGACCAATTTAAATGGTTTCGATATTATGAACAGTTCACCCTCTGCTAAATTGATAGAAAAGAAATTTTTAAAAATTAAAAAATAAAATCAATATTCTTCAATTCTGACAAAAGTTGAGGTTTGAGGAAGGTCAAACGAATGCTAATGTACAAAAATTATTCCCCTCTAATATTTTTTAATGAGTAGACCAGTCTATTTAAGTAGTGCTCTTTAGTTTATCATTATTATAAGTGTGGAGGATGAGATTTACTTTTCATGCTACTCTGTAGTGAGAATGTTGTAAAATATCAACAGACAATATAATCCCTGCAATATTGCTTCTGAACTTTAAAATAAAGGTTGGTGAGAAGAGTTTTGCAAACCTGTCTCAGATCTTTTTTTTTTTTTTAGAATCATATTATCATTGTTTCTCCTGTGATTAGTAAGAGTTAGTGAGCATGTATATTATACCTTGTAGTGGCTGACTTGTCCCCTACCCTCAAATTATTGGTATAGCAACAGACTTTTGTTTACTTCAAGCTAGTCTCACCTGGAGCACTGCCATGTTGAGGTTGCGTGTCTGTGCTGCCAGGAATAAAAGTACGCCAAGTCTTGTAGTGAATGCCTACTTATTTCATACCCTCATATAAATAATGAACCATTCCGTTTGATTGCAAGAAAAGACAGAAGAAAAAGATAGACAATAATTAGTTTTAGCAAGACAAGGAAAGCACACATAATAAGTAAGAGGTGATAATGCTCTCATGTCTAACATCTGCATCAATGAAATGAAAAACAGTGTCAATTTTGATTCTTTTCATTTGTACTTTTACTTCTTTAAATAATTACCTGCATTCATACTTATGATTGCTATCGAAATATTTTGTTGATGTTGTTTAGCTCAAATATTTAACAATATAATAAAGGAAATTCCAAAGGTGATATAATTCACAAGGAGCTTATTCAATCATCACCTTAATTGATTCATCAGAAAATTCAAATAGGTAAATCTTTTCATAGGTACTGCTAGTCATGTTGTCATTCTGTTTATTCCTCCATTAGTTAACACATGTATTATGCCTTGCCTATCCCCTGGCCCCAGATTCTTGCTATAGCAAAGTAAATGCCTAACCTTTTCATTTAGTTCTGGGAAGTCTCACTGTAGAGTATGTTGCAGCTGTGTTGCCAGAAATAAAGTTGTAAATATCTACTTATTTCACATGCTATTATTACTTCAGATAAATAATGAAATTATTCTGTTTTAATTTCAAGGAAAGATAAATGAAAAGGATCTAATGAAGATTCTGTTTGGTTTTATTGAGAAAAAGAAAATATACATAGTAAGAAAGAAAGAAAATGGAAAATAGAAGGGGTAGTAATGCTCTCAAGAATTTGACATCAGTGAAATGGAAAACTAAGTTTTCAGCTTTCTTTACTGTGGGATAAATTAAAGTGAAAAAATAGAAAAATACTAAAGAATTTCTGCAGATTTCTTCTAATTATTATTAACTTTGTTGATGCAGCTTGAGAACTTTTAATATTGAATAAAGTTTATGATTTTATAAACTGATTTTAATAATTTGGCATCAGCTTCATGTGCCTCTTTTCCTACTTTTTAATAAACAATTAACCATAGGTTTGTGGTGAAATAGGACCAAGAAATTCTAACTTACTCATGGCTAAACGGTGACAATGTCTCATCTGCCCAGTCAGAGCAGCCATTTGCAATTTAGGTAAGGCATATGTGTGTTCTAGTACTTTTAAAACTATTACTAATTTGTATGCATGGTCAAAAACATAAACTGAGCCACACAAACGAACATAAAAAAAGAGATGTAGGTATTAATTGAAATCCAATAATACATGTTATAATTTAAACTAACAACTTGCTTTCTATTATACTAGAATTACATATACACCAATTTGTTAATCTTTATCACAGTATTTTGGGCAATCTTTAAACTTTGTGCCTGTAAAAAAAAAAACAAGTGTGCCAAAAGGTTTTTTTTTCTTGACACCACTATTTTACTACCTTCAACTTCTCAACAATGTTCATTGTTTTAAAAAGAAATAATTACAATTTTAATAAAATCTAAAATGATGAAATTAAAATTATACACTTATTTTTGTCCTTGAGAATTTGCAACAAAAATATTAAAACACTATTAAATTGTTTATTTACAAGCATAATTCACAACATTCTAAAAACTAATACAACTAATGCGATATAACATTTATCATTTAATAATTTATAAAGAAATATGCAAACATTTTTTATTCATAAACATTTACTAAATTATTAAAATATGTGAACCAACTATAAGAAAATTCTTATTTACCATTTTATAAAGTTCAAATCATTTAGTAATTTGTAAAGGTTTTGCCAACCATTCCAATAAACAATCTAATAGTGAAAATAAACAATATATTTGTTTTTGCATATTTCAGTGTACAATGGCCAAAACATTGTAAAAATGGCACCAAAAATGAGGACAATAGTCTGAATAATGTAAATAGTGTAAAAAATATAATAGTGTAAATAGACAATATAATAAACAATATAACTGTGTTCTTGACAACATATAGCCCAGCAGATAAAAGCGATGGTTGAATTCAGTAACAGTAGTGGTGAACAAAACTTTGAGAGTTGAGTTAAATGGAAATAACTAAGACATCCAGAAGTGGCATGAATCGTGGGATGAGAACAATCAACTCCAGTGATTCTAATAAAAGGTTCAGTTCAAATTGTCAGTCCCCTGAAGAAGATCAGTGTGTACGACAACCAAAACGTAATGAATATCACAAAGATGAGGACAGCAGTCCAAACAATGTAAAATTTTTTTTTTTTTTAATCATTTCACCCCAAGCAAGGTGGTACAACCACTGATGCACAGGGGGCTACATAAGAGTAAAAGTTTAGAAAGGAGGAGAGTAAAGAGAAAGACAAACCAGTTACAGGGGGTGTCAGAAAAAGGGCAAGAGAAGGATAGGAACACAGATGTGAAGACAGTTACAAAGGTAGAGAGAAAGGAAAAGAACAAGAGATACAAGGTGATGTAGAAAGAACTGGAGTCAAGTGAATAAGAGATGGGTATTGACATTGGATTTAAATTCCTGGAGGTTGTAGCCATCAGGAAAACAAGTATATGGAAGGGAGTTCCACAGGTGGGAAGTGTGAGAAAAGAAGCTGATGGAGTAGAATTGTCGGCTACATTTGGTTGATCTAACTGTAAATGGGTGGGACCTTGTTGCCAGTCTGGGTGCATAAGTAAATTCTTGTAGCAAAGGCATCAGTGACTTCAGTTCGTTAGAGCAGAAGCCATACTGTAAATACCTCATCTCAGAAATATAAATAAATATAATAGTGTTACTTTTGTTGTCAATTCTCAAGAATAAAGAAAATGTATAAATTTACTATCATATTTTTACATTTTATTAAAATTCTAAATATCGTTTTTTAAAACTAAGCTTTGCTGAGAAGTGAGAGTAAAAGTAGTTAAAATAATAGCAATTTCAAACAAGTTGCATTCTTTCTGGGATTTGTGTTTGTTTCAAATCCTTTTAATCTTCACTTGAGAGCAAATGATGTTTTGACTGATCAGAACAAAAATAAGGAAGTCTACTCTTGTTTTCCTGACCAAGTTGTGAAAAAGCCAGTTTGTGAGATCAAAACAAAACTATATGCTGACCTTATCATCATTTTGACAGGTCATAATTTTGACAGGTAATCATTTTGACAGGCCTTGATTGACAAGTTTCTCACTTGTCAATCAAGGCAAGCATTAACAACTTACAGAATTAAATAACCTCTCTAAAAGAATAAAACTGACTAAACATTAACCTTACCAATTTAGCTGCAAAAACTGTATTCTCTGATAGAAAGCCATAACCAGGATGGACCTAGAAAATACAATAAAATTCAATCAATATTATGTTTTGACATAAAAGTAACATAAAATGACATTACATATGTAATAAAATATAGTAATTATAGAAAACTTAATCTACAGGGCTGTTCAAAATTAGGTGCGCAGTAAATGATAACATTATTTTCGGATTGCATATAACACATTACTCAATAATGTGCCAATCTAGTAGCACACTGAAATTCATATAGTCAGGGCACCAGGAGAAAGAAAACATCATCAGAACAGTTACCATGAAAATATTTGTAGAAAAGACAAAGGGAAGCCACACTACATTGGTGAGAAAGTGACTGAAGTCAAAATGCCAGGTCAGATCCTTCTTTGGACTTTGTTAAAAACTTTGAGATGAATAGCACAAGCACCAAACCAGATATGGCAGCAGGATTCAATGCATGGACAAATGGTAGATTTGTAAACGTGCAAGATGGATTCTGATGAGAAAAATTTTCTAGCACAACAGAGTGAACCAACTTCCCTTGCAGTAGATGCAGCTATTGATTTGATGTAGTTGCTCCCCTTCAAGAAAACACAAGGCCAAGGCGGCGCAATATGTTCAGCTACAAGAGTCTACCATCATCCACGCTGCTGGTAGGCAGAAAAGGTTCTCACTGATGATTAAATGAGAACAGTTTTGTTTTGGAGGCATTAAAATTTACCAGCCATTTTTTCCCCAAGTTCTTATCAAGAGCAGCTGCCAGGTTTACTTTGTTAGCTGACGGATTTCCTACTGAGATAGTAGGATAGTAGTATCACCTGCATAAATACCTAATTAGGAACTGATGAAATCAGGAAGATCACTGACAAAGACCAGAAACAGTGTAAAAACCTAGGATAGAGCCTTCGAGGGCATCTACATTTGTTTGAAAAGATCTGGGAGCCTGTCAAAAATTATCTTCATTTCACAATTTGATAAGAACAATTTAATTAGATCAAACATTCATCCTGTGATACTGTAGTCCTGGAGCTTGCGTAGAAGACCATTGTGCCAAATCCTGTCAAACACCTTCAAGATATCTAGAGCCACAGCTCAAGCTTCACCATTATTATCAAGAGTTGATATACGTATTCAGTGATGGCAGTTAACATATCAGCAGTAGCCATGATGAAACGGAAGCCCTATTATTTGGTTGAGAGGAGGTCGTAAAAGTAAGATGCATGACCACTTCACCATTACTTAGAGTCTCGAATACATTACTGAAAAGTGGTCATAAACTAAGATGGTAATAATTTGAAGGGATCAAAGTGTTCTCCAGAGTTCTTAAAAACAGAAACTCCAGAGGAAGACTTCCAACAAACTGGAAATCAGAAAGCAACAAAGCAATTCTCGTAGAGTTTGGAGAGAAAAGTAACAACCAACTACTGATGATTTATTTGTCCTGGCCTTCAGCCCACCAGAAATGGCAGGAGGTGATATCAGTAATGCGAGAAATCTTCACTTGACTATCCAACACAAGTATTCTTGTTTTTGTTGTTAGAAATTATGTTTCTACTGTTGTGTTTTCTTTAGCCTTCTTCAGATACAGGTTACATTTCTCATTTAGATATCTGAGGAGTAGGGTGTAATTATGTCACCTCAAGTGGAACAATTAACAAAGCTAACCATTTGAATTTTGTGCTAAAATACAAAAATGTTGAGTCAGTTTGAAAAGTACACACAGCATGCATTAAAATTGAAATATGAAAGAAAAAAAAAGAAAGAGACTAAATACCTAGCACAGGCCTGTAAAATTAAAACAAAATGTGAAGGGCCACACTGCTTGCAGAAAATTAACCACTGACCACAAAAGTAAATTTTTAAGATTAAATTACTGTGTGGGGAGGAAAAAAAAGATTGTACTTTGTTTTTTGATGATGACAATTGGCAGTTTTCTTTATTTTGTTTTTTGTGTAAAAAATTTTTTTTAGATTTAGTTAATTTGCTACATGTTTCCTTAACTTTAGTTCCTCATTACATGACATTTGTCTTTTGATATTCCAACATTTAATATTTCTAAAAGATTTATTCTAATTCTTCAAAAATAGAGCAGCATTGGAAAAATGATGGCTTCTTCAGTCTTGCATATGATAGCATTCTTCAGTATAAAAGAGAACACTGACATGGGGAAAAAGAGGAGTAGTTTCATTTGCAAAGAGAGTAACAAATGCAACTAGGAACATATAACGAATCTTGTTATGGTAGGCTTGTTGGTAGGAGCATGGCTGCCAGGGTTTTTGTTTTCCTCAGCCCCACATTTTCTATATCCTTGGTTTGCTAGATCTTGTTGGTCGACTCATGCTATATAAATAAGTCTTATCAGGATTATTTAAGAAAAAAAAAAAGAAGAAGATTGTCCCAATTGCTTTATTTATTTATTTTTTTTTTGGCCAATAGATTCTAAAGTCTTTTCCAGATAAATCTCTTTTTGATGGATTGATTCATTTTCTATGGCTTATCAACCCTTTTCGGGTTATTTAAAGCCAGAAAAATACTAGATTGTAAAAATTGGGAGGGGAAATGGTTCAGTAATACAAAGTCTTATCAATAGCTGGAGTGAGAAAAGGTGGATTCATTTAAATGTCAATCACCATTTCAATGTTCCTGATACCTGTTCTTTCATTGTCCTTTCTCCTCACTAAAGTCTTCTCATTCTCTTTCACTCCCAGTAACCCATTGCATCTTAGTGGCATTATCACCTTACTTGAGGTGAAATGATCATGAAAAATATTTCAGAGGGTAATATAATCACACTCACTCACACACAGTGGTCCAAAAGTAGGTGAACAATAAATGATAAATTTTATTTTGAGATTATATATATTTACTAATACATTACATTGACAATTAAATTTTACTGTCTACAATAATACAAAAGCACTTAAATTTTATCAACACAATTTACACTGCCTTGAAGTCTACCCCTCACACTTTGACAAACATTTTTGCACAAGTCCTTTTGTGTATTAATTTTTTGAAATACATCTCCTATGTAATTTTGCAAATCACCAATACTTTTTAGATTTTCAACTATAAACTTTGTCCTTAAGTACTCCCCAAAAGTAGAAACCCATTGGAGTCAAATCAGGTGAAAGTGTTGGCCAATCAACAGGACCTCTTCAGCCAATCCATTTCTAAGGAAATGGATCATCAAGATACTCACGGACTGCTCTTGAATAATGTGGAGGGGCCCCATCTTATTTCTAACAAGGTCATATTTGAATTAGACTGCCCACTTACTTTTAAACCACCATATGTGTGTATTTTAGCAGCATTTTTTCATTAATACAGGTTTCATTGAATAATATAGACAAGTTTTGTCTATTTATTTTGTGTAGGATCCTTTCATATAATCTGATAAGCTTGATAGTGCTATCATTAAAAGACGACAAGAAATCGCAGTAATTGTTGATTTTTTTATCGGCTCTTTGGTTTAATTTTCTTTATTTAATTCCACTTTGTTAATAATTTAAATGTTCTATGTTCACTAGTTCATTCTTTGATAATGGCTTATGTAAGCCGAAAGCTCAGACCCAATAAAATAAAAAATTAACAATTACTGCGATTTCTTGTCGTCTTTTAACGATAGCACTATCAAGCTTATCAGATTATACGAAAGGATCTTACACAAAATAAATAGACAAAACTTGTCTATATTATTCAACGAAACCTGTATTAAGATATATATATATATATCTTCCTTAAGTTTGACTTTCAGTGGTTATTTGGTTTCTCTCCATATATTCTTTTCACTATTTGCTTTAAATGCAATATTATTTCTTTCATAAGGAAACAATTCTAGTTAAAAGATTAGAAGTTGTTTGTGATCCTGAAAACAATTTCAACACTATGAGGACTTCTCAAAATTGTATGTGTACTTAAAAAGTTAAATTCAAAATAGTGTGGATTTCTCCACTAGCCAAAATGTCCAGAAAAGAGAATGTTTCAAGCTTACAGCCTGTGCTTTAGTTTCTTTGACAGCATTCAAGATGGCATCCATATCCAAATAGCTCTGATTGGTTGGAGCAGGCCCAATACACACAGCTTCATCAGCAAGTTGAACATGTAGCTGTAACAAGAAAATATATATCAAATAAATTAAGTCATGGTAAAATTAAGTTAGGTATTTTAATACTTTTCAAGAAAAATATTTTAAACAAATATATATATGTCAGATTAAATAAATTGCAAGCATTGTGTCTGCTTATTTTTAATAAAATCCATTCATACTCACGGGTAAATTTTCGCGTATTATAATTGAAAGATGTAAGAAATTTTGAATAATTTTCACGTTCTAATGAATGCTAAGCAGTTTGTCAACCATTATATTTGAAGCAAGAAGTAAATTTACAGTAATTTTTAGCAACACAGTTTTGCAGCTATTTTTTTGTTACCACAACTCATACCCTTGAAGATGATCTCAGGTGATTGAAAATACTTGGGAACATCAAGAAATTAATAATAAAATCATCTGTCAAAGTTACAGCTCATTTCTTACATCTTTCAATTATAATATGCGAAAGATTATAAAATAAGCAGACACAATGTATTCAATTTATTTAATTTGACAAATCTAAAAGAAAATTTGCTGCCTAAAGACACAAATATATAAGTGATTTAAACTGATGGATATATATTCCACATTTTATTATTTACTTTTAGTACTCAATACAGATGTAGAGCATTAATAGATACATAGTTATTGTTATAATAATAACATGCTGCAACTCAAAAGCTATGAAGTTTCAGTGCTCAATGCACCATCATCAGGTGCCTGAAGATGGTGTCTTGAGCACCAAAACTTGATAGCTTTTGAGTTGCAGTAAGCTATTATTATAACAATAACTCTCTCTTTACACATACACACACAAAGAGAAAATGATATACCAATGTGTATATACCAGAACAGTGTTATGAAAACAATGAAAAAAAAGGGGAAAAATTGTAATCACTACATCATTCACAGTAAATTTTTATCTAGGTTCTTCAAATATTTCACTTTTCTTGGCAGATTTATTATCACAATTTGAGATATTCAATAACAAAATTATATAAACAAAACAAAAAAAAAAAAAAAAGGTAAATGAAGTCAGCTAGACTATAATCTTACACAAAAAAAGAATTAAATAATAAAAAATACATAAATTTCCATGTCCCCTCTCCTTCATTTGCATGTGTAGTTACATCAACATAAACATCACTTGAGACGTTCCAAAGGATGAAATGAGTCACAAAAACATTGTTTCCAATTTCTTATAATATATATATATATATATATATATATATATATATATTATTTACTTAAAATACAAATAAAAATAATATCTTGCGCAGGGGTTCTCAAACTATTTTGCCCAAAGCACACTTTTCACCATAAGTTAGGATGGCATTCCCCACTTTGCCAAGATTGTCCAAAGGTGGATTCCAAATAATATGCATATATTATTGAAGACCTTCGTTCTTTTCCATGTTAGTATATATACATTTAAATGGATTATTTTTGTAGTGGCAAAAAACGCAAGACCTGACGGAAAGAAAACCCAGCATGACCTCTCAGTTGCACAGACTAATGCACATTGCAGGTTGTGCCACCTTAGCGAGTTCAAAAGTTAACATTTTGTGTAGACCAATTTGTGGTCCCAATTCCCTCACTGAAACACTGAAATCCCTACTGGGGAGATGGGGAATTCCACACAGGTTGAGAACCCCTGAACTAGTGGAAACTCGAGATATAGCTTACTAGCTTAAGTAACCTTCCATGCCAGGTAAGAGGGCCAAACTTAGTTGCAACTAGTTATAATAAACACTGAGCAAATAAGACTAAAGAATAAAGTTATTTGAAGCAGCTGAAGATATGTGTCTTAGAAAGCAGCTTTTTTAATACCTATGTGAAAGAAATGTACAGAGGGTAGACAAAATAATGGAAACACTTTGAAATTACCAGTAAATATATTTCAATATGGGGTAGAACCAACTTTGGCAGTAATTACAGCTTGAATTCTGCATGAGATTGACTCATACAAAATTTGAATTGTTTCCAGAGGAATTTTTATCCATTCTTCAGCTTATACAATCTCCAATTCTTTCAATAATAGTAGTGAAAGATATTGACCTCTCAATTGTTTTTCTAAAATGAACCATAAATGTTCAATGATGTTGAGTTCTGGGGACTGTGGTGGCCAGATAAGATGTTCTACTTCACTAGAATGTTCCTTGTGTCATTAATCTACAACTTTAGCAGTATGAATGACTGCATTATTGTCCTGAAAGCTGGTATTTCCCTCCAAAAACAGTTCTTAAACTATAGGATGAAGTTGATCACTTAAAATTCTTAAATAGTTCTGACTGTTGATTTTAATAAACTTATTTAAATAACATCTGTGAAAAAGCAATTTTAGAAAAAAGTATTACTAATTAGCAGTATAGCCTGCCGTTGCTCGGGTGTAATGAAAGCTTTAAAACTAATCCATGGTCCTGGAGCTCACACTCTTTGGACGTCAGCACGAAAGACTAAAAAGCAATAGTTGTTTCCAGTTAAAGCGAAAACGTAGACTGAAAGAAAAATGAATGGATGTAAGTCAAATTTTGATTTCCTGGTATCGATATCAAATAAGTTCTTTTCATCGTAAAATGAATTTTGAAGACTAAATAAGTCCTCTGTGTAAATGATATCATGGCTGAGACTAAGAACTACAATTATACCTACTTAGAGCCAAACCCGAAGCAAAACTAAAATAAAAGGGCTGAAAAAAAATACAGACACACAGGCAGATAAACAGACACACACAAACATTTTAGCTTTTATATATATATTATCGATTTTCTGCACTATTGTAAGAACTGCAACCTTGAAACTTCTGAATATCGTTTCTTATGTCTGTCTATGAGTGTATCAAATTTGATTAAAATCGGACCACTCCTTCTATAACCCAATTTTTTCGATTATCAATTTTCGATATTTATCGGGGGTACCTCGACACAAAACTTAGCTAAGAACACTCGCAGACGCTTATAGTACAACTGTGTAAATTTTCAAGAAAATTGGTTCAGCCGTTTCGGAGTCTATAGGTAACGGAGACACACACACAGACAAAGTTCCATTTATAAATAAGTTTAGATATTCAATGAACAAACAAAAACAGATAAGCTTTTGACAGTTTACTCAAATTTTCCAAATTATGCTATTATGGTCCTAGGCATCTCCATTATTTTGCCCCTCCCCTGTATGGCCAAGGAATGTCTATTTTACAATATCTTTGTTATTATTACTGGTCATGTGCAGTAACTTCATAACAGTAATCAGTAAAAGCAAAACAAGATTCTGTTTGTTCTTGGTAAGTTTCCAATGAAGAAATTCTATGAAAAGTAGAAAATATATAAGTGGGGGAGAGAAATCTATTCATTGAAATTACTTTTACAGTTGGGGTGAGGGTCACTATTCACCCATGGTTGGGACCCTAACAGGTGCTATCACCCCAGGTCAGCGTGAACCTGGAAACAACAACAATAAAGAAGTGGTTCCACACTTCTCGAAAGATCTTGACCAAAAGTTTTGCTAATGGATATAGTTTATTATCAGTTCCAGGAAGGAACATGTTTAGGTTGTGGATATTTTATCTATATTAAATTAATTACCATTAAAAAAAATTTATATTTTAAAAATAGGAAATGAAGAACTATATTACATCCTAAATTATTTTTCTTTAATATCCTAATTTCAGTAGTAGTGAAACAAGTAAACTCCTATTTGGAAAATATGTCTTTATCCCTGGACTATTGTAAAGTGTTCGAGGCCATAATTAATGCTGAAATAGTTAAACACCTTACTGCCCACAAACTGATAGGCAGTATGGCTTCCGCTTTGCCAGCTACGTGGCCGACATGCTAACAACCGTTACGGAGTACATGCTCCAGACCTTTGATGAGTCAGGCGAGGCTCGTGCTGTTGCTCTGGACATCTCCAAGGCTTTTGACAGGGTATAACACTCTGGCCTTCTATGCAAGCTACGGGGTTTCGGTATTACCGGACGCCTGCTTGATCTAATCCAATCTTTTTTAAATAACCGCAAAATGAAGGTCGTTTTGAATGGGCATTCCTCTTCATCCTACAGCACAAATGCTGGTGTCCCACAAGGCTCTATTCTGAGCCCGACACTCTTCCTTATTTTCATCAACGACCTCCTAGATGAGATCAAGTGCCAAGTAGGCATCTACGCAGATGACACCACAATTTACTCCCACATCAGTAAGAAACCCGTCGTGGAGGAGAAACATAATCTCGCTGCTGACCTTGATCTACACTCTGTGGTGAATTGGGGCAAGAAGTAGCTTGTCAATTTCAATGCGTCTAAGACCAAGCTGTTGTCTGTCAATCATCACAGGCAACCTCCCCTGCCCCCCATAAGAATGGACCAAGCGATTCTCCCTGAGAGCAATACACTGCACCTCCTCGGCCTTACCCTCTCTTCTGATCTCAAATGGAACCACTACATAGAGGCCATAGCTAAATCCACTGCTAAGAAGGTTGGGTCACTGTGTCGGGCCAGGATGTTTTTTTCGCCTGAATCTATCCTGCATATATACAAGTCAACCATTCGTCCATGCATGGAGTACTGCTGCCATATATGATCAGGCGCCCCTGCCATTCACCTCAGTGTTCTTGACAGGCTCCAAAGGAGACTCAGTAATGTGATAGGTACTGACTTGGCGGCTCAACTACAGCCACTTCCCCACCGACGAAATGTGGCCTCCCTTTGTCTGTTCTATAAATACTTTCATGGCTTCTGCTCGGACGAACTTAAGTCACTGGTGCCTCCTCAACAGGTGTTTACTCATGCAACCAGATTGGCAACTGGGTCCCACCCATTCACAGTTAGATTAGCCAAATGCAGACGACAATTCTACTCCTGCAGGTTCTTCTCTCGCACCTTCCCGCCTGTGGAACTTGCTCCCATATTCTTGCTTTCCTGACGGCTACAACCTCCAGGAATTTAAATGCAATGTCAATACTCATCTATTAACCACTTGACTCTAGTTCTTTCCCCACCCTGTATATCCTTTCCTTTTTCTCCACCTTTGAAACTGTCATCACACCTGCATTCTCATCTTTCTATTGCTCCTTTCTAACTGGTTTGTCTTCCTCTTCACTCTCTTCTAATTAATCTTTTTACACTTATGTAGCCCCTTACACATCAGTGGCATTACTGCCTTGCTCGGGGTGAAACGATTAAAAAAACAAAAAAAAATATATATATATATATATATATATATATATATATAAGCTTAAATATTCAAGTGTTATCTAGTTTCTTGTGCTGGAAATTAAATAATGTACAGATATGGGAATTAATAAAAAACGAAAAGAAAGTTATGATTATCAACAGTTCAGGTATAAAATTTAATTAATTTGTGTCAAACTGTTTTTCAGGATAAGTAATGCGTTATTTCGAAAGTACAAAAGAAGATCTTACCGCCATGGAATCGATGCTACTGTGCACAGCCACTGTTTTGATGCCTAAGCGTTTACATGTGTTTATGACTCGAACAGCGATTTCACCACGGTTAGCAATCAAGATTTTATCAAATTTCTAAAAAATAAAATAAAAACATACAAGATTAATTAAAAAAAAAAAAAAAATGTTTGAATTCACAGAATGGAAAATAGATACAAATAGAAGTTTAAATTAAAAAGATTGGTGATTTGATTTTTATGCTTTATCAACCCATTGCGGATTATTTCAAACTGAAAGAATAATTCTTATTTTCAGATGAATATTTCATTAACATTTTTTTGCTGGTAAGATGTTTTCCAAATGCAATTTCTACTAATTTAACTCATAGCTGAGTGAAAAATGGAGAGTTATAGCTCTCAGTTAAGTACCATACCTGATATGTGCTTGGGTGATAATGTCTCAAAAGAGACATTGCTGACTGGGCAGAAGATCTTCCCACAGTAGGTTGCCATTACTTTCTGCAGTAGACTGGTTGCCAACCAAGGCTTTAGAACCCAATCTGTCCTGCTATTTAACCAAGAAGCAACAGATTAATACCTTTCTTAGAGGTATATGCGCATAAGTGAATGCAATGAACTCAACTGGAATTTGAACTCAGCTCACCAATTTCTCTTACTGAGCTAATATCCAGTTTGTGCAAAAATGAATACAACAAACAGCCTTTTCTCATACCAAGTTGCTATCCCTTATATCACCTGCACACCACTTAAAGAAAAAAAAAATTCTATTCTGTCCAGCTAAGATTTTTAAAGTAAAATGTTACATAATGTCAAGTTTCTTGTATTCATACCCCCAATTCAAGAAAAAAAAATGGTTTTGTCAAAAAGAAAGTTTTCCAGGGTTAAATCACATTAATATATAAAAAAAAATGATATAATTATGATTTTACGATAAAATACAATTATGATAAAATATGGTTAGAAAAAAAATATAATTATTCATACAAATGAAATAAATTACTTTCGAAATCGGTTACCTCCCTTGCTATCATTACTGAATGTTTAAATGTCACTGTGTAGCGGAAACCAGACCTTTTCTAGAGAGATATCTTGATTTATCAAAATTTATATTCATCGAGGAAATCATCACTGACTGCAACTAGTTAGAACTTTTTTGCAATCAATTTAGTTACTTTTACAATTCAACATTTGGCACATTACTGTTGTTTTAGTAAAATGTAATAAATAATGGAAGAGCATAAAAAAATAAGAATACAATAATTTGGGTGGGGGTACAAAATTTTATTAATAATAATAATAATAAAAAAACAATGGAAGAAGAGCAAAGACAAAAGTTATTCAATGTAAAATGGTGAATTAAAAAGAAAAAAAAAAAATAAGGGCTTATTCGTTATTTCTAATTTTTGATCCTCCACATTCATGGTAGTTGGTTTTTTTTTTGGGGGGGGGGGGGTTTTGGGGGGGGGGGTTCTGTAGTACTTGCTCTTTCACCTTATTATTTTATACGTTTATATACACTTTTAAGAAGTCAGTTTTTAAAGCTTTAATTACAAAAAGAAAAGAAAAAGAAAAAAAGTATATTAACAGATATATTCAATTAATATTTTTCAAATTTATTTGTTCTTAATGCATATATTGCAAATTTACTTAAATCACACCAGTAGCTATAGCAAGGTCTGTGTGTGTTCAATGATCAAAACCCAAATTAAAGTCAATTTTATTCCACTTAAGCTACTAACGTCTTTATCTGACAATGTGCGATCCCCATTGACTAACACTTAACTGAGTGACCATTCAGATTCATTAATGAGTCACGTTTGCCACTCATAAAATAACTGATAATTATTTTTCAACCTCAAGACAAAAAAAATAAAATAAAATAAAATAAAAATTCTGTAACTTTGAGAAAAGTCGTTACCATTCCAAAAGTTCTTTGGACTATTGATCTCATTTTTTGAGTTCTTAGCACAACATGTTTCATTTAATTTTACTTTTTTTAAATAGTGAAATGATTTGAAAGACAAACTGGCTTGGTTTAAACAAATTGTGAGGTACAACACTGACCAAAAGCATTATGCAAGTCAAGGAAGGTTTTTTGGATCTTTCAACAGCTGCCAACAAAATGGCTTAGAGATCATTTATCTCTTCTACACTTCATGTCCTCCACAGTCTAGGAACTATCAATGGAAAATTATATTTATTCCCATGTTGATTATAAACTTCAGAAAAGAAAAAAAATGTATCAGTAAAAATAAAAAACACAATTTCAAAATTTTTTGAAAATATAAAAGAAATAAAGTTCAAACAACTCCTGGAATTAAAATTACTACAAAACTTATCAACCCTGAAAATGAAATCAGAAAAATTACATACTTTTCTTTTTAAATGATGTAAATCTTAGCCAGTGACAAATTATATTAAGTACCTTCACTAATTTGCTGAAAAAACAGCATTGTATGAAGAAAAAAAGCCCTAAACTTAAAAACAAAATTTTTCCATCATAATGTTTGTTATTAAGAGGAAGGATCAAAGTATTTTTTAATTATTTATAAAATTATTTAATCCTTTCTAACATATTCAAAATTTTGGTAAAAAATCTTGTTTTGATTTCAGTTAGCAGGTAACCAGATTATTACGAGAGTTTACAATGGATAATGTAATATTACGTAACTCAAGTTTATTTTTTCCAGTAAAAAGCACATTAATTTGGAAATTCTTGCAAAAATCAAATAATTGTCAGATTTCAATGAAACTTTCAAGACTTATTCACTAATGAATGAAATCGTTTTTGAAATTATTATTTTTAGAAAATCTTGGTAAAAATATATATACTGTTTTTTTATTTTTTTTACATGTTATCTCTCCACCTCACACACACACAAATTTATGAAATTTCAAGAAATTAAATTTTGTAGCAATAATTTGTTTCATTAGTTGAATGCAGGATTCATTGGGAATGTAAATCATCTTATTTTTTTCAAACATTTGGCCTTTTTTCTGAAAATCTGCTCCCAATAGTGAAAAAAAATGCAATAAAACTATGACATTATTAAATTACCCAAGCTTTTAATTGCTTATATAAATAATATATTAACAACATTATAAACTGAAGAAAAAAACTTTTTTCGATGAATAATGAAATTTTAAGAGAATTGTTTTAATTTTTTTTTTAAATTATAATTTGTAAAATTTCAAAATTGTTTTTAAATTCTACAAAGCCTTATAGCAGTTAGGTTAAGTGAAGACTATATTTACTAATTTAAAATTGCAAAGTTTAGTACAAAGTGTCAAGTAATCGTATTTTTAAAGTAATTTTAAATTTTTTTTGTGTATTTGAAGTTTTTTTTTTTAGTATGCTATTTTCTGTGTTATAATAAAAGATCATGCTTCATGATTTCTTTCCCTTACAGGAAAAAAATTTGGACAATTATGTCAATTCTGTTCAACCCTACTTAGTTTATCTTAACATGTGGCTGTCATCACATGTCAATCATTTACAGCAAAGGTTAAAAAGATCAACACTCCATGATAAAGAAATAGTTTTATTCTAAATTCCATGATATAAATAAGTAATTCTTGTGTAAATCAGATTAATTTAACTTTAAATTTGATAATTTTCCAAAAATGAAATGTCACAGATGTATGTTTTATTTTTGCAAGATTTTTAAGACCGAGAATTAACTTTTCTTTACAAATGTGTTGATAGCTCAAAAATGGCCAAAAAATTGAAAAGTTTTAGATTCCAATCAATATACATTCTGTTTGAAATTCACCACAGTATTTTGCTTACTGGAAATAGTAAATTTAATCATTTAGTTTTCAATTAAAGCTAAAATAAAAGTTTCAAGAAAATTTTTTATTTTTAAAAATTCAATTTAAAAGTTCAGTATCTAAATGAGTGAAGATACCTAAGTTATATAGATCTTTGTTTTAGGATTATAAATGTACTGCTTTTATTTTTATTGGCTGAACAAGTGCTAAGAACATAAAGAATGCTGCCAACAGGGTGTATTGACTTCTTTGGTCTTCTGCTGACTTTTGATTTGGTTGTTTTGTTTTTATGGCATATCAACCTCGGAGGGTCATTTATTGCCAACAAAATTTTATTTATTGCTGGTAATACCTTTTTCTTTCAACAATTTATTGTTGTTTTTATATAAGTTTTTGTGTCGAGTAATACTTTTTTTTCTTTTCGAGTATCAAGATTAATTGGGATTAATAACTGGAGGGAAGGGACGGATTAATACCTTTCCCAAGGGTACCAGTGCTTAAGTGAATGCAGGGTATTCAACTGGAATTCGAACTCAGCTCACCGATTTCTCTTTCCGAGCCGATGTCCACTGCACCACAATGCACATCCATCACTAAACACTTACAGCACCTGGTATTCCCAAGCGGTCACCCATCTAAGTACTGACCAGGCTCAACATTGCTTAACTTCGGTGATTGAGCGAGAACCGCTGTATTCAATGTAATATAGCTGTAAGCCGCTGACTTTTGAACTTTTTCACAGACACACACACAGTTTCAATGTCTTTTCCTTTCATTTTAATTATGGACACAGACAATTACTTTTTTTAAGGCATGCAATTGCTGTTTGTTTTAAATTCATTTTTCTGTTTCTTATTTTTACCCAGACTCACTTGAGTTCACCAATATTTACTATACAATGTACACACTTGTAGCAATGGTATAAAATCCCAGAACAAATTGGTTACTTATTTTTTTTATCTCAAATATCATAGCAACCTACAACAAACACAAACATCTCTCATGAAATATACAAAAGCCAGAGTGGATATATAGTGCTGTATTTTACAAGAGGAAGGCACTTACAATCAGTTCCAGAGATTATCAAATATTACTCAGTCGACCTTGTCATGTATAGCACCCAATAAAAGCACATACTGTATTTTCTTGTGTATAATACAAGAAATTTTCAACAAATTAAAGGCTAAAAAGGGGGCTCATATTGTACATAAGTACATGTGTTCAGAAATTTTTACTTACTTTAAAAACCTCTTATTTGAAACAGCAAGATTCATGTCATGAAATAGTTCTTTCATGTTGCTTGTCTGTTTTAAACAGATTTTGGGTGAAGACATGATTCATTAGTATATGCATATTGTTGGTAATTTTCCTATATGATTAAAAATCAATACATATTTATAGAAAAATCATAAATATATATTGTTGACAATTTTTGTATAAATATGTGTTGTTGGCATTTTTTTCATATAAAAACATATTGCTGGTATTTTTATTTTCATAGTGCTTTGATTTTTGTTTGGTGGCTCATTATTTTTCCATAGCTGGGACCTTAGCAGGTGCTACCACTCCAGGTCAGGGTGAACCTAGGAACAACAGATATTAAGAGGTGGTTCCATGCTCCTTAAAAATTCCAATCTCCTGGTCAAAAAAGCCTTACTACTGGATGTTTCATAGTCATACCCAAAACTAATCAATACTAGGAATCCCAAAGACAAGCAGATGCAGGATACCCAGTTTAACACCAAGGCAAGTGTTACTTCCGAGTATTTCCCTTCTCCTAGACAGACACTTTATGAAAGGTTTTGGTCCAGCACTCTCAGAAATATGTATCTAATGTTAAATGTTTAATTTAATTCATTTTTTTGTTTTGTTAAATGCATTTTTTCTTTTTTTTTTATTAATGGGGAAGAAAAAAGAACTTGCAAAATCTGTCAGAGATTATAACTGCTGAAAGCAAATGACAATAAACAAGGGATAAAATGGAATTAGAAATCATTAAGCCAGGTAATAATTACAGGTAATTCGATTGTCAGATTGCTTGCTTTGCTTTACTTTTAAGTGCATTAATCCAAGTGCTTACAGGGTAAAAAAAAATATTTTTACACTAGTTTAAAAAGGAAAAAATATTAAAACATCATTAAACACACAAATGAATAATTTATAAAGTACAAGGGGGGGGGGGTGAAGATGACAGAGCCAATAATGAGAAATGTATCCACTTAAGTAGAATTACTTCAATTGATTGACATTTTGCCCATGTTTATTTCATTCAATAACATTTTATATTCCTCTCTAATGTACATCACTACTGTAATGGTTTATTTATTCTTAATTTGCTTCTTTAATTTTGCATATGAACTATTAATAATTCCATTTCTTAATAGGCACTAACCTACCAGAAGTTGTTTTTTTTTTAGGAGACAAAGCAATTTTAAAATATAATAGTTAAAATTCATTAGAAAAAAGAAAAAAAAAACTAACATCTCCAGCTAAACACTGAAATTTTATATACTAATTCTTTTTCTCTATTGTGCAATTTTAGACATAAACTAGCATTAGAGAAATCAAAATCAAAATTAATTAAAAAAAAAGAACATAACCTTTCAAGAAGAAAGTATTTTGAATACTCATTTAAAACATTGCATCACTTCTGCATTCTTCAAATCTATACTCTCTGAAGACAAATTGACCACCAACAGATATAAATATTTCCATATATTATTCTGTATAATTCATAACATTATTATGTTCTCTATATGCGCTATATTTTCTGTTACATATTAATATATTTTATTTCATGATATATATCTTAATATATAATAATGTCCTAGATAATGCATATAAATTAGTAATTTCAATGATGATTTCAACCATAAATATATTACATGGAAAAATGCGCACATGAAAAGTAATATTCTAAAGATAATATTAAACCTGGAAAAGAACAGGACAAGTTATTAAAACTGGAAAAGTAAAGAACAAGATATTCCAGTGAAGTAACAAATTAAAAATTTCTTACTGAAAATATTGCAATCAAATTTTATTTTTAGCTGCAATATTTTAAGTAAGGTCTTTTTTTTTTGTTCTTTCTGCTATAAATAGATAGGTTCACCTATCATTCAGTTCATACTGCTCATTGGCCTTTTGAACAGGAGTACAGGTTTATCCAGTGTTTTCTGTTTGGTTCTCCAGTTCTTTCTCAAGCCTTTTCATTATCTTTTACTCCCAGTAACCTCTTGCATCTTAGTGGCATTATCAGCTTGTTTGGAAGGTGAATTGACTTAAAAACAAAAATCAATCTCTTCTTCATCTAGTTATGATATGCAGCAGACTATGCTATCTAGACTTGCATAATCAGCCAGTCTATAATAATTTTGCTGCTGCCATGGCTTCCATAACAAGTAGTTTTTCACAGGATGAATTTGCTAACCCCATGCCCAACTGGTTTTAAAATGGGAGGTTACTTTTATCTTAGTCTACTCTACTATTTAACTCATAAATGGGATGAGAAGGGATGGATTAAAAACTTCCTCTCCCCCCAAGGGTATATGCACAAAAGTGAATGTAACATGTTCAACTGAAGTTTAAATTCTGCTGACAAATCTCTTTTTATTTATTTTGTTATTCTGTCTTAATTAGTCTGAAAGTTTGTACTTTTTTTTCCCCTGCTTCACTCTTTTGGCTTTCAATAAACTTGCAAGAGTTTGCCTCCAGAGGTTTGATTACTGTAAGGCATTTATCTGGATGTTGGAAAGACAGATGCATATCAGGCAGCAGTACAAGGAGTGTGTCTAGCATGCAAGTGTATCTTTTATGCCATCAAATACTGTAGTAAAGCTGAAAAGAATCACAAATGCTTCTCATTTTATTCTATGTAGCTTTATTGCTGCTGATGTATAACAAGTCTGTGAATGAATAGGATTTAGTTTCAGGAACTAACCTATTTTACATGATTTACTGTTTGACATCAGAACAGTATATAGATCCTCTTCAACAATGTTATAATATTAAAAATATGTTATTCTTTTTAATAATCAAACCATATAATAATTATCAATGTGTACTTATATATTTCCTGTCCCATCTGTAGTGAGAAGGGAGGTGAATCAACTTTTAGTAAATTTATGAGTGATTACTTCCCTTACTTGATTTAATAATCTATACAAATAAAATATATCTGCATTTAGACAAAATCAATTACAGAGCAATGTGAACCATTTAGTTAATCAGTTTCTTCACTCATATGTTTTTAGATTGCAGTCTTATTTGTTCAAGCCTTTCATGTGAAACACTAAGATACCTTTGTCTATTAAGTGATCGTCTTGCTTCAATTTGAAATAGGCTGTCATCATCACTGTTGTTCAGTTGCTAATCTTTCTCTTCAGAGACATTTCCATTTCACTATTATATTAAACACATAAAAATGTTAGCATGAAAAGATATTGAGCAAAAAGTGATTTCTATAATATCAGGAGTAATCAATAAATTATAGATACTATTGAATATCTAAAAAATATAAAAGGGAATGGATTAATCAAACAGTTCATTGACCTCTATTTTAGTTGGGAATTCTTTATCCCCCATTTTACGGAATTTTAGTAATGTTTAAATTTTATTTTTTCATTGCATCTCATGAGTAAAACTTTCTAACAATTGCCAAATCTAAGTAAATACATAAAATAATAAATAAAAATATCAATACTAGTTACTTCCCTTTACTCCCCAGCTATAATGTAAATGCTAAGAACAATAGCCTGGTAGATTAAAGCATTGCTTTGTGAATTTGATGACCTAGTAATTCCAAGTTCAATCTTTAGGCTAGATAATGTGCACTTGGACTCCATGGAAATATGGTGAGCAATAAGTGAATAGTATTATAAAAATAAGACGAGACAGCCTCTTCAATTATTTTTTTGTTTGTTACCTTGTAATTTTTTTCAAATCTTTTTATAACATTCTTAAAGCCAGTATCTTTTCACCCTCAATGGAGTCATTAAGATATAAGGGGCTACTAATGTGAACGGATATGAGGGAAAAAAATTAAGTTGAGAGAACTGTAAAAGAACAGGATTTAAGAAAACAAAATAATGTTGACATTGCATTAAGATTGAAGACCATAGTTGGCTGGAAAGCAAGAATCTCAAAGAGAGTTCTATACACAAAAAAGCACAAGAAACTTAGCATAGAACTTACAGTTACATAAAATGATGGAACCTTGCCACTAATATCACTAACCTCTAATTCTTCTGTTCCAAAACAAACTTCCAAGCATATTAGGAGTTCATTTAATCACTTTTTTTTTGTATATATAAACATTTCACCCCCAGTGAAGTCACTAAGGTACAAAAGGTTACTGAGTGTGAATGAATATGAAAAATAAAGTTGAGAGAACAATAAAAGAACGAGAATTAAGAAAACAAAATAATGATGAGCACGGCATTTAAATGTTTTTCTTGCAAATGTTTTCAATTATTTTTTAATTTCTATTCAGCATTTCTGCAATTTACAATGTGTTCCTTGTTATTCATTAAAAAAATAATTCTTTCATTACAACCTATGGCAATCTGTATATCAATCTATTAAAATAAATATCAATAACTATACTGAGGGTTACCCAGATTGATATAAACCTGATGAAGGCCAGAAGGCTCAAATGTTGTGACAATAACAAAGATGAGAATAATAGCCTACATGTAAACAATGTAAATAAATGTTTAGGTGTTTCCCAGTTGTAGGACAGAAAATAGCTTTATCGGAGCACTAAAGAAATCTGTAGAAGCTGTCAGCAAAGTAACTGCTTATATGTGAAGATCAGAAAAACTAGATTAAAAGTGAGTAACAAAACATTTTTTAATTCCATTTTTTTTTAAAGTGAAATACACAAAATCTCCATTATGCAAGAACCATAAACTTGTTAATATGTGATACATGATGGTAGATAAATTGCACAAACACCAGCTAGTCAGCATTCTTATATACTCATGCAAAATACTTCTGCAGAAATGTCTTACTATACAAAATTTGTAATTTCTTACTTCAGCTTTTCTATCATTGTGCAGTTCCAACAGATTTCTCAATCCGCTTACATTACAAAAAGAAATTATGGCAGACCTGAAGGAGACTACCACCACCACCTTTAAATTTGTTGTTTTCCACATTTTCAGTGCAGTTTTATCGATTATTACATAAAGTTTCCAATTATAAAAAAAAAAAAAAAAAAAATTGGAAAAATTTCATTATTTAAACAATTTTAGGGGGTGCTCAGTTTCTCATACAACATTATAGTAAATGGAACCTCCATTTTGGAGCCACTCACGTTGGGGTCGCTTTGTTTTTTTTGGGACAAGTTGTTACTTGTTTTCATCTTTTTCAAGTTTTCTTCAGTTCTTACAATGGCATCTTCCTCGGAAACTCCAAGAATGGTTTTATTCAAAAATTTCGCAAAGGATTCAGTTGTTTTGCACAGGATTGATTTACTACAAGGTTGTATGAAAAACTGAGACCCCACTAAAATTGTTTAACTCTTGAAATTTTTACAATTTTTTTTGTCAATTGTAAAGTTTAGGTTTTAATCGATAAGATTGCACTGAAAAAAGTAAAAAGAAAATTGATAATCAGCAAATTTACAAGTGATGGTAATGTTGCACCGGTGAGTAGTTCCAAAATGGAGGATCAATTTACAATAACATTGTATGAAAAACTGAACTGCCCCTAAAATTGTTTAAATATTGAAATTTTTCCAAATTGTTTTTGGAAATCGGAAAGTTTAGGGTGTAATTGATAAGATTGTACTGGAAAAAAAAAAAAAAAAAAAAATTTAAAACAACAAATTTAAAGGTGGTGGTAGTCTCCTTCAAGTTCGCCGAAATTATTCAATGTCCAATCTCAAAAATAAATGCCTTATTGAATTATTCAATTATTGTTTAATTTTTCATTATTTTATTATTTCATTTTTTTTATTTATTATTATTCAATTTATTTTTAATTTTTAAAATTTCAAATTCAAACCTCTAATTCTTCTATTTCAAGACAATTTGCAAGCATACTGCAACATCATTTAGTCATTTTTTTTTGTATCTATAAACATTTCACCCAAAGGAAGTCACTAAGATACAAGGGGCTACTTAGTGTAAATGAATATGAGAAAAAAAAAAAAATAGCATTAGAGTGAGAGAACAGTAAAAAAACAGGAAGTAAGAAAACAGAAAAATTGTTTTACTTGTGAATAATTAACTGGTTCTCTGCAGTTTAGACTTTGCAGGTGAATTATTATTGCCAACCACATTATCAATAATAATTCACCTGCAAATTCTAAACTGCAGAGAACCAGTGTCACTTATGAATTTATAAGTCCTTTGAAGACCTGTGTCCCTCAACTATCCAAATCTATAAACAATTGCATTGGCTATACCACCACAAAATTGACAAGAAGATTGACCATGCACCTTTCCTCACTAAAGTTTCATCTGATCTCATTTAAACACACATCAAAATCTTCCAGGACCTACCTGTGATATCCTTGTCGATAATATATACATAATAGCATCATCCACATACAAAAAAAAGATAACAAATAATGGAGACATTACTAATAAAAAGAGAAATCTTACACTTAATAACATCAATTATGAACATGGTAACAATGTGCTTACCATGTTCAGAACTCAACATACACAAACTCTATATGCATAAACTTTACATAAATTTATTCACAACATTAATTCTTGATAATGGCTAAAAGTATAACCGAAAGCTCTTGAAAGTACAAAACCTTTGGATAATTCTTATATAATTTGAGTTCTAAAAAAGAAAGAAATTATATGAACACATGAAAAATTATATGAAAAAAATAACTTGTCTGACAGTTTTAATGAAACCAATATATATATATATATATATATATATATATATATTGTCATCTGCAGACAGATCTGTTTCACTGTATCACAGCTCATCAGTACAGTTAGACTCCGATTGCTACACAACCCAGGCTCAAAACCCAACCAATTTGGCGTCAGTCGGCGACTCTACCCCTGGGCCACGGGGCGTTCGGTGGAAGAAGGCAGTCTTTTTAGCGCATATCATACTACGCGCCCAATAGCTAGAGTGCTCAAATTCATTTTTACTGAATGAGCGATGCATACACGCTAGAGTGGCCACTGTTTTTCAAAGTCTACCTTTCTTCCAGAGTGCTCAATCAGGGTGTGAGAGCGTAATTACATTATATATATATATATATATATATACATACACACACACAAGGAAATATATATATATATATATATACATACACACACACAAGGAAATTACTTGAAAAGTGATTGGAACTCAAGCTGAATGTGAAATGTTCTTCATGCCAATAACACTTCTACATAGCTTCTCTACAGCATATGATTTCATTGATTTCCTTTTGAATGTCTTCACAAATTTATATTTAAATTAATTTGGGTTCATCAGGAGAGAATGTGCACCATTTTGGGGCCTTCCTCTCAACGGTTTCACTTGCACACTGGTCCCTCTCACTGATGTTAGCCCCATTATAACAATATACTAATATTTCTAGTGTATCGTCAATATACTAATTCAAATAGCCCATGACGAAATTAGATTTACACAAAAAAAAAAAACAGCAAAACTCGCATTCCGAGAATACATGAACCACATTACTCATTCACAATCAATCATGCCATGTTCGCTGAAATCCTCCACGAAATTTCTTTTTTTCCATATCCACATAGAACTATTTTTAGTTACTTTTATTTTATACTTTTGGTCCTATTACGTCCTCTGATTCCAATTTAGCTCAGAAATTCGTACAGAGTGCCTGCACCATAACCACTTGCTCCAATTTCCACTGCTCTAATAATTACATTATACTCTTCCTTTATCAGCTCTGATTGTAGATTTTCATATTTATTAGTTTTATATTCATGGCTTTGTCCTATCCAGCTTTCATATAGTACTGTTAATTCTATCAGGATAATTTTATAGTTCCCCCTTGATAAAAGGGCAATATCTGGTTGCAGACCCTTACTTGACATTATTTTGGGGTAATCATTACACCAACCAGGAAGGTGTGCAGATATCTCTCAAATGCCACCAGAACTGAGGAGATTTTGTCCAGGTATAGCTAGATATCTGCTTCTTTACTTTGAGCCAATGTATTTTTTTTTTCCTTTACAATAAATTTTTCAATTGAATTAGATGACTCAGACTTTATATATTTCTTTATAATATTGACCCGCTCACCCAAAATACTATTGTGTCTCCAGGTATATCTTTTATTGACAAGAGCTGTTTTACAAGTACTAAGAACATGTTCTAATGTTTGTGGATTTTCCTTACAGAGGGGACAGGTTAGATTGCTCTCATTCTTCCTTTTAACAAGGTTGTTCTTAGATAGCAGCAGGTCATATGCTGAACATATTAAAAAAAACTTAATCAGAGTGGAGCCATCTGCCAAATGTCCTTCCAAGTAATAGATTTCTGCAGAGCCTCCTCCCAGTTTGTCCACTGGTCTTATTGGGATTATTGTACTTCTTTTATAAGTCTTATCTTCTTCATTCCTTACATTCTGGATGACCATGTCTCGGTGATCTTTACCAGAAGTTTTCAACTACCACTGCCTTTCATTTTGTCCAAACCCTCGTTTCCCTGCTTGGGTTAATCCGATGACTTCACTGAAAGGTAGATTAGTCTTTGTTATTGTCTCTCTGTCCTTCCACTTTCTCCTTGTTTTTAATGTAGGATTTAATGCTTTTACTACTTTATCCCTGGAGTCATCCAACATCATTTGAAGTCTGATTTTTCCAGATTTATACTCCTCCACAATTGATTTAAATGGCAACTTTAGCTTTGCTTGTACAATGCAATACCAGACAAACATGGAGGTAAACCCAACCATTTTCAGATATATTTGTTTATCTTTCTTTCCATTGATTCAACTGTACTTGCTCCAAATTTGTATACAAATAGGGGCTATAGTAGCACTGGAATGAGTACATGCTCTAAGTACCATACCTTGTATTTTCCTTAATGATCTCGATGTTTCTTTAACAAGGTTGGTATCTTTTAAGGATTCATCATACCACTGACTAAACTTTTCACTGATTTTTCTGATACAGTGGGGATCTTTTGACCAACTAGTACACAATTTATGTTTTGATTCAATTTTCTTGTCCTACGAGACTTCTGGATTTTTTGGGTTTAAATTTAATTCTACACCAACTTATCAGGTTGTTCGTCAAGCTTAATATCTTGCGAGTTGAAATTACTTTGGATGAGAGGATTGTAGTGTCCTCCATGCATGCCTTCACTGGTGACATTTGACAACCTTTGCCAAGCTCATCAACATCAGCCTTGTTGTTCTGAGAATCAGCTGCATTGCGAGAACAAAAAGTATTGGTGACACTGTACATCCCATCACAATTCCAACTTCAGTCTACTCCACTTAGTCATATAGTCTTTTGTAGTGAAATGCATAAGGAAACCATCAAAGTAAGTTCTAAGCATATTAGATATTTCCTCTGGAATATGGTACATTTGTAATGATAATTGTATCATTTGGTGGGGTACTGATTTGTAGGCATTAGCCAAATCTAACTACATAATATCTAAATCTTTCCTTTTAATTTTCACTTTTGGAATGGCCTCCCAGATCATGTTTCCATGCTCTAAGCAACCAGCTATTATATATATATATATACACACACACACACACACAATTTTATATATATCTTCACACACAATATATAATTTTAAGGTATGCTATATTTCTGGATTAATGTGCTCAATATCAGGAATGCAGCATATGTAAATACAAATATGACAGCCTGGCAATTACAATTAGCATGAAGCAGACTATCAATGTACACTTAATATCTCAAAAAATATAAAATAATTCTACATTTTCAGTTGCTTTGCTATAGCCTTATTGCCTAGCTCTGCTGGTTCATTAAAAGAAAATATGAAGTTGCTATTTACTGAAAATAAATGATTATAAAGACTTATGGAAATTTCTCATGAGTGCCACTATTTTGGTTTTGACCAGATACTCTGACCAAGTTGAATGATACACTATAATAAAAATTGCATTGTAATACATATGCTAGGGACTGGCATTTTGAAAGTGTGTGTATGTGTGTGTGTGTGTGTGTATTTGGATAGTAATCCCTCTTTTATACAAATTTTGCTAAAAACAACTGACAAGGTACTTAATTTAAGGTGTTCAATTTTTCTTGTGTTATTTTTTCATAAACCATCTAGAAATTGTATGAACAGAATGATTTATTTTTATTTGTGTGTGTGTGTGTGTGTGTGTGTGTGTGTGTGTGTGTATATATACACACACACAATATTGCTTATCCATTCCACATTCCCCACTGGTCTTCTGAACAGGAGGCAAGTTTTAGCCCTTGCTCCCTTTTTAGGATCTGCTTTCCAATTCCTTCTAAAATATTTTCCTTCTCTTTCAGCCCCTTGCATCTTAGTGGCATTATCACCTCAGTTGGAGGAAATTGATTAAAATAAATATACACCCCTGTAAAAATTAAAAAAAAACGAATAATGTCTTCCTTGGATCTTTTACAATTTTTCCTATCATGTATACGTTGTCTCTTGGCATTGTTTTTCTCTTCCGACTGCATTTTCTTTTGTGATGTTTACCCTTTGTTTGATCTTCAAATAACCCAATTCCATTGGCTGGATCGATAAATTGATCACTTCGATTACTCCACATGGTGATTAAGTTCATCATAAGATGGGCAGAATTGAGTGACTTTCAGGAAGAGCTGTAAATGAATCGGTTCAGGTTGAGCAAAGTCACAAGAGAAAAAAAAATCTTTACAGAATTCCAAGTTTTATATCTTTGTTCTTTTGGTACAATACTTGGTTATTTCAACAGTCAGATTCTATTTACTTTTATGCAGACATTTATCATCCCAATTCGTGTCTTAAGTTGAAATACAACACTTCCACTTATTTTGAAGTTTGGCACAGGGTTCAAGTCGAAGTTGTTTTTAGGCAGGTAGTCACATGATATCAGGCAGTATGGTTTCTCACCTCAACTGCAGCTTTGGCCAAACTCTTTGTGACCACTTTAGGCCCTCGTTTATATGGACTTTCACTCAAAACCAGTGTAAGGAATGGTTGGTTTGGGGAAATCCATGATTTCCCTAATCTTAACAAGAGTCTCTTTGTTGTCTGGCTTTAAAAAATTAATTATCTTTTCAAATTTGTTTTTTTTCCTTTTCCCTAAGTAGCAGTCACAGGTATCAATCTGCCTAAATAACTTCATACTTCTTTCAATAGTATCTCACACCAATACTCTTCAAAGGGCATGAATAATTTCTCCACCCTCTCTGATATTCCACCTGTTTTCACTACCACGGCCATTTTTCGACTGATTTGATTCACTGGCTTGGGTTTGCATTTACTTGCGAACATTAATTAAACTTTATCATTTCATATTTCTCCTATGCAAGGAAAATTCTGTTTCCTACTTAGATATTTACCAGATGACTTCCTCAATTTTTGTCAGGGTCATTAATGTTTTATATCACAAAAAAATCTTCATACTCTGACCCTGTCAACAGAGCAATCCTGTCTGTTGTCTGCTCGGCTGGTCATTAAGTAAATTTTATCATTCCCAATTTCACTTATACAAAATTCTCTATTCTGTCCTGTGTTTTGATAACTTGTAACTTGAACACAGGATCCATAATTTTGATAACTTGTAACTTGAACACAGGATCATTGATCAGCTGTCCAAGCTTACCACATGTCTCTCCTGCAATTTGTCTTCCTCTATGGAAAATTTCTTTATGTTTAGCCATTTAAAAAAAAAAAAAATCTTCATTTGTTTCTATTGATATGTCTTTCTATCCATTTTTAACCCTTCAGCACTGAATAGTGTTACACCTTTATGTTTTGGACTGATGGATCCAGTTTGTTTCTTTGCCTTGATGACACAAGTGCCAGTTAAAAGGCTGGGACCAACAATATCCGATCTCTCTGTAAGTGTGTTTGAGCAATGTTACAATTTTTGTACACTTCCTTGGCGTAATGTCTATCACAGATGATGGCCATAGAAAACCTAATTGACAGTCGATACAATAATGTTTGGAAATGATAAAAATCTAATGTGATCACAGATGACGCGATATTTTTCAAGACCAAACAAATGTCATCATACACCCTGCAAATAGATTCATATTGCTGCACACCACCGCAAATGACCTAATCTGAAGAAAAAAATAAATATCGATTATCTCCTGTCACTCTAGTGGGTCTAAAACTGACTGTATGGTGAAAGAAAGGAAACTAAAGCAGTTGTTTCAATTAATTTGCACAAGGGTGAAGTATTATTATAATACATATCTAATATAAGCTATGTAACAAAGTATAAATATTGGTGCAGTATCAGTCATGTTCTGCTTGATATTTAAAAAGGCAATCAGTAGTTAAAAATGATTCTTTCAGTTCTGTTAGCTCTGGTGTTATTTAGTTCAATCCCTAAGCTAATAATTTTTGCTAATTTGTAAGTCCTACAGAACATTTAAGCAAACAGGCTACTGTGGTGATACCAAGCAAGCGAGGGACCAGATGTTTGCCCTCAGAGGTCCAGAAAGCAAATGACCAAAACTGGTTTTTACGCATCTGGGCTCCACTCAGAAGTTCCGGAGGTAAGCCAAAAATAAATAAATATAAAATTCCTTTAACGGACATGTAGCGGAACTCTGGATCCTGATTGGTCATCAAATCGCAAAATTCAAAATATGTCAGAGAAACGGTTTTTCCAAAAAAAAAAAAAATCCTTCTGTGAGCCACCCCACGTGACAGGATTGAATATTTAAGGATAGTCTCTAACCAGTCACAGAGGTCAGTCAGAGGAGGCGGTTTGCTGACACACATCTAAAATGTAACCTACTTCAAATCTACCCAGAGATTAGGTCAGGTCACACCTTGTTCTCTTTCTCTCACTCGACAATTACTGCTACAAACATTTTCTACGAACTCTTGATACCTTTACTTTCTCATTGAACATTTCTACGAATTCTTGTTATTCCTTATAATAAATTTCTATTTTACATTCAAAATGTATATTTTATTATTCTACTCTTCTACACTAATCCACACATTCCAACTGACTACCAACCTTCTGATGAAAACCCTTCTGATGAATATTATTCAACATAAATCCTGTAAGCTGTAGGGAGTTCAGTTAAGTAAGAGACAAGGTCGAACAAAAGAAACATTAACCAGCTCCCTACACTTCACTACTTTGGAAAAAAGATGATTGTACCTTGATGAAGCAGATCATGACAAATCAACAGGAAGTAGCTTTAAGTTTAAAAACTAACTGTAACAAAGGAAATGGCATAAATTCAAAAATGTTTTTCTGGAAGTTCTATACAAAAATGGTATCATGGTTTCATTTCTCAAAAAGTTTAAATTTGACTCAAAAGACCATCTTCCTAAATAAGATTTAAAAATGAATTCTTATATTACACTCAAGGAAGGTAACTCTTGCTTACATTTACACCTCCCACGACAAAGCCTACAGTATTCAAAAGTAATGTAGACAAAATAATTATTATAAAAGAATATTTATTAGTCAAAATGAGTATTTAAAATAATTATACAAATTAAAATGCTGAGCTAAAATATATTTTTTTATTAAAACAGATATATTCAATATAAATCATAAAGTAACAAAATACAAAATGGGTATATGGTTTCAAGAACAGTTTTGAGGTTTTTTTTTATAATCGTATCGCCCCAAGCAAGGCATTATACTGCCACTGTTGTGCAGGGAGTTACATAGAAGGAAAGTTATGAGAAGGAATGACAGAATACAGTGGGTGTCAGAAAGCGAGTAGAAGAGGTATGAGAATACTGCAGAAATGAGATGAGAGCATGAGAAAGAGGATGCAATTTAGTGAGATAGAAGATGACTATTGACTTCACATTTGAATTCTTGGAGATTGTAGCTATAGGGGAAGTAAGCAAATGGAAGGGAATTCCAAAGGTAGGAAGTGCGAGAAAAGAAGGAGAATTTGTGTTTACATCTTATTGGTTTCACAGTAAAAGGGTGGGACCTAGTTGCTAATCTTGTGACTAGAGTAAATTTCGTATATAGAGAGCACCAGTGAGCTAAGTTCATCAGAGCAGAAGCCATGAAAGTACTTGTAGAAGAGACACAAGGAAGCCTCACTGCACCGATGAGAAAGAGACTGTATCCGAGCTGCCAAGTTGGGATCAATCACACTGCAGATTTTCTGTCAAGGACCCCTAGGTAGATAGCAGGAGCACCCACTGTATTCAGTACTGACTTGAAACACTAAAACAGAATGACTGGATGGAGAAAAAAAAAAATCCTTTACAGTTTGTTGAACTATTTTTTGCTTCTCTTCTTTCCTTTGTGTCATCATATCAGCTGCCCTCACTACACATAACACATAAGGGTGCACCAATTCATAAAAATTAATAAAGAGCATGTCATGCTTTCTTATCGCCTTTTATCATTTTTGACGACTACTACTTATAATTCCTTTGCTCATGCTCCACATACCATCCAAGTCTCATAAACATTTTTTTTTCATTGTGTCAAGAACCCCAAGTGAAATGCACTTTCCTTTACCCTGAATTTTGATTTACTGAAGAAGGCTGCAAAATACAGCACATAGTTTTATAGTGCCTTTCATGTATCAACATAATGGAGGGGGGAGAGAGTGAGTGAGTGAGTGAGTGGACATATTTTATTAGATATAACAAAATTCAATACTTACTGAGGGTTGACTATAGTTTTGTAATTTTTCAATTACTCATTGGGACTTTCAACAAGAAAAGCCTAATCTCACATTAAGCCATTTGTTAGCTAAAATTCTGTTAATATAATTTTATTTATATTAATTAGTAGTATTAACAGTTATTATAAGTTATTTAATTATAAGTTATAACTTCAATTAAATTATGGAATCATTCGTGGTCGAGTAATCTAAGATTACACCAGATCAATTGGTGGTTTCTCCCTATGTTGTTAGGCATCACAGGTTCGAATCCTGCCGAATGACACACATTTTCATAACAAAATTTATCGTAAATAATAAGGTCAGTAGAAATAAATATATAAATATACTGTTTGATTAAAAATAGAACATCTATTCAAATACGAGTTTGAATAAAAAATTAAATTAAATCTGTCAGTTGTTAAAACCTTTTCTTTGTTAATCTTCGAGACTTTCCGTAATATATATATATATATATATATATATATATATATATATATATAGTGTATCAAGGCAGCAGATAATTTTCTAAACATATACTGTTAAATATAAGAGACAATGAATGTCTATTATGTTTAATCACAAGCCGTTCTAAACATCGTATTTTGGCTTCAACTTCAGGTGAAAATAAAGACAAAAATTCTCCAACATTTGGATAATTTTTTATTAAGTTGGTTCTAACTTTTATGTTAACGTCCTTGTAACCTCTCTGAAGATGGCTCATGTGAGCCGAAAGCTAAGAACCAACTTAATAAAAAATTATCCAAATGTTGGAGAATTTTTGGTTTATTTTCACTTGAAATTGAAGCCAAAATACGATGTTTAGAACGGCTCATGATTAAACATAATGGACATTCATTGCCTCTTATATTTAACAGTATATGTTTAGAAAATATACATATATATTTTTTTTTTTTTCATTTTTAAACGAGTTATTTCGCTACCCAGGTTTCTACCATGAGTGGTGTTTTCAGGCGATTTTTAATAACTGATTTTACCTTTTACCATTTTTCTTTTTAAGAACAGTGCTTTATTTGAACATTCATGTGGCAGAGAATTTATGAACGCGCATTATTTAAATTCAAACAAATTATGCTGTTTTCACAAATATGTACTGGTCTAACCCTATTAGGACCAAAAACTAAGTATTAAACAATATATATATATATATATATATATATATATATATATATATATATTAATGTATGGGTTGAATACATGGATTGAAATCCAACAAGATGGTCGAGTAAGTAAAGAACAGGTAAAACAAACGTATCTTTAATCTAACACCTTTCACTAAGTTTCTTCAAATTTTTTTTTTTCAAAACACAAATTTAAAAAGAAACAAAAGACAGTATATTTGAATACTGATTGGGGCTCAATTCTATTGGTCAGATATATGTTACATGCCATAAAGCAATACGCATTCATTTTTAAAGGTAGGCAGATAGGAACGCTTGCCTATTTATATATATGTGTGCCACGTGTAATAAAGCAACAGACATTAAGTGTGTTTATTCCAAACTTCATGTGTTAAGTGCAGCTGGAATTCAAGTGAGCATCTATTATTTTTAAACATATGTTGCGGGTAGGACCGAGAGGTGTGAGTGCCAATCAACCGTGCAACTAAGAAAGTGGACACAAAGGCAAGGAAAGGAGACGGCAATAGCAAAGAAGGATGACAAATGCAGATGGTCAGTTGGAGGTGATGCAAATCGGGTCTTTATTTTTGTTTTGTTGCGAAAATTAAGTTTTTGTGCTTTTTTGTTTGTTTGAAAAGAGGTTGTTGCTATTTTTCACACACGTGGGTCGTGACCATTCTCTGCCGACAGGCATATCTGGGATTGTTTACACACAGTGGGAATGGTGATCGGGCACACCGCGACACATACATACATACATACACAGTTAAAATTTTGGGGTCACAATAGATTTAATAACTAATAAGTTTTATACCATCATTATAATTAACTCCTAATCTAGCATGTCAAAACTATTCAACCTATTATTGGATTGCATTCACTTTTTAAGGGAGTGGGGGGGGGGGAATACCTAATATTTAAAATCTACCAGGATTAAGATTACCATTAGCCAGCAAGGTAGATTAACATTTTAGCTTTTTTTTGTCAAAAAAAAAAAAAAAAAAAAAAAAATTATGCAATAATGGATTAATTTGTTATTACTGTTAATATTATTACTAATATTATTATTACTATTAATATGTTGTGGTGCAGTGGATATTGGCTCAGAATGAGAACTCAGAGAGCCAAGTTTGAATTCCAGTTGAATTTGTTCCATTCACTTATGAGCAAATAAATATGGGAAAGGTATTAATCTGTCACTTCTCCCTCCAGCTATGGATTAAATAAAGATAGATTGGGTTCTTTAGCCTTGATTGGCAACCAGTCTACCACAGAAAGTAATAGCAACCTACTGCAGGAAAATCTTCTGCCCAGTTAACTATGTCTTTTTCGAGATATGATCACTCAAGCGTGTATCACATATGGCACTTAACTGACTATTGCTTCTATCAATATTACTACTATTATTACTATTAATACTACTATTATTGAATATATGATAAAACCCTTCAGGAAAAGAAGCTTCCACTGGTCTGAAGTAAACAAGTAAATTAGTTTTGAGAAATAGATTCAACCTTCAATTTTTAGACAATTCTTCAAAACCCAGAGGATGACCCCCCCCCCCCCAGTAGTGTATATATTTTTTTTCTCTACTTAAACCAACAAAAAAAAATTTACTTACACTTTCATTTTCATGGCACAAATCATTCCAATAATTTTCTTTGTTCAAACTCGACAATTTTGCTGTTGTATACAAAGACCTTTTAGCACAGCCATTGTTGATCTATAAAGAAAAGAAAAAAAAAGAAAAGATTATGAACATTTCTTTTATGTGATAGTCACAAATTTTCATTCTTTACCACAGGTATAAACAACCCAACCAAAACAAAATCAGATGGGTATAAACTTTAATTCTCTTTCAAAGATAATACACTCCCCAAGTTATTTTAGCAAATTCCATCTTTTTTCATAACTTGAAAAATATGATCACAGTCAAGGCAACTATCTATTAGTTGTCCAAGTCAAATTTAATAAGTTTAACTTTAAATTAGCATTGTTCAGAAAAGGTTTCAAACTGTCTATGAAAGTGTGAATTATCCATTTAACAGATGATAAACTAATAATGGCCAGCAAAACTTTACATATACAAAAAAATGGACCAAACGAGTTTTATTTATTCAATGTTATTGTTTGCAAATCAAGATTAAGATTTCATTATATCTTCTAAGACATCTTTTAAACTATATGAAATGTTCTTTCATCAGTAAAGATCCCTCGAGAAGGGAGGAAAAAAATGTTGTTCTTAATTTATTCAACTAGCCAAAGAATTTACATGCAAATTACATGTTCAAGTGAACAGTGACTAAAACAGGGTTTCTGTCTAAGTATAGAGAGAAAGAAATAACTTGTGTCACAAAAATATTAAGGCTTGCTACGGTTTATTGTGGTGCAGTGGATATTAGCTCAGAACAAAAAATTGGAGAGCCAAGTTCAAATTCCAGTTGAATTCTTTGCATTCACTTATGCACAAACATCCTTGAGAAAGGGTATTAATCCATCTCTTCCCTCCAGTTATGGGTTAAATAATAGAACAGATTAGGTTCTATAGCCTTGACTGGCAACCAGTATACCGTAGAAAGAAATGGCAACCTACTGTGGGATAATCTTTTGCCCAGTAAGTAATGTCTTTTTCGAGGCATGATTGATCAAGCGTGTATCACATATGGCACTTGGAATAAGCATTTCCTTTAACTGAAGAGAAGGATAAGAAAGAGGGAAAAAAAGAAACATACACACAAGTATAGGGCAGGTATGGATGGAATAAAATTCTGTATCCAAAATACTTCCTTAAAAAGTGCTCAATACAAAATAGAGCAAATATTTATTTAGAATTTATAATGTAAATATGTTATATCACTACAAAAATAGCCACAATGTGTGTTGTGGTGCAAAATGTGCATTGTGGTGCAGTGGATATCGACTTGGAACAAGAAATCGGGGAGACGAGTTCAAATTCCAGTTGAATTCATTGCATTCACTTACGCGCAAATACCATTGGGAAAGGCATTAATCCGTCTCTTCCTTCCAGTTATGGGTTAAATAACAGGACAGATTGGGTTCTATCGCCTTGACTGGCAACCAGTATACCGCAGAAAGAAATGGCAACCTACTGTGGAATAATCTTTTGCCCAGTAAGTAATGTCTTTTTCGAGGCATGATTGATCAAGCGTGTATCATATATGGCACTTAACTGACTGTTTATTATATCACAAAAACAAAAACTGTCCTCACAAGATGTTCTCTAAGGATGAAAACAAGACTCAATTGTCAATAATAAGAAAAGAAATTAATTAAAAAAGAATACTAATATAAAATAAAAAATAAAATAAATTTTTAAAAAATGTAAAAAAAACAGTAAAAGAATATTTGGTCTTTGACAGATATGAAGTGCTTTCCCAATCATTGTTAATTAGATGTGTGTAAAAAAAAAAAAAAAAGAAACATATATACTAAAGTAAAATGTGAGTATTTACAATGTTTTTTTATTTTTTTTATGCAAAGAAAAAAATGTAAAACTACATGGTTCCCAACATTTTGTATAGGTGTGTATGCGATGGCAGATTACCATATATACACATGGATAAGCCAACTTTATGTATCCTATGACTCCTTTATTTTTGGCATAAATTAACCCCACAAGAAAAAGTTTACTTATGTATAGTGCAACAAATCACCATAAATAACTTATAAAAACTCACTATACCTTGAGTATATATAGTACTTTGAACTGATACTAGAATAAACTTACAGTGATTGCAAGCAGTTCTAAAAGTAATAAGGGCCAGGCTGCACCATTCCTTGTGATAGATTTTGAAGTTCTGGTGAGCTATGGATGTAGAATATTCAGGTGTAAACCAGGACTGACTGTTTGGTTTTTGCTGAGAGTTTTGAGAGAGTATACATTCCTTTCCAGAAAGGATCCATTCGAAGATTAGGGTAGCAGTTTTGGAGGTAGCATGTTGGGAGAAGAGCTTCTGACATATAGGACCAAAAGCTGACCCAGTCTGCCTTCTCATAGCAAAACACCATTCTGTGGAAGGGTCAATCAGGGGATGACATTGATTTGGAGTCAATCTGGACACCGATTAGCCAATGGGGTGGGGAACTTGCTGTGCATTTGTCAGGGTAGGATGTTAGAAAAAAGATCAAGGAGGTTTGCATATAGTCCTGTTGCATCTGGGACTCTGGTAGGTTCTTCTATGATTTTTTTTTTTTTAAATCATATCATCCCGAGCAAGGCAGTAACGCCACTGATGTGCAGGGGGCTACATAGGAGTGAAAAGATTGGAAAAGAGAAGACCAGAAACCGCATCCTAAACAGGAAACAAGGGATGAGCCTCTTCACCTGTTCAATAGACGTGGGTGGAGTGTGAACCGGGCGATAATTTAATTTAGTCTATCTACTCCAATTGAAAAGAAGAAAAAAAAAGTGAGAAGATTGAAAAAGAGAAAACCGGAAACCGCATATATATATATATATATATATATATATATATATAAGGCAAATAAACTTTGTCACTTAGCTCGTTAATGTTATTGCATCTTGACTCTAGAGTTTTGTAGATTAACTTTTGCAATTGTTCAGTCCACTCTTCAGAAAGTTTCAGCAAACGACTGCCATTTTTCTCATGACTAAGTTTGATGTAATTCATTTATGCAATAGTTAGGATGCTCTTATTATTGATAAGTTGCTTTTGTGAGTGAAAGAGATATCGTTGGTTAATACTCCTTTTCATCATTTTCTTGTCTCCTTACTCTCCCTATTTTTTTTTTCACTTTCAACTGAGTGTGAAAGGTAAGGTAACATGTTATATATACACAGATACATATATGCGCGCACACACACACACACACACACACACACACACACACACAGCCATAGGTAAATTGTTGTCATTATATATTTTGAAATTTCGCACACGCACATTGTTTGTCTTTGATTTTGCCAACTGCAGTATGTATAGCTGGTTCAGTCAGGCACCATCTGTGAGAAGAACATCATAATGCAATTTACTTCACCAGAAATTTGGAAACAGCAAGCTGTACTGCTTGGCATTCATGCTGTAAGCACCACTATGAACATTTCACAGAGTTTGGGTATCAATCTGAGAACAGTGCAGAGGATTCAAAACGAGTTGGATGAGTCTAATGGTGATTACCAAGGTGTTTGGAATGATACACTGATGGCTATATTATGCCTCCATTCATCTTCCCACAGGGTCTCAAACTCAACACAGAAGTGTAAATCAAGTGCCTTAAGGTAATGCTGCCCTGGTTTAAAAGGTTAGCTGATCAAAAACCCTATGTTTGACAACATGACAACTCAAGTCATGGCTATCAGACAATTTCTGTGACTACATCACCCCTTACATTTGGCCACCTAACTCCCTAGACTGCAACCTATGTGTGGGATGCAGTTGAGCAAGAAACCAACAAAACTCCTTGTGACATCAAAGGCGAACTGAAAGCAAGGATTGTGGCAACATTTACCTACTTAAACAAGTTACTATCTTCTTGAATGCTGGTCATCCTTTCTTCAATACTCCCTGAATCCAGTTTTTTTCTCTCACTGTAACCTCCTACACACTAATGACAGTCCTGTCTTGCTTTGATTAAAATTATTTAAAAGAAAGGAAAAGAGGAAAGAAAGGAAAAGAGGAAAGAAAGGAAAAGAGGAAAGAAAGCAACCACTTTGTGTAAACGACCCATGTGTGCTAAAAATAGCAACGACCTCTTTTCAAACAAACAAAAAAAACACAAAATTTTCGCCACGAAACAAATACAAAAGATATTTAATTTCAAACCGGAATTAATCTAAATACAGTCAACAAACATCGAATACACTTTTGCCTGAAATTAATTATAGTCCTTTATTTGTTTAGCGAGCTTGCTGCTGTTGTATGAACATATTTGTATGAACATCAGCGATTTCACTGCAAAGGACCTCTTGGCTCGGGAGGCTCCAGCCTTCCGGCTGGGTCCAAAATGACCAATTAAGACCAAATAAGACTTGTTTAAGACCAGTTTAGACCGGTTTTGAACCTATCCACCTCAGTGGATAGGTAATGTTTTGACCAGTACCTGGGTATACACGCTCAGGTTTTCCACATTAAAAAAAAAATTGTCTCACATCTCTCTCAAGTAGGAGAGAAGAGTAAATATCTCTCAGCTAGGGGGGCAAGGAGCCTCACTGCATCGCGACTGATACGCGCAGTCAAGTCAACCAAGTCCAGTGGCATTCCAGCTCACTCCCGCAGATCCCAGGTAATTTCTGCAGCTTCCAGCTACCTACTGCAGCGTTCCACTGACGTCTGACAACCTGTTCCAAAGCCCACTGACGTCCAGTGACCAGTTCCAGTGCCCACCGACGTCCAGATACCACTCCCGATACACAACCTCCATTGCCACACCATTCACCGATCGCTTAAGAAAAGAAAAATAAAGACAATTTTTATCGTCTCCAACTGATCACCTGTGTTTGTCATCCTTCTTTGCTATTGCCGTCTCCTTTCCTTGCCTTTGTGTCCACTTTCTTAGTTGCTCAGTCGATTGGCACTCACACCTCTCGGTCTACCCCGCAATAGACTGTCCAGAAGAGATGCTCGAGATTTCCAAGCCATCTGGAGGCTGTGGTTGAAGCAATGACTATTTTATTGAATAAATTTACTCTTTAGTATTTCAAGATATTCTTGTATAATTTTGGTAGATATATCTGTTAAAATGAGGTGTCAGTGTTATTGTAATTTAGACAACAATTTATCCATAGCACCATGTACACACACATATACAATACACACATCATAGTTAAATAAAAAAAGTTTTAAATAAAAAAAAGTTTAAAATGCATTTTAGAAATGAAAAAAACTTTGATTATAAGCTAGGTTAAATTGAATATTTTTAATCAGACAAAACCTTTGCTATGCTTCATAACAAATAAATGAATAAATTAGAATATTTTTAGATTAAAAAAAAATAAATAAAAGTAAATAAAATGAAGTCATCCATATTGAGAAATCTATCAATACAACATAATTCTCTTTATAAAAAAAAATCTTTCAGAAATAAAATACATTTTTATGAAATGTTTTTTGAGAAAGTTTTTGAGAAAAATTAGCCAATTAAAGTTTAATTAACCTGAATTGAAACAAATATTACTTTTTAATTCAAAACATCACAAAAAAGCATTTTTAACAGATTTTTTTTTACTGAGGTGTTGACACATTATCGACAATTTGATGTTTGGGAAACTTACCTAAGAACATAATTGCAATATAATTACCTAATACAATGTAAAAGATACTTTTACATTTTTTAAGACTACCCAGTAATCTTTAAAATATTTTAAGCGTTCAAATATTTTATTGAATTTTAGGTATTTTGGCATTATTTACAAAGATGCTTGTCAAGGAAATGTTAAAAAAATTACCAATAAATTTTGAATTGTGAATTTACTATAGTTATCATTCTTATTTTCTGATATCATGTAGGGACATCCATATCGACAAAAATCAGCATGCACACTAACACACACAGAAAAAAAAAATTCAAAATGATTTTTAAAATACTGAAGCAGCACTGATGAGTTGTAGTTAACATTTGAACAGTTTTTATTTAATAACATTATCACTTGAAATTTTTTAAAAATGTAAGCATTCATTTTTTCCTTAATAACATCTTTTATTCATAAAAGATTTTCTAAAATGTTTTTATTTTATTGCATTTTTTATTTTATGATTCAGAACATTTTTTTTTTATAACTGGGGGTCCTGTTTGATCCAAAAATTTTGAGGATTTAAATTCTTCAAGGACTTGTCGTTATAGTTAATATAAACATTAAATGCTACAAAAAAGAATGTCTCAAATTTCATAAAAATTAAACAAGTTGGGGATAACAGATGTTAAAAAAGATTTACCAAAGTTTTTTTAAAAAAGAAATTTTAATTATAATAATAAAGTCTTATGTCTGGTAAAATTTTGTATTAGTCTGTAGCAGTTTGTATTATTAAGCAAAAACTATTTTACTAATCATAAATGGAGAAGCTAACAATTCAGCGACCACCAGTACTTTAAAAGGAATTTTGACTTTTTGTGTCTGTATATAAGCATGAAGTTTGTGAATACAGATGTCCATAAATGTCATTCAGAAAAGAAGAATGGTAACTATAGTAAATTTAAAATTTGTTCGTAATTTTCTAACATTTCCTTAACAATTCATAAGACTGAAGTCAAAGTACCTAAAATTCGATAAAATATTAGATTGCAAGGAATATTTTGTAGAATGTTAAAGATTACGGAGTTGTTAAATAATGGTGCTCAAGTTATAGTCAAGTAATTTTACAGTTATTTCCCTTGTGGAAAAAAATTCCCAAATATAAATCTATCAAGAAAGTTAACACCTCCTAAAAAACAACCACCTTGTTAAAAATATATGCAATATTTTAACCTAAAAGTAATATTTGTTTCAAATCAAATTATAACTTAGTGTAACTTTAAATCTGCTAATTTTCCTTAAAAACATTTTTGATTTTTTTTGTTTTTAAATAAAAAGAATATGATGACAAAATGGCTGATTTTTAGTAATTTTAATGATTAAAAAAAAAATTTAAAAAACAAAAATAATTATTCCAATCAATTAAAATTCAGTTTAGTTTTAAATACAGCAAAGTATTTTGCTTATTGGAAATTAGATTTAATTAGCAACTAAATTTTTTTTAAAAAATGCTTCAAGAAAGATTCTTATTTTAATTTTTTTTTTTTTTTTAAATGTGTTTTTTTTACATTTTTTTAACCTTAGGTATCAGGTTTTCTTTGGTTTAGACAGAAGATAACTATTTTTAGAAATAAACTAATTAATACAAGTCAGTGAACAAAAAAAAAAGTATTATTTTTATTTATTTATTTTTTTTTTTTATATCTCGGGTAACTGTGAAGACAACTTCGTGTGTAAGTTATGTATTCAAAATGAGTCAAAAAATTAAACTAAGGAATTCAATTTGAATGGCAACGAAGGAGTGTCTGACTTATCCACAGCAATCCAATCCCATATTTTATTATAGTTTCCCCCTTTGTGTGTGTTATATAAATTAAGAAAAAAAAGTAATTTTATCTGTATATTACACTTACAGTTTTTTAAGACATCAAGACGACTAAAGAATGTGTTAACAATAACAGGTGTCATGATTTAAACATAAAAAATCTCAAAGTCGAAATAATAGCGTACGATTAAGCATCTGAAAAAAAAAATCGTAACAATCATTCATTTTCCTTTTACTAAAATTTAGCCGTTCAATCATATAGACAAAAAAAAATAAATAAATCATAAGCTACTTTTAATTGATTTTCAGTATTGTAAAAGTAAAACACTGGAGAGGTACGAACCATGACATAAAAAAAAATTAAAAATGAATCATGATGAGTGACCTAGCAACCACGATGTTAGATCTTTTATTTATTTTACAAAAACGGCTTAATTATCATTGAACGTTAAAGAAGGCGAGCTTAAGTACGCGTTAGACACCATTGCATTTTTTATTGGTACTTTTTACTGTACATGACTAAGGACACTTGTACTCGTGTCCCAGTCACACCCATTCGAAGTAGGAGTGCAAATCGATGTTCAATAGAAACGAAATCTTAGAAAAAAAAATGTAGTTCATTTGTAACTTTAAGGAACAACCGCGATAAAAAGAAAAGCGTAAAAAAAAATTCAACAAAATTTAAGGCTCGGGTGATTTTAAAGAGAGACAATAACTTGCTATCACGTCAATTAACAAAGCTCGTAAAAAATAAATACACCATAAAATTAAGAAGTATAGAGAATCTTTTTAATTCATTCTTTTAAATAAAAAACAAAAAAATCGCTAAAATTATTTCACAGATTTTGCATTCACGAAACAAAAACAGAGACATTCTGGAGGAAAAATAAACAAAAGAAAAACTGATTTTAAAACAGGTGCAGTGAAATACTCGTGGGTGTGTATTCTTTTATCAGGTTTTCTGGTTTGGTTTGGGATTCGGTTATTCATTAAAAGATCCTAAATTCACACTGAACAATTAAACATACCGACCACGAAAAAATAAATAGTGTTTTTTTTTTTTGCAACTTTATTCCATTTATTGAAAAATTCCAAAATTAACGACAAATTTTAATTTCATTGTTTCAAATAGTTTTTATTTTTATTTTCGCAAGTTCAGTACCTTTCTTTTTCAAAATGAAAGACTTATTTGTGCAATCTATCAATCTTTGTTTAAGGTGTGGGAATGTTAGTTACATAACAAAATATTTCTTACCACCCAAAAAAAAAAAAAAAAAAAAAAAAAAATGTATGCAAGGGATTTTTTTTTTACGAGATCATACAATACTAAAAACAAATAAAATTTAATTATACATTCCTTATTCAACCTAGAAATTATAAGTTCAAATTTTATTTGTAAAAGTGAATGAACTAAATTACATTTTTAAGAGTTGAAAAGCCTGAGTAATACTATTTTTCAATCTAAGATAAAATGTTGATGTAGGCGAAATAACATGACATGATAAAAAAAATTAAAAAACAAAAAAAACTGGTACACAAGCAACAAGTTGCCGAAAAAACACTTCACGTTTTTGTTTTTTAATGTTTATTGTTATTAAAAAATAATTTAGAAAAATAAAGAACAGTGAATAATTCATGACCTATAAGAAATTAAAAGTGATAGAAACAATTTTAAAATTCATATCAGAAAGGTGTGAAATGACGGCGGCTTATTTTTTGAGCATGAAGCAATGAAACACTGACTGAACTGAATCTGGCTGGAGTTGTATAAAAATTTATAAAACACTTGTAAGAAAAAAATAATTATTGCTATTGAGCTTTTTATTTAATTTAATAATTTTTTAATGTAATTTAATAATTTTTATTTAAAAAAAAACCCCCAAAAAAAACAAACTTTTATTTTATTTTTTTAAAACCATGTCAAAATTTAATTATTTTATTTTGTTGCCTGTTACGACCTAATTGCCGTAGCATTATAAAAAATGTTATTGCCAAGAGAGATCTGACCAAGGTTTCCACTCCGGTAGTCAATGGTTTTACCCGAACCTCCCCCACAAAGGCGGATGTGGCACAAGGCTGATTTTACCGTGAAGCTTTCAGATCGTGTAAACTCGGGCAAAAAAGTAAAAAAAACAAATCAGTACGGCGAAGGTTACGAATTTACGAGTGAATAATATCATTTATACAATATTTTAAATTAAGATAGCAAAGAAAATGTTTCGGCATATATGAAACAAAAACTAAAAACTGTAACTCTTTTATTTTTTGGAATTTTTTGTAGCTAATTTTCTTAGAAATGTTTTGGGGGCAAGGAAATTAATGAGAACAAATTTCTTTTTTATTTAAAAGAAAAAAAAAACTAAGTTTCTTATCTGTAAAAAAAAAAAAAAAAAAATTGTATATCATTTTTTACCAAAAATTTATTCAAACACCCTAAAAGCTTTCTTCACATTTAAAATGTCAAGTTTTGAGATACTAAGTCCCTAACTATGAATTGAAATATTGAATTGAATGTACGACAATATAGCATTTCATTATTAGAAAAAAGTCTTTTAGAGCTTGGATCGATTTATGATGAATTTCTGTGGCAAAAAGAACGTCCCATAAACTCGTGAAGTACTCGACAGAAATAGAGATCTTTGTTTCTTGTACACAAGTCACTTATTGGACGACGATGACACCTTCAAATTCAAATATCTCAATTTGACATTAAAATTTAGATTAAAAGTTCCTTCAATTTCAATGTTAAATCATAAATGTATTAGTTTCTTTTTATTTATGAGACTGGCATTTTGATCACGATTCATTTAAATTTTTAACACTCAACAACAGCAACTTAAAGACAAGAGTTTTAAAAAATTTTATTTAATTACCAAAAACTTTTTTTTTTATACACAAACTTAAAAAAATGTTAAAAACTTATAATCAAAGTATGAAAAAGAAATTGTATCGTAAGGTATATAATTTAAATTTAAATATAATTTAATTTTTTTTCTAAATTTATAGGTGAAAAAGACTTAATTTTTATAGCAACCATAAAAAAATGAAATTAACGGTCAACGTTTTAAACACCTACCATCATCTTTAAAAAAATTAAATGTTTAAAAATCAGATTTAACTTGAAACCACTTATTTCACAAATAAGGTTTCAGAAAAGTATTTTATTAATAAAGAAAATTATTGTGTCCCTGATGACAAAAAATGGCACCAAATCTGCAAGTATTAATTAGCGATTTCAAAACAAAAACTCATTCCAGTCAATTTAAATTCGTTTTAAAATACAGTAAAGTATTTTTGCTTATTGGAAATAAATTTATTTTTCTATTAGTTTGAAATTAAAACTGAAATAAAAGCTTAAAGAAAGATTTTTTTCATTTTTAAAAATTCATTTTCAACTTAAAGCGTTTCTGTGGACTGGACTGAATGAGAAGGTACCTCAAGCACTTTTTTTTTATTGCGTTTTCCCAAAATTTGGGTGGTTTCTCGGCAAAGAACTCATTAAAGTGGGTTTTTTATGTAATCCAAAGAATTAAAATTTTTACATTGAGATTATTTTGTAGCTAAGACAATTCCGACTAAACACCAAATCGGTCGAGTTTCGATCCCGGCCAGAAGCAAGTGGATGTGTCTCTAGCCGCTGTGATACAGCGAAATAGGCTTGTATGTGGATGACTAATATATATATATGAATGTTATTTTGCTTATATCGACGCAGTTAATATAAAAAGGAAAAAATAATTTTTTTCGTAAATATAATTTTTAATAAATCACCTAATCACTACAATTTGTGTACTAAAAAATTTATAAAAGGATTCTAAAAAAAAAAAAAATTTGTAAAAATTCATTACTTATTGGAAATGTTGTTGAAGACACTAAAGTGCCTTATCCATCAAAACAATTAAATTAAAAGCTTTGCTTTAATAAATAATGTTTTAGTTTTAATGCATGATTTTATGACCCAGAGCAGATTTTTTTAGTAACTTGTGGGGGAGGGGTCCGGCTTCGCAAAAATGTATGTTGAGGATTTAAATTTTCCAAAGAATTCTGCAGATAAGTAATTTAGCGGTAAAAATATATATTTCTTGAAATCTCATAAAATTAAGTAGAGAGGGGAAGTATTAATCATGATTTAAATAATATTAAAAAACCTTTTTCAAAATAATTATTTCCAAATCTGTGTTTTTAATTGCCTAATCTTTTTCTTTACCCAGCTCCACACACAAGATTTTTTTTAAAAGGATAAAAAAAATGATTTAATAAAAGATTCCTTTGTCCTTCCTTTTAATGATCTCAAAGATTTTTTACAATAAAACCTTGTTTTTATTATGTTTGGTATTTTTTCATCATGGTATGCTCATTTTTTAGTGAATCAGTGTAAGTACATACTGAATACTCTTTAATCTTTACTAGTATCAACTATTAAGTGTTTGGTCATGATCTGAACCTCCCTTGAAGGTAAAACTAGTAATCCCCATGCAGTGTTGATTTTTATAACTACAGTAGTGTGCATATATATATATATATATATATATATATATATATATATATATACACACATACACACACAGAGAAAATCTAAGCAAGAACCAACAAACCTACCTAGGTTTCACCCTTCAGCTCGTCAGGGTAAATTGGCTGACAACAAAGAGATTTAAAGCAGCAAATTATATAGATACTCAAGTCCAAGACAAAGACAAAGACACCAACGCACAAGAAAGGGGGTGGGGGAATCACGTTATTGGAAAAAAAAAAAAAAAAAAAAAAAGGAAGAGGTAAGCTAATTAAGAGATTAGCTACTTCAGCCCATATTGTTCAGAAAAAATACGCCTTCCATCTTAAATTGGTAATAAAAACCTCTATCCTACACAGTAGTTGCAACTCATAGAAGTGTCTACATAGGATTGGAATATCCTTTAGTGAGCATCCTATATTAACTTGCTTCATGTTAAACAGGTTAAAAGTGCTCTATAGTGTACCTAGAGCTAGTATTAATAATAATTATAACAATATTAATAGTAACAAAAATAATTCTGCTAATACTAGTAATAGTTATACTATATTTAAGTTTGTCTTGAAAAACCCACCGAGAATGAACTCGGAGGGAAAAGGAGGGGAAGTAAAAAAAAAAAAAGAAACAAAGTACATGAACAAAAGTCAAAAACTTCTTTGTCTTGGACTTGAGTACCTCTATATTTGCTGCTTTAAATCTTTGTTGTCAGCCAATTTACCCTGACAAGCCGTAGGGTGAAACCTAGGTAGGTTTGTTGGCTCTTGCTTAGATTTTCTGTCTTTGTTGCTCTACTATTGTATTGAGCTCTTTAGTGTTAGGGTTTTCATCTTGGGGTTTTTTCTTTCCTACGAATATTTGACTTTTGTTCATGTACTTCATTTGTTTCTTTTTTTACTTCCCCTCCTTTTCCCTCTGAGTTCGTTCTCTGTGGGTTTTTCAATACAAACTTAAATATAGTATAACTATTACTAGTATTAGCAGAATTATTTTTGTTACTATTAATATTGTTATAATTATTATAGTTATTATATATATATATATTTTCTAAACATATACTGTTAAATATAAGAGACAATGAATGTCTTATGTTTAATCATGAAACGTTCTAAATATCGTTGTAAACGTCATATTTTGGCTTTAATTTCAGTTGAAAATAAAGACAAAAATTCTCCAACATTTGGATAATTTTTTATTAATTTGGTTCTAAGCTTTCAGCTCACATGAGCCATCTTCAGAGAGGTTATTAAGACGGTAATACAGTAACATCCACGATCACCAACGATTTTATTTTGTGTTGACAAAACTCTGCTAGGCAACGGCAAGAGTTACCAAAAATAACACACAGTTCGCAAATTTGCAATGCGGTTCTATGACATCACACCGCGTGATAGCGTGAAATGACAACAGAACCATGTATTCAAATGCAATGTAACATGTTATGACCGGATTTAAAGGTGATTTTATTAAGTGTGGGTTGTTTGAATTTAATGTGCACGGCCTCCAATATCTGAAGATATATATATATATATATATATACACACACACACGCATTGAGTGAGATGGGTAAATTGTCACCGTTTCATATTTTTAATTTCACATATATACATTGTATTTTATTTTATTGACTGTGCAGTATAGTAGAGTCAGTTGGGCACCATCTATGAGAAAGAGAGTGCCATGATACAATTCACTCCTCTGAAAATTTGGCAAAAGAATGTTGTACTGCTTGGCATTCACCTCAGAAGCTCCAATGTGACCATTTCAGGGTGTTTGGGTATCAATCTGAGGGTAGTGCAGAGGATTTGGAAAGAGTTTGATGAGTGTAATGGTAATTATGGAGGTACAGCAGCTCAGAAAACTGACTGATTGAACTGATAAGAAAAGAACTCATAAATTTGTTGGTGAGGACCTTAGACTCAACCCGGAGGCCTACATCAAGTGCCTTGAGGAGGTAATGCTACTCTGAATCAAGACCCTATGTCTGGTAACGGGAATCTGCACCATGCCACACAAGCAGGAGTACCCAGTAATGGCTGTCAGACAATTTCTGTGACCACATCACCCTTTACATCTGGCCACCTAACTCTCCAAACTGCAACCCCCTTGATTATCATGTATAGGACGCAGTTGAGTAAGAGACCAACAAAACTCATTGTAACACCAAAGATTATAGCAGCATTAACCAACTTAAACAAGGAGACTATTCAGGAGAGTTGAAGATTTCAAAGTCGTCTGGGGGCCATGGTTCAAGCCTATCATAGCTGTATACTACTCTGTTATTCTGTATGACCTAAAACAGTATAATTGAGATTAATAATTCTGTGAGTAGTTTCAGTGATATTTTTTCATGGTCACCAGAATCAAATCCTATTTTCTTTCTGCTCTTGATTGTGCAATGCCCAGTTGTATTGTAAGCTGAAGCAGCCATCATACAAGCCCTTGACACAGCCATCAACAGCAGTCTCAACAATCAAAGCCATTAGCTAGTCACCATCTTCATCTTCAGCCCTTCCTATTGCATCTCGCTCCAACCAACTGTCTGACTGCATCCTCACCTGAATCTTAAGTTGCATTGATATGCTGTCAGGGCAAAATTGATGACTTCCTGAATAACAAACCAGGGTATTTAAAATACTAAAACTTTTTTATCATTAACTCCTCGTAACTTTGATTTTGTCATTAATAAATTTGGCATGATCTCATCTCCTTATCATATAGTGAGGGGTTTTATGATCAGTTTATATATATATATATAAAAAAATAGAGTCTCATTATACACAGGTAATTTTTTCTGGAGGGGTATTCAAATTTACGCAAAAATAAGTGGCGAGATTATACACAAGTATATACAGTAAATATGAGATAATTGCATATCGATGTACAAAAAAAAAAAAAATTGAAATTTGTATTTAGTGAAAATAAAAAAAAAATTGCCTATTTCTAACAAGATCTGCAGGCGTACCTGGACCAATCCTTCCTGAACTTTAACCAAATTTGCCCACGCTATGTTTGTTTTATCTCAGACCGGGCAAAAGAGGATTGCCTATTATCACCTGGCTAGGTTAGTCCTGACATGCAAGAGGTTGGTTATATAGTTAAGACCAGATTTACATGATCTGCGGTAGCTGATAGCAGAATATAACCAGTAGAACACTGCAACAACACAGAGGTAGTTTTATATATATATATATATATATATATATATATATATATATATATATATATTGATTATATACACAATTAAGTCAAAGCTGGTAACATGCAAACAGTTGGCTGGTATTTCAATAATACATTCAGTAACAATGTTCTTGGAGATGGTGGTTTGCTCAGTCATCTCTTGCAGCACACCAATTTCAGTTCGACCATCTTATTCAAATCACAGGCACTAAATCTAGTCTCTGCTAAATTTGTTTTCTATCCTGGTTGGATTGAAAAAGCACAAAACTGGGGTGGTAAAGGTAGCTACAGGGGTTCAATTTTCCCTCTCTGTATAATTCTTGCTTGAAATGAAAATAATACCATTTATCCATTTTGACTGAGTCTCTGGCCCTTCACTGAAGAGAGGGAGAGAACTTACTCTCTCTTATAATTCACCTGTCCTTACCCAATAGACCAGGTAGCCCAAGACAGGAAATTCTCACAGTTCAATTTAGACCTAGAGTCAACAATTTGTCAAAACAGACTCATAGACATAATATTGCCATCCTTTTACATAGAAGAAATCAATTCAGTTACTCCCCCCTACCCCGACAAAAATAAGTGTATTCTCCAATTTTAGAGAAATCAATAAAAAAAAATTAATACCAGCCATCTAGAAATAGGGTTACATATTTTTATTCAATTATTTTAACATTGAAGATGGAATTGTTAACATTATTGACAGATTATGCATGTTTATTAAAGTCTGAGCACTCTGCTTGTGGAAGACTTGATTTATTCATTGGTTGGTTGATACATTCACCAATTGTGACTTCAGAAGTACAATCTTCTTCACTATTGGATAAATCTAAGCTTTTTACAGATTATCAATAATAACTCATTTCAAGAGAAAAATAATTTGAAATTAGCATCTCAAACTAAATAGTTTCTGGGCACTAACTGGTTATACAAAGGTGAGCCTATTTGATGACTTGACAACTTAATTTCTATTATTTATACCGAGACATCTATACACAAGGGTGTGTGACTGATAGAAAATGCTCATTTACAAGCAAGCCATGAAATTTCAAGGACTGAGATTCTCATTATCCACAATTAATAGGATAAACCAAACAAACTTTTGCTTGCCCAACAATTTAATACTAATGCTCTTGTAATATTCAATAAATCAAACTTTCCTGTCAATGTCCTATCATTGATCATCTTGACCATGACCCAATCCAGAGCTTTCAAAACTGGTGTCATTACCCATTAAGATGATTCATTACTTGTTCTTTCTTTGATTAACTGTTAATTATTAACTTAATTATTTGTTGAATTTTATATTTAGCTTGGCTAACAATCAATCCTCTTATATAGCAGTGAATGCTGGACAATCTCACCACAAATGAAGAGAAAACTGGAAGCAAAGGAAATGTGGTTCTACAGAAGGATACTGAGAAGTTGGAGTGAGTAATCAATGAGAAAGTCTTAAGTAAAATAAAAACAAAATGGACACTGAAAATCATTTTCATTTTCTATGATTTATCAACCCTTTGCAGGTTATTTAAAGCCAGAAAATTTTTTTTTTTAAATGTAAAAACTTTGGGGGAATAATTATGGTTTAGGGATATATCTTAATTAACTCATAACGGTGAGTGGAAAAGTAAGATTCATATCATTCCAAAAAGCATACATAAAATAATATAATGGATCCAACAGGAATTAGAACTTTGATTAACAATTCCAAGCCATTACCATCCGTACATTCAAGCTTAAAGTGTTTGGTGTTCCAAAGCGGTCACCCATTTAGGTACTAACCAGACTTAATGTTGCTTAACTTTAGTGATTGTATGGGAACTGGTGGTCCAACATGATGTGGCCATAAGCAACTCAGAATCAGAAAGAGAGCTGGAATTGCTTTGGCACATAAAGTAGGAGGGCAGATCAAAGACAAAAGATAAGGGAAAGAAGAGGTGGTCACCTACTTGATAAGCTTGTGTGAATAGATGATGTAATAAGTGTGGGCAAGTGGAACAAATGCAGCTAAGGGCTATAAGGGATAGGAGGTTGTGGAGATCCATGATTACCCATATCCTGAAAGCACACTGAAGGGTAAAACTTAAGTAACATACTGCAAAAGGCTTTATGAAAAAGAAAGAGGGAGAAAAAGAAAGAGGGAGAAAAAGAAAGAGGGAGAAAAAGAAAGAGGGAGAAAAAGAAAGAGGGAGAAAAAGAAAGAGGGAGAAAAAGAAAGAGGGAGAAAAAGAAAGAGGGAGAAAAGTTTTGCCAGTACAAAGAGTTTGCAAAATTCTAATTTAGTTATGGATATGTCTCAAGACAGTGAGATGTTCATTATCAGGTCAGGAATTTCTTTTTTTTAAAACATTGATGTTCTTGTACAAGGCTGAAGAGCCACTGAAGGTGGAGTGGTTACAGAGCAAGAGGCACCACCCCTGATAATGTCATCAAGACACAAGGGGCTACCAGAAGTGAAGAAAAAGAAAAGACTTTAGAGGAAACCAGAAATTTATTCTTAAACAAGTGATAAACCACTACTCCTGGTCAAAAGACTGGAATATGAACCCAATGATAAGCAAACCTATCTACTATTATTAAATTCTCTCCTGCTACCATCAAACTAAATAAAATCTGCCATACATTATCTGGGCAAGAGATAAGTAATATCACTTGCTCAATGAAATGCTATGAAAGACAAAAGTAAATAGATAAAATTAAAATAAAAACAATATATAGCCACATGACAAACCAACCAATATTTTCTATAGGAAGAAATTATGCATTACTTAAAACGATTACTTCACTACGTATATAAATATAAACATTCTTAGTTGGCAATAATCTAAGTGACAGATGGCTAAAAAGTTCTTGTCATTTATTTATGGTTAATTTGTTTAAACAATGTATTGACTAGTTTGCGTCACATAATAATTGCAATAATTGTACGTAAAACAATGCAATAAAATAAGTAACTCAGTAATCATTAAGTTCTCCGAATATCAGTGATTTTTCTGTAATTGTAAGTGAGGCAATAAAAATATATAACACAAAAACTGAAGAAAAAGAAACTTGGAATATTTCTAAACAGAACCACAAATAGACAATTTCAAGAAAGGAATTTATTTTACGAACACATCTCATAAGATCCTTCTTCTACAAATTTTTAAAACAAGGAACTTCATGTTATTTTCTTTTCAAACCCGTGTTTGAATATCTGAACAGGTTTTAGGAATAAAAAAAAAAAAAAAAAATAGAGAGAAAACCCAAAACTAACAGATGTGGATTATATAACCCAAAGAAAGGCCAGAGAATCTAATGATTTTTTGATAATTTAATGCATGGTAACATGGTAATGATTTTTTCATAGTTGAATGCATGGTAATACTGCATTAAGATTGGATTTATTCTATTTATTTTTCAGTTTCAAATAGACAGGGTGGGATGATTATAATGTTTGGGGAGAGAATAATCCACCTAGAAAACCCTTATTCCAAACTCCCTTGTATTAAATATTCAAAGGAAGCATTTTCTCCTGGAATTCACACAATTCTAAATTAATGGATATAAGAAAATTTGAATATTTAAAGAAAAGGGATGAGATGATGGAATAAGGATGACCAGGGCAGAATTTTCTTGCAAATAGATAAATTAAAAACAATTATGACTAAATACAACAAAGTATACTTAATTGACAATTCTTCATCTTCAAAAAGAGGTTATCATTAAATGCATTGTTAATTTACTAAACAATCATTTATTATTTAATAATAAAAAAAATTAATGTAAATTGGAAGTAGGAGCAATTTGCCAATTTCTATCTCTAAAAGTGAAGATTAGTATCAGTTTCAGATTGGTATTTTGGGTAGAATGAATTAAACTTGGCAAAAGTTGTTCAGATACTAGTTTGTCTATTTACTCTAAACATGTTCTAAGCTTCATACTGTCAATTATAATTTACAATTACATTACAAAAAAAAAAAAAAAAAAAAATGAAAGTAGTTTAATAAGAGCTTCATACTTTTCTGTAAAAATGTGTGTAAGGACAACTTATCAGCTTAGAATTTCTTTCTTTACAAGCTACAAATTCAACAATAACAGCTGATAAGCTTATAATTCTTCATTATATGTCATCCATCTGAATGACAAAGAAAACATTTTTATACTGGATTAATTAAAACTTAGTGGTACTTTCTGAATTGGGTTGTAGCTCTATATATGTTACAATTTTTTTTTTTTTAATATAAAAAATTTTGAATTTAAAAACAAGAAACAAGTTACATTTCTTTACATTTTTGTGAAGACATCACCATTTTTTACCAAATTCCTGACTGTCCATAAAAAAAAAAATAAAGTAGATATTTTAGATATAAGAACAATGCAGACAATGACTTAGTTGGGTAAGTAGGAGGCACAGGCTAAAGAATAAACCAAAATGAACCTCCATCCAAATTAAGTTTTAAACAGTGTTTGACAGGATTATACAAGTGCAGTCCAATTTGAATTGTTACTAATCAAGGTTATAATAAGAAAAGACAATAGTTATCAGCAGTGACAGAATTTTAAATATTGCTGTGATAGAGAAAAAAATCCAGTTTGATGACTTGCAAAAAGTTTGGTATTCCATCAAGATAAAGTACAATCTTGTCCAACAAAGGCCACATATAGAGGGGAAAAATCTTCTCTGGCGAAATAATACTGCAATATTTATTTTCCAGATCTTGCTCCATCTGATTACCATCTATTCCTAACATTAGAGCACCATCTTTATATCTTGATGAACAAGTCCTTAAAATATATCAAGTAAAAACTAATCTTTCTATATTAGTTTACTCCAAACCAAAGAACCTTTACAAAAATACCATTTAGAAAGTACTGAAACATTGAAAAGAGGTTACTGATAGAATATATATATATTTTTTTTTTTTGGTGTTGGAGAGGGAGTAATCATTTCATCTCAAGTAAGGCAATAATGCCATACAGAGGTTACTGAGGGTGAAAGAAAATAAGATGTTAGTGAGGATATAAGACAATAAAAGAACAGGGTTCAGGTAAACCAGAGATGGTGATTAAGGCTGCATTTAATTTTTTTTTTAAATCATAGGTGACAGAGAGGCAAGACTCTGAAAGAGAGTTCTACAAGCAAGAAGTGAGAGAAAAAAAACAAAAAAAAAACTTAGAATTTATTTAACTATTTCAATGGTAGATCTAAAAGACCTAGTTGCTAATTAGTACTACACTTATGAGGAGCAGCTGGAAAGTTCATAGGCTGACCAGGACATGAACTTTTCAGTTGATCCTCGTAAATTTTTACAGTCAAGGTACCAAGGGGAAAGCTCATCAGAACAATTTTCATGAAAATATTTATAGAAAATAAAGGGAAGCTACATTACAGTGATGGGAGGTGTTTTGACGGTAACTGACTTCAAGTTACACTTTCACTCCTAGATAAGCCTCTTGTATACAAGCCACACACATTGATTTAGATCCAACTATCATTTCTGGAGTATGGTGTTTTGATAGCAGCTTCACTCCTGGTTAATCTTCTTGCATGCAAGTTGTGCTAAGTTTTTTTTTTTTATCCTATTGTTCGATTATGAGAGCCATTCAAGGTAGAGGGCTACTGAATGTGGTTGTTTTACAGACATAAAAATTGTATATTATTAGTATAGAGTAACATCTAGGCTTTTTCTGCTGTCCAGATCTAGTCATCCATGTTCAACCAGAGATTCTTGCATTGGAAGCCTCTCCTGTGAAGAATTAGGTTAGATGGTGCTGTCATGAGAGGCAACACTTCCTCAATGATCCAGACATTTTGGGACATGGATTGATAGAATGCGTTTGGATAATTAAAAATTTTGGAAAAATGAATAACTAAAGTCATTTTCTGAATGAGATTTAACATATCTTCAAATAGTATTTTCAAACACTTTAAAGATTTTATCCAGTTTATTTTTCATGAAAATATCAGTTTTTTCCTGTTCCCAGCAGGCTTCCTGTTTTTCTGCCACTAACTCCCAAAACAGGATTAAAGTAGACATATTTGTAAGGGTAGCTTCTGATTAAAGTGCAACCAATTGAAACATTTGTCAAAGAAAATCATTGCTTTAGTGTTTGAAATTGGGTAGTGACGCTATTGAACATCAACATGGTTAATAAATCATTATTATCCTCCTTAGAAATTTCTAGAATGGTGATTTAAGTTTGAATGTGGCACAAGACCGAAAGTGTGAAGCACCCAGTGAGGATTGAATTCACTACTTAGTCATAATTGATCTCACAAAACAACCTTGCTAACTATTACACCACATCAAAGTGCCATCAAGCATTTTTCAGAATGGTTAAATGTTCAAAAATACTCTGGTCACTTAGGTGTTCATACCCAGTAACCAACCAGGGATAATTCAAATGTATGTTCTTTGTATGAAAACAATGAAGAAATTAACATGAATTAATTCTCCTGATTTTATCAGCATTTTTATAAAAAGTAAATCAATAAAAAAAGTTTTTTTTTTAAATGAAAAAAAAAATGTATTGTTTTGTAAATTCTCAGAAGGCTTGGTAGAGATGAAAACATTAGAACATGTTTAGTTCACATATCAAAACATTTCAATTTTTCTTTTCATTTTAAATCCAGATATTGAGGAATTATTGTATTCTGCCTAGAACAAATATTTCACCAGGATTGCAACAAGCAATAATCAAATTGTACAAATGTGTGAAATTAACCGCAATATATCTGTTGGCTTGGAGCGAGATTATTAATAGATATTCTGTCCTCACCCTGCCCGCTTCAGTTGGACAGATGACCCATGGAAGATGCTAGGGTATTGAAGAAAAAAAGGGCTGCAGTTAATCTGTGACTTAAAGGAAAGAATCTTTCCATAAAAATGGAAGGCAGGTGTGCACTTTGCACAACTCTATCCTTTACTATCAGTGCTTCAAGTCCAGTTATTTACACTATTTATACATGTCACATTGTCACGTCACAACTGAGCTAACTTAGCTAATTAAAAAAAAAGAGTATTGAACAGTTACATGATATTTGTCCTCCTATATAGAAATGAATGCTGCACAATCTCCTGAAGGATGAAAAGACTTGAAGCAACAAAAATATGGTTCTACAAAAAGATGCTAAGGATACCATGTGATCAACAACAAAGTTTTCAAGAAAATGAAGAAAAAAAAAAGAAAAAAACATACTTAACATCAAGAAGAGAGTTGAAATTTCTAGGGCATGTGAGGAAAGAGGACTTGGAAAATTTGACACTCACAAGACAGATTGAAGGCAAGAAGGACAGAGGAAAAACAGCACAACATACATAAGGAGCTGAGATGGATGGTAGAACAGGGTTTAGGAGAAATAAAATTTATTAAAAGCTACAAAGGACAAGAACTTGTGGAGAGCCATGATCACTTTTTTCACAAGAGGACATGGCATATAAATAAGGGAATGTATATCCCTTGACTTTTTTGTTTCCTCACATTTCCACTTTTAACTTACGTGAAATAATATTCGATTAAGTTCTTCCACAATGTGGGCATATTTGGGTTTCTTTCCAAATCTTTATTTTACATCTAAATTTGCTCACTCACATCATTGCTTGACCAATTAACTTTTTATTAAGCAGAGACTTGAAGATGTGGTCCTATTGACAAATGCTAATATTAGGGACAGAATATGTGAACAATGGACAAAGCTTTCAGAAAATAGGAACAACAAAGACCCTTATATTTTGTATCAGTAAATAACAGTTGAAATCTCTGAGAGACTTAATGAGGAAAGAGGGCTTGGAGAATTTAAGTTTTGCAGGACATATTGAAGGTGTTGCAATAACTTCTAGTTCAACTAAAAGCAGCAGCAACCAGAATTTCCAGATGTAAATGATGAATTGCCACCATTTGTAGAGGTAGAAATAGATAAGGAATAAATTTCAAAGAAGATATTTTCAGGCTTTTTTATACAACTAATCAATGGTTAACAAAAGAGAAAAGAAGATTGGTCAATTAAAAAAAATAAATAAATAAAATAAAAATAAAATAATTCACTCCAAGCCAGGTGATAATGCTACAAAAACATAAATGGATGTGAGAGAGAATGAAAAAAAAAAAACTTTAGAAAAAACTGGAAATTCAATCCTAAACAGGAAACAAGGAATAAACCTCTGCTCCTATTCAAATGATCCTTTCACTAAAAATATTATTGCTAATGCCACTTATTCGACATGACTGTAGTTTTTTCCTGCCAGTAGTAGCAAATGCAACAGTTTTCATGTTACTGTAATCATCTTATATAGAATTACCACATAATTTTTATAAAGTTTATAATAAAAACATGGTATACTGCAACACAAGAGCCATTGTGTTTTTGTACTATCTTGTTAGTACCTCGTCAGGCAGTGAAATAATTTTTCTGTTAGAAATCATTATATACATATATATAAGCTTAAAAACAACACAAATTTTACCAAATTCAGACAATTAAGGTGAGCGATTTTTGGAGGGTTCATCTCAGTGGACCAATAGAAAATCAGGTCATGATGTATAGGAGAAATTTGCTTGAAAGTGTAAAGGGGGATAGAGATTTATAATGACTTAAGATAGTAACGAAATATACTGCAACACAAAAGCCTATGTTGCAGTATACTATGGTTTTATTATAAACTTATAAAAATATTACCATATATAATGCTCTACTAAGTATCGAGCACTCTTAATAAATTAAATAACTACAAACAGTGCACTGTCAACCCATTAGTTTGTACTACTAATTATATTTATATATATATATATATATATATATATATATATATATATATATATGCACACACATACACACACAGCATTCATAAAAATGGAGGGTGCTCAGCATAGTAAACTTGCAGGTATTGTCAGACCCTAATGATGTATCTAATTACAAAGTTTAAGTGCAATATGTATCTACTTAAATTCTATAGAAATCAAAAATCTAAAAAGAAACTTTCAGTATTTGTCTATACTTCTGAGATGAAGTGGTACTTACATTATTTCAATGCTACAGCAAGCTACCACACATGTATGGTCTACCTAAGATTCACAAAGATGGTATTTCACTCAGGCTGATTGCTAGCAGCCAAGGCCCAGTGTGCCACCCTCTGAGTTGCTTCCTTGTGGATATCATTCACCCACTGAATAGGAAAGTCACCATTATATGCCCAAAACTCTGATCCTTTTGTGGAACTAATCAAAGATTCTCCCATTCAATGCAACCAGATAGTGATCCTGGATGTGTCCAGTCTGTTCACCAAGGTATCCACAGTGGAGGCACTATCAGTAATCATGGACAGACTGGCCTCAGACTCATCCCTAGGAGAATATACCAGTATTCCATGAGATAACCTGATGGAGATGCTGACTTTCTGCACACAAACAACACACTTCCAAATGGAATCAGACATATATTGGTAGAATAAAGGCTTGGCAATGGGCTTGCCATTATCACCATCATTGGCTCACATATACATGGAATATTTCGAAGAGATGGCATTAGAATCCACAGCACTAAAGCCAACCTTCATACTCTGGCCACACCAGGAAGGGGCCTAGATGCTACTGGCCCATGTGAACAACAAGATTATCAATGCAATTCACAATGGAAAAAGAGAATGACAATAAACTAGCATTACTTGATGTACTAATATCTCAAACAGAGTGAGGGTTAAAGACAACATTCACAGGACAATACTTCAACTTCAAATCCCACCACCCATACAATGGAAACAAATAAAACTAAAAAAAGGGATTGTCCGCAACATCAAGTACAAGTCATAAGCAGTGACCCAGAGACATATGAACAGGAAATGGTCAGTATAAGCAATGCCCTAGAACATAACAACTACCCAAGATACATGACAACTGCCCTAACAAATGTGGAAGGGAGGGTGCATGAGTTGACAACTCTCAGAAAAGATCCTCAGTCTGCCTACCCTATGTGAAGGGGTTATCAGAGAAAATACAAAAAAATCTATGGTCCATATAATATCAGGACAACCTTCAGAAGTGGTTCTACACTTTGCAATAGAGGAGAACATGACTAAGGACTGCATATGCCATTGCATGTAGCTGTGGAAAGAAATATAAAGATGAAACGAGCAGACCCCTTAAGGTAAGGCTGCAAGAACATCACAAGGCTGTAATATAAGGGGAGATAGAAAAATCAGGCATAGCTGTCACATATGAAAGATCACCACCCTCTATGAGATGAAGTTGAAATAATTGATAGAGAACACACTGGAAACTACATAAACTTTAAGAATCAGTGCATATGGTAGACCACAAAAATCTCCTAAGCTATTCAAGCTTATGAATACAATATGGGAACCAGTAACACAGTGTGCAAGAGAAAATCATTAGCACCAAATATTGCAATATGAGCTCTAGTAAAAAAAAAAATGGTTACTGAAACATTAGGTTTATAATTCCCAAAAATGCATGTACAGATGTCTTCAAGGACACAAGGTCCAGTGGATATAGGCATTGGTTAGTTTCAGCAACTTCACCCAAAAGTTGTGAGTTTAATACCAATGTGGTGAACAAATAACTGGGAGTGGTATTGCACATGGAAGGAGAATGCTATACTGCAGTGATAGAAATTAAGGGTTCAGTTCAAAATTCCTAGCACCTGAAGAATACCGGAGCATGCAACGGCCGAAATGTCATAAAGATGAGGACAACAGTTCGAACAATGTAAAACTTTTACACACAAATCAAAAAAATAAATAAACAACCAGCTGCCCTTTTCATTCTTGTTCTATACAAAATTTAATGTTTTATTCAGGTTTTCATTAAATATTTCAGTTTAGTTTACAATTGAATTTGATATACATATATACATTATTTCACCCACAAAGGAATGTATTCTAGTCAATTGAATTGAAATATTTAATAAATAATATCCCACAAAAAATGATGTGTATATTTATAATTTATAAATATCTATATTTAACATTTCCCCAGAAAAAAAAAAAAATAATAATAATAATGATAATTTATACATTGATTTTTTTTTTCGCTTGATGTTATCTGATCATCTTCTCTTATTTCTTTCTTGTTATTTTCTGGTTTTGTACTGATTTTTATGGAGTAAACACACACTCCAACACAAACACAAAGGCCTCTGCATACATGCACAGGAGTGTGCGCATGCACATACAGTCAACAATCACCCTTAAAATCAAGAAGTCAATATACACCACAAAATAATAAATCGCCACTTAAAAGTCAGAAGATAACTGAAGAAAGCAGAAAAAGACAATAACATGACATTCATTAGAGAAAAAAAAATCACTCTCACAGACTTACACAACAAGTAACACCAGTTCCATAACATTAAAACACAGAAATATTTAAAATATCAGCAGAATAAACGGACAAGTCCTGATGAGCGAGTGCATTGTTACACGTTGAAGAAACTTCGACGGAAGTGACGCTGATCAGTTCAGTGACATTTTTTTCTAATCTTTGATATCGAGCGCTTTATTACAACGCCTGCTTACCTTAAACGCCTTTTTTTTTTTTTTTAAACAAAGTAAACCATTGAAAGTCAGCATTTTTGGCTTGTCTTCTAATTTAGCACTAAACGCATTTTTCTGCATTCAAAACTTGTCTTAGAAAGTGTGTTTTACAGTTACTCATATGCTCCAATGAACTGAAGCTTTGTTTGTACCTTTTAAAATTTTGTGGATAACCAACAAACAGAATAAGTTTCTCATAATTTTACATTTTGAAATAAATTATTTATTATAAATAAAATTTATGTAGTTAGTTACAATTTTATATACAGAATCATTCTTAGTAAAAACACTAAAAACAGTATTGTGAGATAGATATTTCATTAGGAAAAATAAAATTTATTTACGTTTCCACAGCTTTTTACATGGCTAGCTTGCTAGTAGCTAAACTTCAAAAGTATTCACTTTTTTCGGGAATTAATTAATGTCGAAATAATTATTTTCATGCTCAGAAATATATATATATATATATATATAAGGCGAATAATGTGGCTGAAGAATTAATATTAATATTATTGTGCAGCTTTCAGTGTCCAAACATCTCGAAGTGCCACGGTGTTTAACGGTGTAGACCTTTTTTTAATCTTTATTTTCACCTTCAAGGTAGCGACAGCAACAACATGACTAGCAAGCAAGATTGTTTTGTTGCATTTTTACATCGACTAATTAAGCATGAACCCTTTTAATGTCCCCATTGTGCTTGTAAAATCTGAATAACAATAATCCAGGCTGTATAGTAAAATAAACATGGTAGGGGAGCTTTTTTTTTTTTTGGTAAAAAAAAACTATGAAGACAGAAAAAAGTGAACAATTCATCGTTAGCATAAAAAATTTAAAAAATGGATAATGCAATTAAGAAATGCAGTGTTTAAACGAACTCAAAATTAAACTACAAAAAGTGTTTAAATGCAACCCTTTTTTTTTTTTTCAAGAACAAAAAATGATCTAGACATTTTCTGACACAGCTTAAAAGCGAATTTTAAGACTTAAAAAGTGAAAAGATGATTTTCAGATAAAAACTGAAAAAAAATTAAGGATTTCATTCGGTTAAAAAAAAAGCCATGCGCTTGCCTTACATTGTAAGCCTTTTTACAACAACCAACTTTTTTTTCCTCCAACTCTTAAGGGAAAAGAGTGTTGTCAAAATTTTTTTTTCCTTTTTTTTTAATCGTATTCATGAACTAATTTTATTATTCTAAATAGTAACAACTTTTCATACTGAAATTGAAATATATGCGAAGTAAAATGCAAAACAAATATGTAAAGTTTAGGTTATTGAAAATAATGACTCCATCATGGCACGTGTATTTTTTAAAGATCAAGCAGTTTTTATCTTTTTCAACACTGAAGTAAATAAAGAAATAATCAGCAAGTACATTAGATAAGATATACTTCGAATACGTTTGGTAAAATTATTAGCACTTGCTGTTTATAAAGTTTAAGTCGAAAAGGTTTTCTAATTCCAAAAAACTCATTTTTTTGTATGTGTGTGTGTGGAAGGTAAGGGGGCTACAATGTAATTTTAAGTTTTCCTATAATTATTACAAAAAAATAAATAAATAAAAAAAGCATACAAATATTTTATTTTTAAGCAAGAAAAAAGTCTGGCCAGAGTCAGAATGGATCAGAGGTTAACAATAAATCCAACAAGCGTGTCATATTTTTCTCTTTGCTTCTTTTCTCTCCTTACTTTTTTTTTTTTTAGCGTAATTCCCTATCTTCTAAATAACATTATCTTTTGCTTTCCTACCTGTGCACCTGGGACGAGATGCTGCCTCAGCAGAAAGCGATGGAGAAGCCGTGGATTCTGCGGCGGTCTTTGTCCGGTTGTTAGGCATCGGCAGTAAGAAACCGATACAGACGATGGCCACGATATAAACCTTGCCATATTCACCCAGGTAGCCATGTTTATACAGATGGTAGCGCCACTTTCGCTAGCAGACTTCAACTTGACACCGGCTGACGATCACTTCTTTTCTTATTATGGCACACCAAGCGTGCAACAACCCTCATCCTACAAACCTCGCAGTTTATAAAACAAAAACAAACAGGTTAAAAGAAATTATATATTTTTTTGTTGTTGTTGTTGCTTTGCATTAAAGAAGTCACAGAAGTCAGAGGTTCATGTGCTGCATTTATTGTATTCATTTACAATAATAAATATCCTAAAGAAATTCAATTTTCTAAATGTTTGTGACGTGTATTGTAATTGAATCGTCAGCTGGTTAACGCCAAGGTAGAGAATGTCTCCTTTAAGGGCCGCCACGCACTTTTCACAGGACAAGGTGACATGTGTTGATGAAAACAGCCGAAACTTGTTAACTTTTTATCACATCAGTTTTGTGTCATTTTGGAGAACATTTTGATGTAAAAATTATTTGTATTCAGTGTACAAAGTTTAAGATTTGTTTTTACATTTTCAAACACCGTTTTTTGTACGCGTAAAAATACAAAGAAAAAATGTTTTGACGCACAAAGCCACTTTTTTGTGTTTAAAAATCCCTACCCCAACTGCTAAATTTCAATATAAATTTTTGCCACTTTATTTATGAATAGAAAATCTTAAATAAAAACTTTTATTAAAATGATCAATTCTAAGCTAACGATATCCATTTTATTTTAAAACGTTAAATGACCATTTTTGCATATTTAAAAAATATATTTTAATATTTTTAAAGAAAGCTCTCCATCCGCGGATAAATCGATTGAAATTTTGTTTTTAACTTCATTAAAACCTGGCATTTATGATCAGAAAATAAAAACTCTAATTAATAAAACTAAATAAAATATTGTTTTGTTTGGAAAGTTTTTTTCTAAATTGAAAATACTGTTAGTGTTACTGTTTTTAAGTTTTTTGTGGGAGAGTTGTGAAATAACTGATGAGATTTTTAAAAGATTTCATTTACAAATTTCATTAAATTGTCGAATTTGTTGATATTTTAAAATGTTATTCAATAATAAAAATGTTTTGATAATCGAGAACTATAAAGTTTTTAAAAAATATAAAAGTGACCAAGTCTATTTTTTAATTTTTTTTTTTTAAGAAAATTGAGTTTTTAATGGACTGACGTTTTCCAAATAATATGTATGGAAGGAACATTAAAGAATAATTTTATCCCTCCTTTTGATTACTTCCCTTGTGCTTATTGGCAGTTTGCCTGTCGTTGCGGGAAAACGTTTTTTTTTTTCTTGGAAACTGTCTTCTTCAGTATTGAATAACAATAATTATAATAACATACTAATTCCAGAATTATTTTGAAATAAATAAAAGGAAAAAAAATCATTGTGTGACATGAGATATTACTAGATGAAAAAATAAACCTAACAAAAATAAAAAGTAAAAGACTCGAGTAAAAAAATGATAAATTCATTCTTTGTTCTATTTTTTAATTTTATTTTTTTGTTATTTCTGGAGTTAAAAAAAATTATAACAATAAAAAAAAATTGAAAATATGTTCAATTTTTTTATTTGAAAAAAAAACCAAAAAACAAAAACAATTCTCGTGACAAAATGCGATGAAAGTTGATTAAACTAAAAATATTTATCACATTTTTCTTCTTAAAAATACCCTTTTCAAAGTTTTCATAAATGAATATTGAATAAGTACAAACAAAGGATCTTATTGAATTTCAATCATTTAGTTCATTTCTAGTAGATTTTTAAACTTGTGCTTCGCCTGTTGCTGTTGGAAAGAATGCTGTCCAGCTTGTAAGCAAGAAAACAGGTCACTAACTGTTAGTTAGTGTTATATTTATTTAAGTCTTCCATAATTAATTGTAAAAAAAAAATGTAGCAGTTAAATTTGGTAGATTTTTAGAGAGACAACGACTGACTTAACAAAAAATAGCAGGGTTAACAAAATGTATCTTTCATTATATTTTAAGCAAAAAATTTTGTTTTTATTTTAAATTTAGTTTATCTTTAAATTAATTATCTTCAAATGGAATCTTTTTAAAAAGTTTAATTTTTCTGTTGACAGACAGACTTCCAACAAAAAAATAGTAAGCTCTAAGTAAATATGTTGGCAGAGTGGAAACTGGACTTGGTTTTCTGTCCTGGACTGAGGCAGAAGCTTTCATTTTTTTATTTTTTTTATAATCATTTCACTCCAAGCAAGGCAATAATGTCACTAAGTTGCAAGGGTTACTGAGACGGAAAGGAAGTGAGAAAATGTTAGTGAAGAGAAAGGGTAGTAAAAGAACAGAATCCAGGAAGACAGAAGATGGCAATTGGCTTTGAATTGAAATTTTAAGACCATAAGTGACAGGAGAGCAAGAAATTGTAAATGTTCCTCAGGTGAGAAGTCCAAAAAAGAAACTATTAGAATAGAACTTAGGGTTACATCTACCTATTTCAACAGTAAAGCAATGACTTCTAGTTGCCAATTGAATAGTATGCTTAAATTCATGTGGTTAAAGTACCAAGGAGGAGAGTGCATTAGAACAAGTACCAAGAATATATTTATAGAAAAGACACAGATAAACCACATGACTTGGAAAGTGACTGAAATTGAGATGCCAGGTCAGGACTGATAACATTACAGACCGTTTTTTGGATTTTGTCAAGAATCTCAAGATTGTGGTGGATAGGAAATTAAGAATTAAAATCAACTTTCTTCTTCACTTTTACAAAAATTCACAATAGCGTGTGAAATCCTGGTTTTTCCCAAATAGAAAAAGGAATGACCTTGTGCTACAGAAAAAGTCAATGCTGCTATCGCAGGCAGCTGTGACTGTCACTGCCTTGCTTGGTGTTATCTGGAACTGCTGTTGTCTGAAAATTCGCTGCAAATTGTATATATATATATATATATAAGTGTTCAAACATCCTTACGATTTGGCAGTAAAAATGTGGTTCACTTACCTTGATTTTGATTGGCTATCTCAAACCAATCAGCAAACAGCTTACATTTATTCAAATATAAAATGGCTATATACAAAATTTAATACATACAATTGCATGAGTAAGTGTGTGCATGTGTCATAACTTCAATCAGCGTCAATCAGTCAGATAGGAGCAGTGAGACGAAACAACTAAAATGTAACGGGAGAAACTTCAACCACAACCTGGACATAGGTCATGTTGCACATTGTCCTCTTTCTCCTTTCTCTTGTGCTGATTCATTTTACTTCTTCTTCCATCAAACAAATTCTAATATATACATACATAAGTGTAAATATAATGTGTCATTGATTGAATCAGTCACTCAGTTAAGTGCCAGATTTGATACACACTTGGGCGATCATGTCTCAAAAGAGACATGACTGACTAGGCAGAAGATTTTCCAACAGTAGGTTGCCATTACTATCTGTGGTAGACTGGTTGCCAACCAATGTTATAGAACACAATCTCTTCTGCTATTCAACCCTAGTTGGAGAGAGAAGAGATGGATTGATTCCTTTGTGCATAAGTGAATGAAATGAATTCAACTGAAATTTGAACACGGCTTTTCAATTTCTCATTCCAAGTTGATATCCATTACATCAATACATGTGATAGAATACTGGGCTTAATTAAGACACAGGCATCTCACTGTAGAATAATTGTTTGATTGTTTGTCAAGCAAGTTAGTTTTACAGAGTTGTAAAAAGGCTGTTACAAATTGTAATATATATATATATATATATATATATATATATATATATATATACACTACCGGCCATAATTATTAGGCCACCCCAGTGTTTCAAAAGAATTATGTATTTCATACTATTTTTTAGTATTTATTGCCAAGTGAATAATTGTAACTGAAAATGGAATGGTTCATTTGTTAACACTGCACAATAATATGTGCATCAAATGAATTTATAAATATTTAATAATTACTTATATTGCAGTTTCATTAATGAAAGAATGAAGAAAATTTAGGGTGATTCGGGAGAGTTCATCTTTGCTTCTATGCTTTGTAAAATTTTGCAAAGTAATGATAACAAAAGAACCATTCTATTTTCATTTAGAATTATCCACTTAAAACAGTATGAAATACATGATTTCTTTTAAAAAACTGGAGTGGTCTAATAATTATGGCTGGTAGTATATATATATATATATATATATATATATATATATATATATATATATATATGTATATATTGTTAAATTAAAATGATGCTTAGTGTCAAAATTGGTGCTTTTCTTCAGTAGTTTACTGGTTAAAAGGCATTTTAGGCAAGCAGATTTTTTTGCCATAAAGATCCTGATATCAAGATAAGGATAGAACATTAATAGAATTAATGTGAAGAAGTTTGTCACTTAGCTGAGCTGTGTCATTTCAATCATACCAACTTCAAAGTTTTGTGAGGGCATTATTGTAATGTCTTTACTCTTCAGGGTCATTTGTTTTATATATATATATATATATATATATATATATATATATATATATGTCCAGTGCAAGGGTCACATGGCCTCCTCCCATGTAAATCTATAGACACCCCACTCTATTACATCTCAATTTTTATAACATAGTATTCATATAAAATACAAATTTTATTGTAATCTAATTATGTACAATAATGGATCATATATAATACAGGGGAAGAATTCAACTAGAAAAATTGAAAATAAATACAATGTATTTAAATACAAATTAGAGACATGCCATAATAGACAATTTCAAATTAAATAAATCAACAATGTTTTGCAACAATTTTTATCATCAACTTAGAATTTAATAATTCAACATTATAGAAAAAAATAGTGAATTTTATACATTTTTATTTTTAAGAGTTATCATGAGCAAAACAAATTCACAGATTTACATGAAAAACCCCCCAAAATCTGACATCAAAATCTGCAAAAATTTCTTTTCCTTTAACAGCCAGTCATGCAATTTGATTTGTAACCTATATAAATGTAGGTAAAAAAAAAACAAAAAACAAATGTTGATAAGATAGCAAGTGTCACAAAGCACAGCCTAGGTTGCGCAATCAGAGTTGGATCTTCCCTAATCAGGGGTAGTATGCACTGGCCCTGGTAGGAGCAAAGAGAACATACATTACAGCAGTAGGAAAATAACTAAAGGTGAGATGCCAGATCAGCAAATGAATTTTTATTTTCAATCTGACATATTTTATTACTTGTTATTGTCACCCATATCTGAGTAGAATGTCCTGTTTTTTAAACAGTGTTTATTTGTCTACTAACCTGTGCATTCAAGAAAACTTAACAAAAAATATACTCCCTCTACCACTGGTGTGATTCAGACCTACATCCCCAGAGGGAGCACATTTTCTTTGTTGCATTTTCTTGAATGCACAAAACAGTAGAGAAAATAAACATTGTGTAAAAAGACAAGGCTGTCCTGTTCAGATACAGTTTTATATCTATATATATGCAGTAATGAATTGAGTTATTGAGTTCTCTCAGTGACTGGCATGTGTATACGCTGTATATATAACACGCTAAAATTTCCTCTGTCTCATTCCATGCACCCATACCTTAGGGAGTAGGGACTCCGACTGACATCAAATCAATCGAGTTTTGATCCCAGCTGGAAGCAAGTAGATATGTCTAGCCACACTGATGAGCTGTGATACAGCAAAACAGGCTTGAATGTGGATGACTAATATATATATATAAATATATATACACACACAATTCATATATATTTGGACAGCAACTGTTCTTTCAAGCATGTTTGGTTTTACAGGGTGTGATAGATGAATTGTCTAAATTACGCAGGAATGGGATTAACACTGATATCTCAATTTAATAAATATATATTTTACCAAAATTACACAAAAATATTATGAAATATGAAAGGAAAATTCATTCAATAAAATTGACATTGGATTCAACCTTGGCCTTCAGACAACTGAAAAATCTTCTACAACACTTCTGGACAGTGTCCTTCTTTAAGTTGGTGAATGCTGCTATAATCCTTGCCTTGTTCAACTTTGATGATACAAAGAGTTCTGTTGGTTTCCCACTCAACTTCACCCTATACATAATAATGCAGTTTATGGGATACATATTTTTTTTTATTAAAATAAGCATCAGGAAAACACAATAGAACATTCTAGAAAAATTGGATCACAACAGCAGTAGAATTTAGATTACTTTTTATATTTCTCAACCAATCAGCTAAAAACTTAGAATAAGAACATTCTAGAAAAATAGGCTTGGAAGTAAATTAACACAAAAATATTTAGGCCCCAAACAAAATAGTAAAATAATAAATCTGATTGGTCCATAAATGTTTTCACACCCTAATGTTAGGAAGATTAGTTGATCCCCTATTAATGTATATAATACACACAGTTAGAAAAAAAGGTCAGTCACCAAGCAGGCCATTAAGTCCGCATGGCATGCCACCGTATACTTTGCCGGCCATGTCATTTCTTCCATGCCAAAAGTTTGTGACCTCGCTCCAAGGACCTTAAAAAGAATAAACCAACGAATTTTCTTTCAGCAACGCGACACTCTGTCGCCAACTGAAACGCACCAAATGTAAGTAGGAAAGGCTTATTTACAGACTCTGCTAATGTAAACTTATACACGTTTTTGGACAAAAATTAACTTCTTGCCAAGTTTATATTTCTCAAAAAGGCAATTTTCGAATCATGTATTTTGTTGGTTTCTACATACCATTTTATTTGTCACATAATAAATTGTTTGTTGTTGAATGTCTGTTGTAATTTATTCCTTCACTTTGCGCAAAATAGAGCGTTGTATTTGTGGGGGAAATAATCAACATACAACCCAGCAAATACCAAATCCCCCACAAGTTGCAGTCTGAGGAGCTAGGTGGCCAGATGTAAGGGGTGATGTGTTCACAAAAATTGTCTAACAACTATGACTGGGTTTTTCTACTTGTGTCACATGGCGCAGAGTCCAGTTGCCAGACACAGGGTCTTCCAGCAGCCATAATCTTGATAGTACTTCTTCAAAGCACTTGATGTAAGCCTCTGTTTTGATTCTAAGGCCCTGTGGGAAAATGAATGGCGGCATAACTTTGTCAGTGCCAGTGATCACTCCAAACACGATGATGTTGACTGGATATATCACCCAATTTTCTGAACCCTCTGCATTGTCCTCAAATTGACACCCAAACACTCTGAAATCTTCATATTAGAGCTTCTGATATGAATCGCAAGCAGTACAGCATGCCATTTCAAAATCTCTGGCATGGTGAAGTGTTTCATGGTGCTCTTTTTCTTACAGGCCATTCCTAACCAGCCCTACTAAACTATGCAGGCAATAGAATCACAAACAAGCAAATACTCAGGTTTGAAATTAAAAATATGAAATGACGATAATTTGTCACCGCACCCTGTATACGACAGACAAGAAAAATTTAATGAATTTTCTATTTAGTTCTTCTAATATTTCTATATTTTTCCTTTTTGTGAAAGAAAGGAAGTGTAAAAATCATTGATAGTGTCTATTGTCCCAAGTGTTTTTGGCCACTTCTATTGAGACATCACAAAAATTACATCTTAAACAGACAAACATAGAAAGAAATTAACTACACTTGACAACAAAACTCTCTTAAAAATGGCTAAATAAATGGTTGAAAGTGCTGGGAAAGAAGAGTATTAGTGTTATGTACTGCCTCTGCTGGTGGAATACAACAATCATCTTGACAGACAATGAAAAACACGTAAATATCTAAACTTATTTATAAATGGAACTTCGTGTGTGTGTGTGTGTGTGTGTGTGTGTGTGTGTGTGTGTGTTTTACTTATAGACTCCGAAAAGGCTGAACCAATTTTCTTGAAAATTTACACAAGTTCTCACACATTTTTGCCTTCTTGGGTTTTCACTTAATGTCATCTTTGCCCAGGCACATCTGTCAATCATCTTTGCCAGTTATTGCCATTCAAGCCAGCTGCCTTTAATGTTGATCATAGCCCCGTCAGCCATTGCTTGCATTTTTTGCCTTTGATGTCAATCATATTTTTGTTGACCTCTGCTTGTGTTTTCTGTCTTTGATGTCAATCACACTTTTATCTGTCATGCCATGTTGTGCATGTATGTGTATTGATAGATAATGTTAACCTAACCCATGTTAAGAATAATGAACTATCATGGAGTATATTTATTGAATAATGCTTGTTGGTGCATACAACATAGCAGATTGATGTTCTGCGAATCCAGAACAAAATATTAAGCAATATCATTACATCTCCCTTTTTCGAAACCAAAATCATAGTACTAGGTCTGTGAAAACAAAACACAAATAAAATGCTAATTCAGGGTAGACTTCCTGAACAGCTACAGTGAAGCAGGGGATTATTCTGTTCCATGAGGTGCTTGCTGTGAGGTTATGAGCATATATTCATTATAAGTTCATCTTTGGTGGCGGTCACACCATCCTATCACTATGTGTACACTTTTGACAACCATTTGGCATGTTTGGGATTGCACACACAGGTTGATCCACAAAAGTCACACATTTCTACGAAGCTGTTTTCAAGACATCATGTGACATTTGTGGAGCAGGCATCACTGGAATGCTTCTTATATGTTGCCAGTTTCTTTACAGCATATACCCATTGATGTTCTTCAGGAGGTAGAAGCAGTTACCATCTGCTTGTAATACTACAGTCGCTGGGTTCCAGCTTCCAGACACAGGGTTTTGTATTTTTACCCTTTGACCATGGTACAAGGATGGTAGTTCTTTCTTGAGTGCTTGTCAGTCAAAATACCTCTTTTGGTTTTGTTGCCATTGTTGGATCACACTATATATCTGAGCTGGATCTTGGTGATCATTTGTGATTTTGGTTATGAGTGGGGATTAGATTTGTCTATTCATTAGTAGTTGTTCAGGACTTGGCATGACATTTGAAACTGGAGTACAGCGCCAGTGCAGCAACACAATTTCAGGTGTTGTTCCGGATTGCTTAACTTTCTTGAGGATGCTTGTAACAGTTCTTATTTGACATTCTATGAAGCCATTTCCCTGTGTTCTCTGATGTGAAGTGGTCTCATGGTGGAAACCCCATTCTATCCAAGGTTGAGGAAACTTGAAAAGTGTGGTCCATTATCACTGACTACCTTTGATGGTATACCAAACTCTGCAAAGACTTGGTGTGTGGTATTTACTATAACACTGCTTGTTGAATGAGGAGTTAAAATTCATGCAAAAGTATTCTGGGGTAACACTATACATGAAGTTGGCTTATATTTGAGTATATATGAATTAGAATATCATTTAATTATTAAATCTCATCTTTTCATTCCTCTCATTTTATTTTGATTGATGAAAAGTTGATGGGTCTCATGGGACAACAGCCACACTGAGACATCTCATTCAGGTTTTTCATAATGAAAAATTCAAATATGTCCACCATATCCTAAATTAGGTATCAGATGTGGATGTGAAAATTGAGAAAGAACACTAGAGTTCATTGTTAGATGTGTTTAGTTTTGCTCACAAAAGTAGCTAAGATCATATCTCATATAGCATAAAAAGAGATTTGTTTTTATTTTTATTTTGAAGATAAATTTACACTGTCCTCTTTGAAGTTGAAAAACAAGAACCTATTGCTTTAAAAAACATAACTGCATATTTGCTTGTATTTTTGTCAACCAAACATATATCTCACATTTAATCACTTTCCAACCACCTCAACATAGCTTCCCTGTACAGTTTTTTTTTATTTTATTTTTTTATATTAATTCACCCAACACAAGGTCCAATCAACATAGAGGGTTACTGAATGAGATTGTTGTAGGGACGGGAATGGATGAATTATGATATCTAAACTTATTTATAAATGAAACTTTGTCTCTGTGTGTGTGTGTGTGTGTGTGTGGGTCCATTACCTATAGACTCCGAAATGGCTGAATCAATTTTCTTGAAAATTTACACAGTTGCACTATAAGTGTCTGCGAGTGTTCTTAGCTAGGTTTTGTGTTGAGGTACCCCCAATAAATATCAAAAATCGATAATAAAAAAAATTGGGTTATAGAAAGAGTGATCCGATTTTAATCAAATTTGATACACTCATAGACAAAGACATAAGAAATGATATTCAGAAGTTTCAAGGTTGCAGTTCTTACAATAGTGCAGAAAATTGATAATATATATATAAAAGGCAAGATGTTTGTGTGTGTGTCTGTTTATCTGACTGTATGTCTTTATTTTTGTTTTCAGCCCTTTTATTTTAGTTTTTGCTTCGGGTTTGGCTCTAAGTAGGTATATTTGTAGTTCTTAGTCTCAGCCATGATACTATTTACTCAGAGAACTTATTTAGCCTTCAAAATTCAGTTTACAATGAAAAAAACTTATTTGATATCGATACCAGGAAATCAAAATTTGACTTACATCCATTCATTTTTCTTTCAGTCTACGGTTTCACTTTAACTGGAAACAACTATTGCTTTTTAGTTTTTCGTGCCAACATCCAAAGAGTTTGAGCTCCAGGACCATGGATTAGTTTCAAAGCTTTCATTACACCCGAACAACACTGAGCTATACTGCTAGTGTAGAATAGATATCAGTTGATCCTGTATTTATCTTTAGGTTTGTCACACTGACTTGTGCTCATGCGTGCTTATAGTTGGTAGTATTGTGGTCATGTGATCAAAGTTTGAGCTTGATTACACCAGTTTTCTTGTTGCTGCTACAGTGTAAACATGGTCGCTTTGCTAGCAGTATGCACAAATAAGTAACAAAGAGCAGTGATCCAATTTCTCTGGTTAGAAGGTGTGCCAGGGGCTGAAATTCATGGGAGGCTTTTAACACAATACAACAAGAGTGCACTGCTGTGTTGAAGTGCATATGAATTGACCGAGAAGTTTAAAATTGGCCACACATGCATGACACACAAAGAAAGAGCAGAACACCTGTCAGTCTGCATCACTGACAAGAAGATCCAGCGAGCTCAAGAGATGGTAATGCCAAACTGGTGAATTATCATTGATGAGGTAGCATGTTTTCTGCAGATTTAGATCACCGATCTTTGTTCTTTCTTGCTGTATACGGCTAGTGGAGCAGCCATGTTTACTTTGTAACAGCAGCAACAAAACTGGTGCAATCAAACTCAAACTTTGATCACATGATCACAATAAGCACACATGAGCAGAAGGCAGTGTAACAGACTTAAAGGTATGTTATGGCAAAAGTGCTGATAATTTTTTACTTACCCTGGTATATTTTGCCTGAGTTAGCCTTTGAAAGTTCAGACATTTTTATACTTTCAAAATTTATATCAGAAGTTTCTAAACAAGTATAGTTAATTGCCTTACTTTTAAGATACATGGAAATTCCATAGTGTATCTTAACATTTTGTGAATATAGCATTAAGTGCATATGTTTTAATAATATAAAAATACAAATATTTTGATTTTACATGATAGCTTATTTAAAAATGTACTTATATTTGATAAAAAATAGTATTTTATTTTATTTTATTTTCAAGAATTTCACAATTGACAACATGTTTAGTAAAAAAAAAATATTCCTGTTATTGGAGATTTTCACTCCTTGACAAAGTTCTTTAATTTTTAAATATTTGGAAAAAATGTATACAGTTGCCTGTGGCTAAATACTGGTGGAAGCAAGATTACTCTAAACATCTCAAAAAGATAACTGTTAGCCTTATTTATTAATATTAAATGGCATAGCTATTGTTTCTTATGCTGGTATAATTATTAATGAAATAACACCACTCCCAGAATTTATTTTTCATTTTCACACCTGCAATGGTATCATTCAGATTTCAAGATCAAGGTAGGAAATGGCAAAAACGCAAGCAAAAAATCTTTATTCTAGTTAGTTTATTAGCTTTTATCACAAAAGTTGATACAGTTTATTAAGGTAAAACAAAATTTTAAATTCATATGTGAATAAATGACTGTAACTCATTTTCAAGCATACTTGATCCATCTTCAAATGTGGACAGCATGTATATGGCTTTTTAGTCCTGCTACGGCCTTACATTATCTTTCACAGATGTGGTAATATTAGGCATCTTTTTCAGTAGCTGTTACATAAATGCCACATGATATGTTGTGAGGACTTTTCTCTCTGTGTGGCATCTTTGATTATTTTTTAAGAGCTACCATACTTAGAAGATATCTTATTCATTCAGTCAGTTAAGTGCCATACGTAAAACACGCTTGGGCAATCATGTCTCGAAAGAGACATGACTGACTGGGCAGAAGATTATCCCGCAGTAGGTTGCCATTGCTTTCTGCGGTAGACTGGTTGCCAGCCAAGGCTATAGAACTCAATCTGTCCTGTTATTTAACCCATAACTGGAAGGAAGAGACGGATTAATACCTTTCCCAAGGGTATTTGCACGTAAGTGAATGCAATGAATTCAACTGAAATTCGAACTCGGCTCCCCGATTTCTTGTTCCGAGCCGATATCCACTATACCACAACGCACATCCTTATTCATTACATATTTCATAAAATGTTGCTGAAACATTTTCAAGGAATTTTACTCAGTGACAATTTCCTTGAAAATGTGGAATTATAGAGGTGAGTAAATGACAGAGAAGTCCCAAATATGCCTGATGAAATTGTAAACTGTTAATTTTAATTTATAAGAGACAAAGTTGTAGTGATCATGTTCACCTTTCAAAAGTTAAGGGAAGAACGAAAATGTCACTTTTGTTTAATGAGAAGTATCCAGAAAGCACTTTCAAAGAACAAAACAAATATGGAGTCAAAACTATAAAATGCATTTTCCAACAAATACATTCTCTGAAAACCCAATTCATAATAATTTCAAAACAGATGTAAATAAGTAAATTTACAAATATGATGTCACAAAAGCTGTTATATTACAAATATTGCTATATTGCATTTACTCTTATTTTACTGAAACTGCTAAATTCCTTTTTTGTCTGTCTGCCTGTCACTTAAAGATGGCTAGAATTATAACCACCAAATTTTCTGTTATTATTAAGGAGACCCTTGAGTATGCTTTAGGCATATTAATTTTTGAAAATTTCAATTTAAGTTTTTTAGTGGGAGATTCAATTTACAATCTGGGCAATCTAAACTGGGCCCTTTCTTTATGCCTGTCATTTTTATCTAACTCTTTGTCTTTTCTACATGTCATATATGTCTTATTATATATAAAGTAGACATCTCATTGACAATTTTTTCTTATATAAGAGATCTCAGGAACCATGAAATATTCTAATGAAGATGAGTGACTCAGTAAGGTAGATTATTCAGTTGGGCTTTTCAAGCAAGACTGCAAAATCCAAAATCAAATTTTGTGTCTGTATTTTCCCAGGTTGTGTCTTTCTGGATTATTCTTCTGATTGCCACTGTAGTGATGTAATAGATTAGTATAATTATTATACACTGATCTATTCAGACTAGTGTCTTCTTTTAGTCACAACTAGCAGTATAGCCCGGTGTTGCTCATGTGTAATGAAAGCTTTAAAACTAATCCATGGTCCTGGAGCTCAAACTCAACCTAAAGAATATTTGTGTGAAGTTTGGTGAGAATCGGATAAAAATTGTGGATTTGTATAAAGGACATACAGACAAACAGACACACACACAAACATCTTGCCTTATATATATATATATATATATATATATATAATAGATTTTCTGCACTATTGTAAGAACTGCAACCTTGAAACTTCTGAATATCGTTTCTAATGTCTTTGTCTATGTGTGTATCAAATTTGATTAAAATTGAACCACTCCTTCTATAACCTGATTTTTTTGATTATCGATTTTCAATATTTATTGGGAGGTACCTCGACACAAAACCTAGCTAAGAACACTTGCAGATGCTTATAGTATAACTGTGTAAATTTTCAAGAAAACCGGTTCAACCATTTCGGAGTCTATAGGTAACGGATACACGCGCACACAGACACACACACAGACAAAGTTCCCTTTATAAATAAGTTTAGATATTTCAGCCATTCCACCAACTTCATGTGGCTGTTGTCCTCAGTAACTTGGTAACTTTCTGGGAATTTGGAAACAAACTCTTCATTAAAGCCACAGAAGTAGATTGTTCTTCTGCTGACTATGGTAGTGGAGATAACTCATAATTCCCCTTTGTTTATTTAAACAGGAATAAATCAACAAGTCTATCAGTGCAGTACATAATTAAATCAATAAGTATAATAATGAAACAAATTTATTTATTTCCCACAACAAATATTAATTTTTCAGCATAATTTCTTGTCAATATACATAACCCAACACTTTTCTATTACTCACATAGATCAAACATGACAATAAAAATTTCAGATCAAAATTCATCTCATTACTGTGTCAGGTTATAGACTCATCACATCAGCATTTGAGTTTCAAATACATATACTGGTTGTAATATTGGGGATAGCTAGAATTATTTTTTTTATAATTGTCAGTAATTTTCAGCCTTGTTCTAGAATCCTCATAACCTAAACTAAGGAATGGGAGAAAAATTCCTGAATATTCAATAAAATGGGTGGTTATAGTAAGGACACCCCAGACATATTTTTGTTCAAAAATAATCCCAATCCATCTATTTAAAAACCCAATGGTATATGAATTTCACTGCTTGATCCAAGGATTAGACTCAAAATCATCAGGTACTTTTATTCAGTAGGACAATCAGGTTGTAGAATTTGGGACCCTTAAACCTAGTAGTTTTTTTTCCCTATCAAAGGCTTTTATATGGTATGTTATACCAGGTTTACTCAGGAGGTTAATAATATTCATATATATTTTTATTTTACTTAATAATAATAATAATTCTTCATTGAAAATATGCATACAAAACCTTACCAGTTTAACATCAAGTATGGCTAAAACTGATTATCAGTGTCATGTGAGTTCATCACAAATGCATTGTGCTGGAAGTTTAAGCTAGTTTATTTAACAATCTCTACTCAATTCAAATGTTACACAAGGCCTTTTTTAATATGTGAGCATCATGTATACATAGGACTAAAGTCAAAAAATAGTCCACTGTTCAGATTTCATGCAGCAAAAAAAAAACATTCATGAGTCCCTTAACCCATTAGTGTTATAAGGGCACTATGTATTTTTTTTTCTTCTTTTTAAATCAATTCACACCAAGCATGGCAATAATTGTAATCCTATTTCCAGATGGCTGGTATTAAGTTTTCATTGATTTTAAAGATAAGAAGAGATTTCTCTAAAATTGAAAAATACAGTTACTTTTGTCGGGGGAAAAGTAAACGAATTGATTGAATCTGTGTGGGTGGACAGAATAGATATATCATCATCCTGTTTTGACAAAACCTTTTGGCCCCAGGTCAAATAGGACTGTGAGAATTTCCTGTCTCCAGCTACCTGAGCTTTTAGTTGGTTGGTTGTTTTGGTTTTTATAGCATATCAACCTCGGCAGGTCATTTATTGCCAACTAAACTTTTTATTTTATTTATTGCTGGTAATACCTTTTCTCTTTCAACAATTTATTGTTGTTTTTATATAAGTTTTGTGTCTAGTAATACATTTTTCTTTTTTGAGTATCAAGATTCATTGGGATTTGTTTTTAAGGGCAGGGTTCCCAAGTCCTACTCTTATTATTTAACCCATAACTAGAGGGAAGGGACAGATTAATACCAAGAGTATCAGTGCTTAAGTGAATGCAGAGTATTCAACTGGAATTTGAACTCAGCTCACCGATTTCTCTTTCCAAGCCAATATCCACTGCACCACAATACATGTCCATCACTATATGCTTACAGCACCTGGTATTCTAAGTACTAACCAGGCTCAACGTTGCTTAACTTGTGTGATCGAGCAAGAACCGGTGTATTCAACGTGCTAGGCCGTAAGCCCATAAGCCCTGAGCTTTTGGTATGGACAGGCAAGCAATAAGAGAGAGTAAGTTCTCCCCCATCAGTGGTGAAGAGCTGAAGGCTCAGTCAAAATGGATAATTGATATTATTTCAATTTTGAAATGGTAAGACTTATACAGGGAGGGAAATCGAATTCCTAACTTTACCACCCCAGTTTTGTGCCTTTTCAATCAAATCAAGGTGGAAAACAAAATTATCAGAATTGGGCCGTGAAGAAGATGGTCAGTCTGAAATCAGCATGCTGCTAGAGCCGACAGAGCAAGCTACCACCCCTGAGAACATTGTTACTGTAATGCGATATTGAAATACCAGCCAACTGACTGTGTGTCATCCAGCTTTGACTTGCTTATAATTGTGTAAATAATCAATATATAAATATACTAAGCAGTATAGCCCGGCAGTGCATGGGTGTAATGAAAGCTTTAAAACTAATCCATGGTCCTGGAGCTCAGACTCAGCTTAAAGAATATTTGTGTGAATTTTGGTGAGAATTGCATAAAAATTGTGGATTTGTATAAAGGACATACAGACAGATAAACAGACACACACATAAACATTTTGCCTTTTATATATATATATATATTATCGATTTTCTGCACTATTTTCTGCACTATAGTAAGAACTGCAACCTTGAAACTTCTGAATATCGTTTCTTATGTCTTTGTCTATGAGTGTATCAAATTTGATTAAAATCGAACCACTCCTTCTATAACCCGATTTTTTTTATTATTGATTTTTAATATTTATCGGCGGTACCTTGACACAAAACCTAGCTAAGAACACTCGCAGATGCTTATAGTACAACTGTGTGAATTTTCAAGACAATCGGTTCAGCCGTTTTGGAGTCTATAGGTAATGGATACACACGCACACAGACACACACACAGACAAATTTCCATTTATAAATAAGTTTAGATATAAATCTACACCCATGGTGTTGCAGCGTTGTAATGATTATATTCCATTCACCAGTTACCAGGAACCGGGATCACATTATATCTGGTTCTAACTATATACCAACATCTCGCGTGTCTGGACTAACCTAGCCAGGTGATAACAGGCAATCCTACTTCAGCCAGTCTGAGATCAAACAAACACAATTTAGCGGATGGTCGAGGTTCAGGCAAGATTGGTCAGGGTGTGCCCAGGGATCATGTTATATAATGACACTAAGACACAAGGGATTATTGGGAGTGAAAGAGCATGAGAAAACTTTAAAAGGGACCATAAACACAGTTGTAAACAGGAAATGAGCAATATACCTCTATTCCTGTTCAAAAGAACCTGATGATTACAGCAGCCCAAGCAACAGTGGGGTGTCTTGGGGCAAGATGACTGTTACACGTCTCCACATAAATATGGAACCACCACACACACACACACACACACACACATATATATATGGAACCACTACACACAGACACACATATATATATACATATATGGAACCACTACACACACACACACACACACACACACACACACACACACATATATATATATATCAACATGTACTCACAAATTAGATTAAATATTTAAATATGCATAAAAATGAAAGGGAATAGTGATAATCATGCCCAGACCTATTAAATGACGATTGTTTAATTATAATTGCAAGTAATCACTCTACCTATCAATTCAGCTTTCCTTCTCCAAGACTGGTTACCACCTCAAAGCATAAGAGTCCGGTTTTCTCTGCTATCTAACTCATAGCTGAAGGAAGGTGGACTCATGATTTTTTTCTAGGATATTTGTAGGTGTGTGAACAAAACAGAACTGAGAATTGAACTTGGCATGCCAAATTTACTTTCCACACTGATGAGCATCACACTATCCACATCTCGCAAAATGAAAAACAAATTAGTGGTAAAAGGAAAATAAATTTTTGCAGATGAGTTCGTAAGTATTCAGATTCTGTAAATTTAGAGGAACCAGTATTATTTTTTTTTTCATTTGACTTTGGAGAATAATATCAATTTGAAAAAATTGTGAAAAACTGTATTACTTTACAGTTTTGGTTTGGTTTATTTTGTTTTACAGCATATCAGCCTCAATGGATTATTTAATGCTGACAAGATTTTTACAATAGACTAGCAGTATAGCCCGGCGTTGCTCGGGTGTAATAAAAGCTGTAAAACTAATCCATGATCCTGGAGCTCAGACTCAGCCTAAAGAATATTTGTGTGAAGTTTGGTGAGAATTGGATAAAAATTGTGGATTTTTATAAAGAACATGCAAACAGATAAACACACACACACACAAACATCTTGCCTTTTATATATATATATATTATCGATTTTCTGCACTATTGTTAGAACTGCAACCTTGAAACTTCTGAATATCATTTCTTATGCCTTTGTCTATGAGTGTATCAAATTTGATTAAAATTGAACCACTCCTTCTATAACCCGATTTTTTTGATTATCGATTTTCAATATTTATCGGTGGTACCTCAACACAAAACCTAGCTAAGAACACTCACAGACGCTTATAGTACAACTGTGTAAATTTTCAAGACAATCGGTTCAGCCGTTTTGGAGTCTATAGGTAACGGACCCACACACACACAGACACCCCCCCCACACACACAGACAAAGTTCCATTTATAAATAAGTTTAGATTAGATTTGTATGAGTAGAATATGTATTCTTTGTAACAAATCAATTTGTAGATCAGGTTTCATTGACATTTTTTGGAAATAGGGCTTTTTGTCAAGAGTCAAATGTATTGCTGGAATTTTTTTTTCAAATATGTGTTGCTAGTATTTCTACTTTTAAAATCTATTTTTATACTTTCATAGTGTTTGACCCCAGTTTGGGGTTTAACTATTTGCCCATAACTGGAACCCTAACAGGTGCTGCCACTCCAGGTGAGGATGGATCTAGGAACAACAGCAATTAAAAGGTGGTTCTACACTTCTCAAAGCCTTCTGATCAGAGGCTTTGCTGCTGGATGTAGTTTATTGTCATGCCTAGAATAAAATTACTTTGTTGGAGAAAAGTGGGTTAATAATTTTTTTTTTTTTTTTTTTGGTGTGTTTGTGAATGTGTTTATTTCTACATGGTGAATAAGTAAGAAAAGCAGGTTGCTTGCTTAATGAGCATAGGCTTTCCTTTTTCAATGAGCGCTGATCATGGACAATGATACAGAGAAGACTGTATACATGCTATGAACTACAGTAGTCAAGGTATTTTTTTTTTTAATCATTTCACCCCGAGCAAGGTGGAAACGCCACTGATGTGCAGGGGGCTACATAAATGTAAAAAGATTAATTAGAAAAGAGTGAGGAGTACAAACTAGTTAGAAAGGAACAATAGAAAGCTGAGAAAGCAGGTGCGATGACAGATACATAGGTGGAGAGAAAGGGAAGGTTATACGGGGGTGGGGAGAGAGCTAGAGTCCAGTGGTTAGTAGATGAGTATTGACTTTGCATTTAAATTTCTGGAGTTTGTAGCCGTCAGGAAAGCAAGAATACGAGAGCGAGTTCCACAGGCGGGAAGTGCGAGAGAAGAAGCTGCAGGAGTAGAACTGTCGTCTGCATTTGGCTAACCTGACTGTGAATGGGTGGGACCCAGTTGCCAGTCTGGTTGCACGAGTAAACACCTGTTGAGGAGGCATCAGTGACTTAAGTCCGTCTGAGCAGAAGCCATGAAAGTATTTATAGAACAGACAAAAGGAGGCCACATTTTGATGATGGGGAAGTGGCTGTATGTTTATTTTGCATTACAATTGTTACTCTTGAAAAAAATTCATTGTCAGTATTGTTTGCTTTCTGGAATAAACATCATTTATCATTTGATGACAAATCAGAGATGTCAGACTCTTCAACTTTCTTTTATGTACCGTGTCTCTTCAGTACGTAGGCAATCATGACTCTCCACATATCTTTAGCCCTTGTATCTCTTAATAAGTTTTATTTTTTCGTTATTTCTCCTGAATACTGTTCTACTATCCATTTACTCAAGCTCATGAAGTATGTTAAGCGTTGCTTTCCTCTGTCCCTCTTTTCCACAATCTGCCCTGTGAGTATCAGGTTTTCCAAGGCCTCCTTCCTCATTACATGCTACAGAAATTTCAACTGCTTCTTTCTGATGTTAAGTTTTGTTTCCATTTTCTCCAAAACCTTGTTGTTGCTCACATGACATCCTTAGCATCTTTGGGTAGAACCACATTTATGTTACTTCAAGTCTCTTCTTCATCTTTAAGAAGATTGTCCAGCATTCGATGCCATAAAGGAGAACAGATATCATGGCAACATATAATGAATTATCCTCAAGTGATACCTATAACATAATAATAATAACATAATAACATAATAACATAAAATGAAATGAGAATGGGCAGTAAATAGGAATTTAAAATCTATACCACCACTGGTTAACATAGCTTTAAAGTCATCATTATTTAATATTGCCTTCCTTGCATCTCTATAAAATAAAAGTGTTTATCAGTATATTTTTAAAAACAATTATGGCATTAATTTTGTGCCAAATTCTTAATTACATTGTTCATTAATTTCAGAATACAATAAGTTACATATTTTGTCTATTTACAAAGGACAGCAAAATTAACATTCTAGATACTTTTTAAAAAAGGTTTTTCAATTGCTTCACCTCAAGCAAGTCAATAAAGCCACTAAGACACAAATAATCCTAATGTGGGATATTTAACAACAAAAGTGATGGAAACATGAACAAAAAGAAAAAGAAACTAAATAAAATCGGTTGAACTATAAACCCAAAACGCACAGAGTGGACCAAAAGTAGGCCTACAGTTGTTTCACAACAAGAGCTAACTTAGTCAAACTGTTCTTTCAGCAAGATAGCACACCTCCCCATTATGCTTTGGCAGTAAGGGACTACCTTAAACAAAAATCTTTTCACAGCATTGGTTTAGAAGAAGAAGCCGCATCGAATTGTCACCACATTCATCTGACTTAACACCAATGGATTTATTTTTGAGGGTTGTAGTAAAGAACCAGGTTTATGATAGAAATCCCCAAACAGTGGACAAATAAAAAGAGTACATCTCAAGAGTATTAATTGAAATTAATGCAGATCGCAGTTTGTGTTGTACAATGTCATGGTGTTTTGGAGAGGTTTGAGGAATGTTGCAAAGTTAAAGGAGGACATTTTGAGCGCTTAAGAGGTTAAACTGAGATAAAAATGTATGTAAGTAAAGTGTTAAACAAATCTAGATAAACAGCTTTGAACAAATATGATTGTAGCAAATAAATTTTTAATGTAATAAAATGTTTTTTTAAGAAATGTAAAGTGTATAGGATACAAATCCTATATCATTCCAGCCAAAATCTGAAACACTAAAAGTAGAATTGCACTTATGCAAAATCGGATCAAAATCGCTAAAAAAAATTTGAAGAAAAAAGGACGAAGGCAAATTTTGTGAGCCAGTGTGAAAATTAGTAATTCTGGATTCTGATTGCACAGCAAACAAGAAACAGAACTTTATGACCCTATTCATATTTCTTATCACTTAAAAACATAAGTTCACAATCGGAGTTGATCACGCGATTTGAGTTGACTACTTATCCATGTTTCTCAATCGGCCAAACATTCAGAAGAGATCAGATAGAACACTGCTATGGTGTAACAAGAGAAATTTCAAACTGCTAAACTGGAAACATGTCCCAGCAGCACACCTATGCACTCCTTCACCTACTCACCATCAACAAAAAGAAGACAACAACAGCAATAAGACACTTCAACTGACTCTTAAAACTAACGTAGATAAGTAAATTTTTCCTTTATCGCTTTTTCTTTCTCTTCACTTACTCACTGACCATGAAAAGAAAGAAAGGAACAAAGTCTTTACTACTACCCCGTTGATACACATAGCAAAAACGTGGACTTCTCTTTTTCTGCACACATTTTGCTAAAACAAACAAGCTCTTTATTCTTTAAACTCTTTACTACTATTTCTCTTAGAACATTTTCACAGATTAATGACGTCATATATTCAATTTGATGTTATGCTGTTCGATAAAAATTTTTTATTTGTTTATAAAAATGAAACAGTTTTATTTTCTTAACCTTCTGATCTAGAGTAAATTGTGGGGAGTTTGGTTAACTGTGACACTAGGCCAATTTAATAAACATGATCGAGCCCCCTACAAGTGCATACCTACTAATTATAAGTGTTCTTTTGGCCCACCAAATATCTTTAACTTAAATTTGAAATTCTTAATGTTCCCTCTCTTTCATGTGTATGCATAGTCATGTCAATGTAAACATCACTTTATGAAATCCTATAAGATGAAACACATCATGCAAAAATTTCTGTGGTTTATCCTAATTGGCTTTGGCAAAACACTTCTTAGGTTCTTTATGCCTCTAAAAAGGCAATAATATTCTTTCTCTTTCCCTTTTTATCTCTCTTTAACTTTTGCTTCCAGATGTTAGTGTTGATAAAGAACACTGCTGACTAGGCTCATTCACTTCTTTGGTTCTCTGTTGACTTTTGAACTCTCTCATTCACACACACACACACACACACACACACACACACACACACACACACACACACACACACATTTAAGTACATTCTCATAATTAGTTTTAATGTGTTTTCCTTTCATTACAGTTGTATGCACATTTTTTATTTGTTTTTTTTATATAACTGTGTGGCCCCAAGCAAGGCATTTTACTGCTACTGTTGTGCAGGAGGTTACATAGGAGGAATGTTATGAGAAAGAGTGAGAGGTTGCAGAGGGTGTCAGGAAGAGAGTATGAGAAGGAACAAAATACTGAATAGCCATCACTTCTTAAAAAAGATAATTCAGTGGTTTTCTTTTCTCTTCTCTGTGGTTTGGAATTCAGTTTTCCTTCTGCTAGACTGGTTGCCATCCAAGGTTGACAATTCTCTCTATCTTGCTATATAGCTGGATGGAGAAGAGATGGATTTATATATTTTTCAGGGGAAAAGTTTGCACAAAAGATGGGCTGGAAATTGAACTTGGCTTGCTGATTTCACTTCCTATGATGATGATTTACGCTAAAATGATCATTTAGTACTTATCTATGTTCTGCTAAAAACATACATAAATATTAACCTGACATACCTTGAGGGTAGAAAAGGGCAAATTTTGTCCTCTGCACTTATAAAAGAATTTCCTAAAATGCATTCTTAATAATTCACAAATGTTATTACTATACAATTAACATATTATGTTAATCATAACAAACGGAAGATTATTCACATGGCAATGAACAAATGGAATCATCAGAATAGCAGTTAGCTATTAAAAGTGACATTTGATGATTAACCATAGAATTTTGCATTTTTACCAAAGAATTTGTTTTAGCAAATTCCTGCACTCAGCCTATATGTTGTGTGCTGAAAACCAAGAAAAATAAATTTGTATGGTTAGGAATTAATGCAAATCTGTTTTTATTATTAAACAATATAATTATTTATTTACATTTACCAGCCTGAATATTTGAGAAATCTTATTTGAAAAATATACCTCCTGAGGATTTCTCAAAGTCCTAGATGTAATTAAATAAATATACTGTTTAATAATAAAACAGAGCATTTACTCAAATATGATGATTTTCTAAGCGCAACTTAGATGTGGCACAAGGCTGAAAGTATGGGACGCCCAGTTAGGTTCGAACTCACTACTGGTTCAAATGTAATGGTTCAAATGTAATGGTTCAAATATGAGTATCCATTAAAAATAATGTTTAGATAATTTAAGAATATATTGGATTTAATCCATATCCTAAAATAAATAATGAATATATATATATATATATATATATATATATATTGTCAGACAGATCTGTTTCGCTGAATCACAGCTCATCAGCACAGTTAGACTCCGATCACTCCCTAACCCAGGCTCGAAACCCGACCGAATTGGCGTCAGTCGGCAACTTTACCCCTGGGCCACGGGGCGTTCGGTGGAAGAAGGCAGTCTTTTTTAGCACATATCATATTACGCGCCCAGCAGCCAGAGTGCTCCAATTCATTTTTAATGAATGAGCGATGCGTTATATATATATATATATATAAATTTATTTATAAATGAAACTTTGTCTGTGTGTGTCTATGTCTGTGTGTGTGTCTGTGTGTGTATCTGTTACCTATAGACTCCAAAACGGCTGAACCGATTTTCTTGAAAATTTACACAGTTGAACTATAAGAATCTGCGAGTGTTCTTATCTAGGTTTTGTGTCGAGGTACCCTCGATAAATATTGAAAATCGATAATTGAAAAAATCGGGTTATAGAAGGAGTGGTCCGATTTTAATCAAATTTCATACACTCATAGACAAAGACATAAAAAACGATATTCAGAAGTTTCAAGGCTGCAGTTCTTACAATAGTGCAGAAAATCGATAATATATACATATATATAAAAGGCAAGATGTTTGTGTGTGTGTCTGTTTATCTGACTGTATGTCTTTATTTTTGTTTTCAGCCCTTTTATTTTAGTTTTTGCTTCGTGTTTGGCTCTAATTAGGTATAATTGTAGTTCTTAATCTCAGCCATGATACCATTTACTCAGAGGACTTATTTAGCCTTCAAAATTCAGTTTACAACGAAAAAAACTTATTTGATATCGATACCAGGAAATCAAAATTTGACTTACATCAATTCATTTTTCTTTCAGTCTACGGTTTCACTTTAACTGGAAACAACTATTGCTTTTTAGTCTTTTGTGCCAACATCCAAAGAGTCTGAGCTCCAGAACCATGGATTAGTTTTAAATCTTTCATTACACCCAAGCAACGCCAGGCTATACTGCTAGTTAACCATATAGATACTATTAAAAAATCCTCTAATAATAACTTAGTGTCAACTTTTTAAATGTCCAGTGTATTCTTCTTTTTCTATGTGTCATGTCTCTTCAGAATTTTGACAATCATAGCTCTTTACAATTTCCTGTCCTTTGCAGCTCATAGTAAATTTGATCTTAACCATTTACACAAGCTTGTGAGGAGAGTTATTTGTTGTTTTCTTCTGTCCCTCCTGCCTATCTTGTCATTTTAAAGTTTCAGCTGTCTTTTCTTATTTCTGAATGTATATTTTTCCTGTTGCCATTTTCTTTAAGTTTTCTTTGTGCTTACTTGATCCATTCATGGAAAAAGGATTAGAATAAATAATGGACTATACATAATGGCATACCCAACATTTGTACTGCCAGGAGTTGTGTGTAGATTTTGCTGCTCTCTAAGCAACATTACCAAAACTGGATACCATCTTCAAAATATAAAGAAAGATGTCCATTTATTTTGCTTTGATTTTAGACATAGACAATAATAATGATAATAATAATAGTTTTTTTTTTTTTTTTGTTTTTATGAAAATGATCAGTGGAAAATATCATGAAGCCATTTCTGGCCTTAGGTCTCTAGTTGGAACCTAGAAGGAAATGTGTACACAACAGAAATCATAGGAAATAATAATAATAATTATAATAATAATGACTAGAAAGAGCAGTCAAAGACTGCAAAGCTCTGCCAAGGCAATACCAACATCATCTCAGTAATTAGCTGATAATTATTAAAATGAGAAAGAATAACTGCAATGAACATGATCGCTCCCAAGAATAAAAATACAAAAATTGAACTTAACCTCTCAAAATGAAATGTACACTTAAGATGTAATAGAATGGTAATTCAGTATTTAAAATGATCTAGGGGAACTAATTCAGTATTTGGCATTTGAAAGGCAAAATTTACATTTTATAAATAAAACCAAAAAAATAACCCAGGAACTTTATCTTGTACTGAATTGAAGCCAAAATCTAATCAGTTCGTATAAATGATGAGGCCAAACATCCCTGAAAGTTTAATTTAAATCCATCAAGTGAGTCTTGAAATATCTTGATCACAGACAGACAGACAGACAGACAAATATGAATGAATATAATACTTCCACCTTAAGGTGTAGGTAATAATCAAAATCTGTAACATCAAAGTAGTAAGAGGCTAAAACCATTCAAGAGAAACCTTTTTTTTTGTGATAAAAATTAACAATATATATAGCCACTATAAAGAATAACATAGCAAGAGCTGGCTCATAGTGTAAGCCTCAGAGTAAATACCTAGTGTCACCTTCAGTCAGTCAGTTATGTGTCATACAGGATATATGCTTGGGTGATCATGTTTCTTTCAATCCATGACTGACCAGGAAGAAGATTTCCCCAAAGTAGGTTCCAATTTCTTTCTGCAGTAGACTGGTTGTCAACCAAGGCTATAGAACCCAGTCTGTCCTGCTATTCAACCCATAGCTGGAGGAAAAAGAAATGGATTCATACCTTTCTCAATAGAATTTGACATAAATGAATGCAAAAAACTCAACTAGAAATCAAACTTGGCTCTCAGATTTCTCATTCCAAGCCAATATCCATTACACCAAAACTGACTTAACCATAAAGTGAATTTTGGTAAAAATAGTGGAAGTGAAATGAACTGGGAAAAGTGGTCCCATTAATTTTATATGCTAATTATCTAATTCATCTAAATGTCCTCCCACCAAAAAACAACATGCTACCCAGGGTAGATTACTTCTCCCGCCTGCCGATGCATGAAATCTACTGGCAAATTCATGCATCGGGTATTTTCATTGATTTATTGATAAGTCATGTACTAAGTGTCAGTAACCTGTATTTTGTTCACTCCAGCCAAGATTTTAGTATTCATCAAACACTGTTATTCTTATCATATGCTTTATTGTCTCATAACTGAATCGTAGCAACTAAGTTAATTTTGTTTTAGTTCACTGCATTAATTGCAAAACAACCACAACAGTGTTTTTGCTTCTAGCTATTTTATAAACATTATGTACCAAGTGTCAAAGGCATATTTATAAATAAAGATAAAACATGCCTGTTATATTTAAAACATATGTCATATATAAATATATATAAATGTTATATGTAATTATATATATATACATATAGATAAATAGATAAATGCATATATATATATATATATATATATATATATATAAGAAAAATTAAGGCAGACACATTATCTCATGGTAAATTGGAAGTATGGCCTATTTCAGGTGAACCACCATCAGCTTCCATCTTTACTGTACAGAAGATTCTTCTATATCTACACATATATATATTCAGTGGTTTTCTTTTCCCTTCTTCATGGTTTGTAATTCAGTTTTACTTCTCTATATCTGGATTCTTCTATATCTACAGTTTTCCTTCTTGTATATCTGGATTCTTCTATATCTATACCGCATGCTTATATATATGTATATATATATATATATATATATATATATATATAAAGAGTGAGAAACCATGAGCATTTTATTTATAGCGTAAATTTATTGTTATTATTATTATTATTATTTGCTTTTTGGATGATATATTAAGTGTCTATAATGTTATTTGTGTCTCTACACATGTTTTGACTATATAGTTGACTCTCTTCAGATGAATAAACTTGTGACTTCACATATTGAGATCCATTTGTTTTCTGATGACCAAAGTATCGTGTATAAATATTTCCATTTTTAATATATATATGTGTGTGTGTGTGTGTGTGTGTGTGTGTGTGTATATATATATATATATATATATATATATATATATATATATAAAATGAACAAGTTAGATGTTTTTATAAACCCATTGATAATATTATATTTCACAGCCCTCTTATAGACCACTCCTCAGACCAAATTCATACAACAATGAATAGGTTAAAATCATCCAGATAAACATAACATTGAGTTCTCATTGGATTTAATCCCCTGTAGAATTTACCTTATCAAGTACCAAGGATTCTACTTTATATATATATATATATATATATATATATATATATATATATACTTGGGCAGCAATATTTTTTTCAAATGTCTTTTATTAAATACAGCTGACAAGAAAGAATTAATTTTTGTCACGTTTTTCTTGTATCTTAGCATTTTTCATTTTGTTGGTGATAAGGAATATAAAAATTATCCATAATTTTTACCATCCCAATAATGAATTATTACAAAAATGCCTTTACAAAAGTTTCAAGTTGGGGTGACTAAAACAACACTGCTCAGTGAAAAACCTCTTCATATTAATTATATTTACATACATACATATATATATATATATATATATATATATATAGCAGCATAGCCCGGCATTGCCCATGCAACTCAGAGCATTTTAGTATTAGGAGAAGATGCCAATGAGAGGAGTAGATGGAAACTCAGTTATATAAAATGATAATTATATTAAAAAATTGTTGTTTCAAAATTGTTGCAAAATTCCCATTAAAAAATCTATTCTCTTTTGTTTTCTACATAAACGTGGTTTGATATTTTGTGTGACATTGTAAACAACATTGTGTTTGTTTTTGTTTCAAAATTACAGGGGAAAATATTTACATTTTTTGTTGACTAAATGAATTTTACATAAAAATAAAAATTATTTTTTTTTTTTACTGAAATTAGAAATATAAAAACTATTATGCTCTCAGTTTAGAAATTTTCAAAGAATATTTAAAGATGTAGACATTTAATTTTAGAGGAAAAAGTTACATTAATGCCACACGAAATACAGACAGTTGATTTCCTGCATGAAATATTTAGCAAAAAAAAACTTTATTTTTTTTTAATTTTATTTTCTGAAGTATGAAATATTAAATAAAAAAAAGACTTAAATAATTAAATTAATCATTGGCACCTTTTTTTTACATATTTTGTTTTTGTTTGAAAAAACACTTTTTTTTAAAAATATTTCTTTTGTTACAAAATTACGGGGAAAAATATTCACATTTTTTTATTGAATAAATGAATTTTTAAAACATCAGAATAAAAATTAAATATAAAGGCTAATTTTTAGTCGTGTTTGACATGTGCGATTTGATTTCTGTGACGTAATTTAGCAACCATCTTAGATTTTTTACGGAGCAAATGTAAACAATCGGCTCCATTGGCCAAAAAGTGCAAAAGGGAAAATTGCTGAACTTAAACTCAAAAAGTACGTCGACCTGGCTTCCCTGTAAATATGTGTCTCTAGAAAGTTTGAATGGTGTAGCTTAAAAAATGTAGGCGTGCATAGGGATCAGTCACACACAGACTCACTGATTGCTTTTTATATATTTAGATATATATATAGTGACATGAATTAATAAATATACATATGAAGGTGCACATATGTATATTATTATCATTCAGATGATAATAAAACAGTGCTCAATGTATGAACAGAGCTGTATTATATATATAATTAATAAATATACATATTGTCTTATGTTTATGGCATGACTCGGAGTTGCATGCATAATACAATCTTCAGGTGCATATTTCAAACTGACAGTTTAATAGATTTTAATTTAAATTCATTTGATAGTCATTGGAATTAAATCTTATAAAGTTAAGTTACTGCTTTTTTAATAACAAGATTAAAAATTTAAATATTCTAAGATTACATTTAGATAAAAATTTAAATTTAAATTTAGAATTAAAATATAAAGTAAAAATTGTTAAAATGCAGGAAGAAGAAATCAAAGGGGCATAAATCATAAAATGTAAAAATTTAAAAATTTAAATATTCTAACATTACATGAAGATAACAAATTAAAATTTTAAAATTTTGAATGAAAATAAAATTAAAAAGTAAAATTCAGAATTAAAATTAAAAATTAAACAATGCTGGGAGCAAAAATTAAAGGGGTTTAATTCATGATTAAAAGTAATAATAGAAAGAAAGAAAGAAAGAAAGAAAGAAAGAAAGAAAGAAAGAAAAAGAGAAAATGGGAAGTAAGGAAGAAAGAGGGAAAGAAAGGGACAAATGTATAAAAGAACTTATATGAATCTGGATTTAAGAATTTAAGTTTTTTTTTTCTATGACAGCATGTGGTAATTAAATCATTTTTTTCTCAAGCAAATTAGGATTATTAATATGATTTAAGATCACAAGTTTTTCTAAAAGCATAGATTATATATATCTCCTTTACCATTGTAATGTTTGGATTTAGCTACAATATTCCAGATAATAATTGGGTTGTTGTTGTTGTTTTTTAATTTACAATAATATATGGATAAAGCAGTACTTTTGCTGTATTTACTGTTGTTAAAGACAACATGTGGTTGTTAAATCTTATCTTCCACCTGTTAGAAGTGCTTCCAAAGTAGAATTTAACATCATTATCATCCAAATGAATTTGAGGTCTATGAACAATACTTTTGAACATACGTTGGCCATTCAATGGGCAAGTTTTATTTTTTCAGCAGTTGCAATTATTTTTAGAAGGGTCATTTTTGCTATTAGTTGGGTGACAGATATTGTTTATGTGAGCCAAATATTTATTTGATATCATAGTATTATGTTGTGAAATATATTTATCTATGCAACTATATTTGTTAATGCAACTAAAACTGACTTTAACATTGTTTTTGTTGAAAATGTTTTTTTAGTGTAAGTGAATGGTAGAAATGTTTGTAAATTAAGTTTAGGAAGAGTTTACCAACGATAGTTTGGACATTACAACTGAAGGTGGGTTAAACCAAATAATGTTACGTTTACATGATTTTAATATATAATTGTGATCACCGTGTTTGGAATATGAAACATGCCTATGACTCTACATACATACACAAAACAATTTATATATTTAATTAAAAATGATATAAAATTTATTCTTGATAATGGCTAAAAGTATAGCCAAAAGCAATTGGAGAAAAAATAATTTGGACAATTTTTATAAATATTCTGAAAAGAAAAAAATTATAAGATCACATGAAAAATTATATAAGAAAGGTAACCATAGCACCTTGTCTATCATTTTTAATGAAACTTGCATATATATATATATATATATATATATATATATATATAATAACATGCATATTTTATATATATATATATATATATATATATATATATATATATATTTATAAAACATGCATGTTATTATATACATAGGCATGCAAGGTGTATTAAACAACAGCCAATTACATAGATCTATTTGGGCCATAAAGATAAAAATGAATAGCTATTAGTCATGTCTTGTCAAGGTTGAAAGATGCTGGCTGCTTATTTTAAGACTGGGGTAAAAAATTACTACCACCAGATAGAAGGAAAAATGAAAGCCTTATAGAATGACTTTATCTGTAGATTGCTGTTCAATGAAGCATTCTTCTGCTTTTCCTGTTTACCAACCACTAACTAGAAGTATGTTGAAGTCTGAACATTCCTCTTTTATAGTTTTTACAAACTGAACATTTCCATGAGTTAACATAACTTATGGAGATCACTAGAAAATTCCATAAATTTTTTATAATTCATCATCATCATTATCATCATCATCTTCATCATCATTGTCATTGTTTAAGGCTGTATCTATGTAGCATGGGTTGGATGGTTTTTTTTTTAAGTATCCGTAATAGAAATATCATGAAATATTGGAGTGAGTTTTACAGCTGTATGCCCTCACTAATACCAATCAGTTTAGGAGACTGGAAACTCAGTGTTTTTATCGAGACCCCATTTCTAGGAGGATTACCTACCAAAGTTAGAGAGTTTAATCTACCCTATTCTATGCAGAGTAGGTATAGAGGTTTTTCTTTTAGAGATTTCCTTCACTTAGACAAGTTGTTATCCAAACCTAAAGACTTTTATTCAGTCTTTTTCTTTTTCTCTTAAGTGACCCCAGTTTGGGGGTTAACTATTTGCCCATAGCTGGGACCCTAGCAGGTGCTACCACCATGGGTCAGGGTGGACCTGGGAATAACATCAATTAAAAGGTGCTTCCATGTTCTTCTAAACCTCATGATCAGAGGCCTTGTTGCCAGATGTAGTCTATCGTCATACTCAGGACTTATGGACCTATGCCAGTAAATGTTATTTTTAGTGGATGCATAATGTTTAAGTAGAAACCCTATTTTTTTTAAATAGTATGAATTATGTCAATCAACCTGTGCATTCTAGAGTCTTAATAGAAGAGCATGCAAATCTAAACCCTGCTAGAGAGCACATTCTTTTTAGTGCGTGACTTAAGTGACATACATGATAGATACTTGGGTGACCATGTCTCTTTCAATATATGACTGACTAGGCAGAAGATTTTCCTGCAGTAGGTTGCCATTTCTTTCTGTGGCAAACTGGTTGCCAAGCAAGGCTATAGAACCCAATCTGTCCTGCTATTTAACTGACAGCTGGAGAGAGAAGAGATGGATTCATACCTTTCTCATAGATATTTGTGTGTAAATGAATACGGCTTCACCTGGATATTGAACTCAGCTCTCCAATTTTTCATTCCAAGCTGATACCCATTAAACCACAACTCACATTCCATCTCTTAATTATGTCACTCAAATGCACAGTAGTTTGATTTTGTTTAGTAACAAAGGTTACTACAGGTTATTTAATGCTGAAATCTAAATATTTTGAACACAATTTTATGGCTTCAACTTATAAGGTTGCTTCTCTGTGCCTTTTCTATAAACACTTTCATAGTAATTGTTCAGATGAGCTCTTCACTATGGTACCTAAACTTTTTGAATTTAAGCACAGTACTAGACTGGCAGTAAGGTCTGATCAATTTACGGTTGAGCTGGCTAGATGCACTGCAAGTTCTATGCTAACAGTTTCTTTTTCTCTCACTTCTCAGTTGTGGAATTTCCTTCCAGATCCATGCTTTTTAGTCAACTTTAATCTGCAAAAATTTTAATGCAATGCGAACTGCTATTTACTGTCCTCCTGATTACTCCTTTTTACTATCCTCCTGATTACTCCTTCCTCTTTCTGCTCATTATTGTTTCTGTCCCTCATTCTTCCACATTCAGTAACTCCTTGTGTCTTAGTGGTTTTATTGTACTGCCTTGCATGAGGTAATACTGATTAAAAATATATCTATATTTTGAACATAACTGTATGCTTTCAACTACAGATAGTTTTCATCCATTGCTTTATCACACGTGGCACGTATCTGAACAATGAAACTATACCTTAGTCAACATACTTTCTCTTAGATTTTTAAATCATTCATCTTTAATAAATCTGTGAAGAATCTTGTTCAAGTGAAACATGTTAGATTAAAGACACTTTTTTCTTACTTATTCTTTACTTATTTTATTCATCTTGTTGAATTCTGATCCATATATTCAACTCATATATATATATATATATGCAAATCTATTTAAAAAGGAAAATTAGACTGATTTTTCTCCAGTTTCTGAAAGGATTTTTCGGTTGCTGAGGTGATGTGGTTATCCCCCGTGGGGATTTTCACATCGAAATGGTCATTCAACATCATTGAATTAATCCTTTTTTAATAAATTTAAATAGTGACCTCTCCGCCAAACAAAACACCATGAAAGTATAAAAATACATTTTTATAGCAAAAGTACCAGCAAAACATATATATATATATATGTTTTGCTGGTACTTTTGCTATAAAAATGTATTTTTATACTTTCATGGTGTTTTGTTTGGCGGAGAGGTCACTATTTGCCCATAACAGGTGCTACTACCCTGGGTGGACATGAGAACAACAGTAATTTAAAGATCAAATGAACAGGTCGGTAGATGTAATTAAAAGTTTAAAAAACAGGGCATATATACATCTATTAAAATTAATGTTTACAGAAATAAGAAGTAATGTTGGATTTAAAATAAAAATCTATAAATTTATTAGAAAATCTATGAATAATACAAATGGAGGAATACCTTGAGTTACGTTGTTTTGGGTCAAGTTGTTCTATGTCGTTTGTCAAAAACAAAAATATTTATGGCAAAATGAAAATCAAGTTTAAGTAACTTTATTAGACTGTCCACCACAAATATTGAAGTCATAATATCACTAGAAAAATCTTAAAAGCACATAAAATCATGTTACTGTACAATAAATATGAATAAAAGAATATAAAATCATATTAGAATACATACTATCACAAAATAATTTTAATAACTGTATTTCTTACTTAACATTACAAAATCATTTTGTTTTATAATGTCTTAAATCAAACCACATTTACAAATAAAGAGTCTACGATAAAGATTGCCAAATTGTAAACATCTACATTTACAAGTATGTATGTACATGTATTCATAAATTTAGATTATTTTTTCTGTACTGTATTAAAAACTAAAATTTATTTGTTTGTAAGCTTAAAACACATTCTTATTGACCATATATTATTAAAAATTCATTTATAAATAAAATATAGAACTGAGAATGGTAGTGACAAGTAAATTCAGAGTAAAAGTGAATTCAACTTAAGTTGTTTTTCAACTTAAGTCACCTCTCCTGGAACACATTACTGACGTAAAGTGAGGTATACCTGTATATAAATAAAAAGAAATTCCAATACATCCTGTAATATTAATAATATTTTTTTAATAAGAACGGCATTTAAGTAAATGAGTTATTTAATAAATTATTGAGAGTGATATCAGTCAGTTTTCATTCACAAATCAAGTTTCAGATTAGTAACTTGCAAGAAGTTTAAAGTCAGCTTCTAGTGAGAAGTGATTTTTTTCAAGTTTATATCATATCATACTTCCTTTATATCTGATGTAAAGGGAGTATGATATATGATATCATACTCCTTTTACACCTAAAATGTCCATTTTATCTTATATCAGCCCCTAACAAGCTTAAAAAATTACTAACATCTTCTATAATTGAGACTCATTGTGCTTTCTTGGTCTAATGTTTTCAGCTGACATGAAATGGAAAAAGTATATTGAATCAATTGCTAAGTCTGCAGCTAAGAAAGTTGGTTCACTATGTCGTGCTAGACAATTTTTCTCACCAAAATCTGTTTTACATATAAGTCTAATATAGTCCAATATAGAACTGGGAATGGTTATTTTCGGTTTAGACTAGTGACGCGTAAATTTAACTTAAGTTGTTTTTCAACTTAAGTTGTCTCTTCTGGAACAAATTACCAATGTAAGGTGAGATATACCTGTACATGAAAAAAAAAAATTCCAATACATTGTGTGATAATAATAATAATATAATACAAATATAAAGGTTCTGGGTATGACGGTAAACTGTATCCGGCAGCAAGGCCTCTGATTGGGAGGTTGTGAGGAGCATGAAACCATCTCTTAATTGCTGTTGTTCTCAGGTCCACCCTGACCCAGAGTGGTAGCACATGTTAAGGTCTCAGCTATGGGCAAATAGTTAACCCCCAAACTAGGGTCAAAACACTATGAAAGTATAAAAATAAACTTTTATAGAAAAATATACATTTTTGAAGGAAAAATATTACCAACAATATATTTTTGAGAAAGAAAAAATTATTACCATAATACATTTTTGAAAGTAAAAATATTACTAGCAATACATTTTCGAATACAAAACTAGAAGGCATCTTCAGTTTCTAAAATAAAAAATAAAAAATTTCATCAAAATCTGATTAAATCAACCCTCAAACTATAACTGAACATTAAAAAAAATACCTTAAAACACTACCTTTTTGGCATTAAATAACCCACAGAGGTTGATATGCCATTAAACAAAATTCAAACTCAAACAAATATAAAAGTTATCACTTAGCTGATATCATATTCAATACCTCTACTCCAGAGTTTTACAGTTGAACTTCTGTTTGTAGAACTCACTTCCATTTGCATGAATCCCCGATAGCTACAAAAGTTTAAATGCAAAGTCAGTTACCATTTTTATCTACTTGATTCCCATCCACCTTTTCTTTGACATCCCCTGTACCTTTTTTTTATTCTCTCTTTGTAACCCCCTACAGACCAGTGTGGCATTTCTGCTTTGCTTGGGGTGAACTGATTATAAAAAAAAAAATTCAAAAGGATCTGCTTTATTACTAGCCACTGCAAAGAAATTGTTGCCAATTGTCTTGTTGAACATGGTTATAAGTTCATATCATTTAGATAAGCAGCAAATTGAAACAAGGACAAAAATACAGTTTACTAAATGCAAAATACATTTATTGATATGCAAACCTTGGCATGTTTGCATCAGACTGACCTGTGTGCATGTGCCTACATAAGGGAAAGAGTTTGTATTTATCTGCTTGTGGTGAACCAGAGAATCTGATGTTGCTAAAGTGGGTTGTTACCAGTTTTTGACCTGGCCATTGGTGCATGTGTGCATTCTGTCATCTCAGGTGTGTGGGCATTCATTACCTTTGAAGATGAGATCTCCTGCTTGGTTATTATTTATGACGTAGCGTAGGAACATAGTTGAGAGTAAAACTTCATACCTTCTTGGGGATTTGAGTTGAATGTTTGGGCCAAGGAAAATGTGTGGTGATTTAAAGAGAAAGAAAAACATTTTTCAACCAATTATTTTTAAGTCCGCTACAATCTACCCACTTTTATCAACAAGTTTATGCACAAGAATAGAGCTGAAAATTTAACAGGCTTCTATCTCTCTTCCTATATGTAGATCCACACTTGGAAATTTTTAACCTTTGTGCCAACAAAAAAATAGTGTCAAATGAAGTTATTCCCTTGCTACCGCAATTATTGTATACACTTTTGACTCCCTTTGGAATGTTTATTTACAAGATTACGAAAATATATGAATCAGTGATATGCCCAGTTTTGGTGATTCCCAAAGCCAATTCCTTGATTTAATTGTATTCCCCTAAGACACAAGTAGGTGGCCTACTCTGGTCTCACTTATCAAAATATGGATTCACATTCACACCAATTAAGGGACAGTAGGCTGCTTGTACAATGAAGTTAACAGAGAAGATTTCCAATTTAAAAAAAATAAATTTTTATTTTACTCTTTGATTAAATGCCCACATGATATGGATGCCTGGGGTCATTGCAACTTCTTCCACTCCTAAATGCTACTGATATGAACAAAGTATAATACAATATTTATTATTTACCATTTATATAAAGATTTATTTGCCATTTAGATAAAGAAATGTTTTTATTTAAACATTTACAAAACATTATTAGGACCTTGAATAAGTTCTTGCTGTTTTTCAATAAATGACATTCCCAGAACTGCATGCATGTAGTTTCAGATGGTAATGCATCTATAAAGAAGTACTATAAGCAAGCTTGAAATTCAGGGTATATCATTTTGCTGAAGTGTAAACAACTTTGTTTTTCATAGCGTTAAACATGTTGGATTTTGTGCCAAAGAAAGTGTATTTGTGGGGAATTTTACGACACTACTTTATTCAAAAGAAATATGCAGCTGAAGCACACAGAATTCTTGTTAAGACTTATGGCAACCATGCTCTGTTAGAAACAAAATGCAATGAATGGTTGAGATGTTTCAAAAATAATGATTTTGATGTTGAAGATAAAGAACATCCTGGTGCACTGAAAAGTTTAAAGACAAAAAATTGAAGGCATTACTTCATGAAGACTCATGTCAGGCACAAGCTGAACTTGCAGAATCATGAAAAGTTAATCACACAACAGTTTCAAAATGTTTGAAAGCATTTAGATAGGTTCAAATGCAAGGACATTGTGTAATGTACGAGTTGAAGCTGAAAGATGTTGAGTTGCGTCTTGTTACATATGAACAGCTGCTTTAACAACAGAAAAGGATAAGTTTTCTTGCATCTTATCATGATTGATGATGAAAAGTGGATAGATTGTGAAAACCCTAAGTATAGAAGATCGTAGGGTAGGCCAAATGTCCATGGTTCAAAACTTCTGCTCTGCATTTGGTAGGATCAGCTGGGTGCAGTTAATTATGAGCTGCTCAAACTGACCAGAATGCTACTGGCTACAATTGATGAGTCGAGCATTAAAGAAAAAATGGCCACCATATGAGCAGAAACAGGATAAAGTGAATTTACAATATAAAAACACTAGGACACATGTTGCAAAACAGGTAAAAACCTACTTAAACACTTAAATGGGAAGTCTTACCCCACCTGCCATATTTACCAGACATTGCTCTGTTTAATTATCACTTGTTCTGATCAATGGCACATGGCCTGGCTGAACAGCACTTTCATTCTTATGAAAAACCAAAAAATGGATTGACTCATGGTTAGCCTCAAAAGATGTGTCATTTTTCCAACATGGAATTCAAATGCTGCCAGAAAGATGGGAAAAAATAGTGGCTAGCAATATTTCAGTGACATGTTCCTCACTAATTTTTGTAAATAAAACGTTACTTTTCATGAAAAATCAGCAATAACTTATTCAATGTTCTAATATCAAAATATATAAACCAACTGAAATGCAATATTTATTATTTACCATTTTATAAATAACTATGAAAACAAGTTTTTTATTTAATGTAATAAATAAAATCTTGATGGGTCCAAGTTGACATGTCCTGATAAACTCTTTCAGCTGGCAGGCTAAACTCATGTGAGGGGTTGGTGTTAACACAGTTCCACTAAGTGAAGGACCTCCTTGACACAGGTCACCACTCAGGGTGGAAGGGTTCCTCAGATGAACTATAACAGCCACATCTTCACAACCAAGATGAGCCACCTAGTTAGAGGACATCAGCTGGGATCTAACCTGGAGAGAGGTGGGCTCCATCAAGTTAAAAAGCCTAAGATACACTACATGATGAACACACCAAAAAAAGCAGAGACCCAATCTCTGGGACAGAGCTGCAACAGATTAAGGAGAATGGTGGACATCTCAACATGTTGGTACTCAACGACTCCTTCCAGGGTTAAGAGAAAAAGAAGAAGAATAAACAAATAGCGTTTAATATCTTTAATGTTCTCAAAAATAAAGAAAATGTATAAATCCATTTTCTTATGTTTGGGTTTTATTAAAATTATAATTATTGCTTTTAAAAACATTATACATTAATGTAGGAATCAAAAGTAATAGCGGTGTCAAAGGAATAACCATCCTTTTGATAATAACAATAACCACACCTTTTTTTTGCAGGCACAAACAGTAAACATAGACCCTCTCTCTTACTCACACATATATTTTCAGACTTTTTATTTTAGCATAAAGATATCAAAAATATTCATTTCACTCAAAAACTTTTCATGAAAAAACTTTAAATTACACCAACTTACTTTACTGGTTTGTTATTTCAATTGTTTTTTAAAACCATGTAGATGAAATTATTATGTCATTTTTCATCACATTTCAATTTCTGCTATGGTCACACTACCAACTAACTCTGCGGGCAGACCTAAGGCAGGTCATGGCATGTTGTTATGGCCCCATTTCATGTTTTTCTATCTCTCCTATCATCCCTAGCATTACATAGACAAAGTTTTCCTTAGCGTGTGGGCTGTAATTAATAAGATAATTTTTTGTATATCTCTTAAGCTGGGGTTTCCAGGGATTCTTTCAATGTGCTGTTTTGTTCCATTTTTTATCATTCCAAGTGCACCTACTATCACTGGCATGACTCTTGTTTTCAATTTCCACATTTTTTCTATTTCAATTTCCAGGTCTTTATATTTTTGTTTTCTAAAACCATATAGATGAAATTATTATTATTACTATACTGTTAATCCATGTATGTGTTGAATTCATTTATTTTGGGATTGTTGGCTTGAGTTTTGTTTAATAATATATCCACTCTGTGGGTTATTTAATGCCAAAAAGGTAGGGTTTTAAGGTATTTTTTAATGTTCTGTTATAGTGAGAAGGTTGATTTTGATCTTAGTGAAGATCTTTTGTTCTCATCCTTTTTTATTTTAGAAAATTGAAAATGTCTTCTAGTATTATATTCAAAAATGTTTTGTTGAGAATTTTTTTTCCTTCAAAAATGTATTGTTGGTAGTATTTTTCTTTCAAAAATGTATATTTTTCTATAAAAGTCTATTTTTATCTATATATTTCTATAAAGTGTATTTTTATACTTTCATAGTATTTTGACCCCAATTTGGGGGGGGGGTAATTATTTGCCCATAGCTGGGACCCTAACAGGTGCTACCACTTCGGGTTAGAGTAGACCTGGGCACAACAGCAATTAAGAGATGGTTCCATGCCCCTCACAACCTCTCAATCAGAGGCTTTGCTGCCGGATGCAGTTTACCGTCATGCCAAGGACCTGGAATTGTTGGGATTTTCTACCAAATTTTGTTGAGGGGACTCACAGTTAATCTAAACAGGCCTGCACATAAATATTAACTTGGTTTCTCTTCACTAGCTGGAAATTATAATACTTGAATCTTAATCTGGTCAATAAGACCATAAAATTTGAACAACTAGGAACTCAGACAAAGAGAAAGAATATATAAAAATAGAACTGTAGGTTCTATTACAATACTATTTCTTGCACTTGTTGGGATTCACCTACCCAGGTTTTTGTTGCTATCTGAATGTCTGAATTCTAAACATTTAGCAACAAAAACACATCTTTTATATTAAACATAAAAAGGTTATACTCTGAAGAAAAAAGTAATAATTCAGTGTCCTTAGTGCAGTATGTACAGACTTACTTTATGATGGTCAACCTAATGTGTTACTAATCTCTTCTATTGTGTACATATGTGCAGGTGAGTGTGTATGCACATGTAGATCAAACTGTCCTCTGAAACTGTTTTGAATGCTGAGAAGCAGTATGGTTCTATTTTTATATCCATAAGTGGTATCTAAAATTTAATTTCACAAAATATAATTCTTTTAGATATGTAAACTTTTGTGAATTGGTCAAAAAATAATTTCACACTGGCTCATGAAGACATTTTTTTTTAATTTGTAGGAGTGGTGAAGTGAGTCATTATTGTTATTTTGTAAGTGGTCCAAAGATAACACATTGTAGGTCTACATCTATGTCCACAAGTATTTTGGGTGTATTTGCCTTTGTAATGATTGTTTATCAAACAAACCTTCTGATGGGTTTTATTGGTTGAAAAATATATAGAAAATTTAATTCTTATACACTTCTCAACTGTGAAACTCTTTTCCACCTCCTTGCTATCCTTTCAACTACAACTTTCAAAAGTTTAAATGCAATATCAATCATCATCTGACTTATTGATTCTTTTTCTTATCTTTTATTGTCTTTTCTACTTTGTAACTTTTTCTCAGTTGCTATCACTCTCAGCAAAATTTGACATCTCAGTGACTTTGTTGCCTTTCTTGAGATAAAATGATTAATAAACATGTTTTGTATCAAAAGTTTGCAAATTTTTTTTATATTTGTCTTTAATACTAAGATAAAGTATGGTAATTATTTACATTGTTTGAACTGTTGTCCTGATCTTTATTGCCATATCTAAACTTATTTATAAATGGAACTTTGTCTCTGTGTGTGTGTGTGTATGTGTGTGTGTGTGTGTATGTATCCGTTACCTATAGACTCTGAAATGGCTGAACCAATTTTCTTGAAAATTTACACAGTTGTACTATAAGCGTCTGTGAGTGTTCTTAGCTAGGTTTTGTGTCGAGGTACCCCTGATAAATATCAAAAATTGATAATTGAAAAAATTGGATTATAGAAGGAGTGGTCCAATTTTAATCAAATTTGATACACTCATAGACAAAGACATAAGAAACGATATTCAGAAGTTTCAAGGTTGCAGTTCTAACAATAGTGCAGAAAATTTGATATCGATACCAGGAAACCAAAATTTAATTTACATCCATTCATTTTTCTTTCAGTCTATGGTTTCACTTTAACTGGAAACAACTATTGCTTTTTAGTCTTTTGTGCCAACGTCCAAAGAGTCTGAGCTCCAGGACCATGTATTAGTTTTAAAGCTTTCATTACACCTGGGCTATACTGCTAGTTCACAATATTTCAGCCTTTGTACACTCTAACCTTCAGGTGATTGGAATTTTGAACTGAACTTTTTATTTCAATCATTGGGGCAGATTGTTCTGCATTTTTTTTATGTTGATAAGAATATAAAAAATCCACAATCATAGAAAATTGAGAATTTTTTTATGACTCATAGTATGTGACTCATCAAAGCTACAAAGGATAGAAAATTGTTGAGACCCATGATTGCCTACATTCTGAAGGAACATGTCATATAAAAGATGTATGTGACATAGTAGTTATCAACAAAAATATTTGTAGAGCTCTCTAGTGACATTATGAAGTTCAGTTTTAACTTTTCCATTATTGCAACCATTCATGGTTCCAAAAGTGAAGAATATTGCTTCAGAGGGAATCAGTGTCAGAAGAATTACCAAAACATTCTGCATTTATACCAGACTTGATAAAATACATTATTCATCTAAACTATATGATACTAACCTGGAAGAAGCTGCCAAGAATTTTAGTGTTGTCATTAATAGTAAAAGCACAATCATTTTTTTTTTTTTTTTTTTTTTTTTTTTTTTTTTTTTTAGTGAGGTTCACTCTGTACAAGGCTCAGGAGCCACTCAAGGTATTGCATTACAGGAATGCTCAGAATCATCATCATCATTTATTCAGTGCAGTTTGCACTGCTGTGGTTACCAGTCAGTCAGTTGAGTGCCATACGTGATACACGCTTGAGCAATCATGTTTTGAAAGAGACATGACTGACTGGGCAGAAGCTTATCCCACAGTAGGTTCTCATTACTTTCTGTGGTAGACTGGTTGTCAACCAAGGCTATAGAACCCAATCTGTCCTGCTATTTAGCCCATAACTGGAGGGAAGAGACAGATTAATACCTTTCCCAAGAGTATTTGTGCGTAAGTGAATGCAACAAATTCAACTGGAATTTGAACTCAGCTCCCCGATTTCTTGTCCCAAGCCAATATCCACTGCACCACATGTCATTCAAGGCAAAATAGTGCCAGTGGTCGTCATTTTTTTTTGCACTGGGAATGTTGAGGTTACCTGATCTATCCTCTCAGACGTTTCTCTACCCACTGGTAAAGCTATTGACCTTTGAGGCACAGCTCATATGTTTAGGCTAGCAACTGGCTGATGACTGCTTGGCACAGGTGGTTTGGGGAGAGGCATTCCTCTTCACTTGTTCAGTCAGAAAACCCTTCTGATTACCCTCACGCAGTTTAGCTGGCATGTTGATGCCATTAACCAAGGTGTGGTTGTTGCAACTTCTTGAAGTCATGTACAAGTGTTGAATGTAAGCCATGGACAAGTACAGTTTTGCATCTCTATTTACCTGATTAAAACAGGGTCAACCAGATGACTGCAAAGGTACACCCCAATCAAAACTCAGAGTTGGTGTCAAAAAAAAAAAAAATTTATTTATGAATTATTTATCAGTTTATTCCATTGCATAAGTCACACTCATAATCATAAGTCACACTCATAATCATAAGTCACACTCATAATCATAAAGTCAATGAGAACTTGAGGATCTTTTCACTGGCTCTATTTTATATGTCTTACTAGGGTTTCATATGGCTTTGAATTCAGAAGTGTCTTTCTAGACTGGTTCCCAACCATGGTAAGAGAGCCCAGACTGCTATGCTATTTAACCCATAGTTGGGAGAAGAAGAGATATATTCAAACCTTTTACTAAGCTACTTGTGCAAAACTGAATATAAATTCTGCTTCTTTAATTCTTTAACCATTTTTAAGGTGTTTGTTTTTAAAATTTTCATTGTGACCATAGATCAATATTATATTTGTATTGTTTCCTATGCTGTGTGTTGTGAGAGTAATAGTAATTTCACTTTTAGGAGAGTTTTTTTTTTTAATTTCTAGAGTCAGGACAACCTGACTGCATTCAAAGAAAAGGTATTGATATAGATGTAATTCTTATTAGTGTGAAAGTTATATTCAGTGAGTACGTATATTTGAGTAGACACCTCTGTTTTTTAAACATGTCTGCTAGCCTAGAAATCAAAAGTTTTAATAAAAAAATGTGCCTCCCAACAAAAATTGAAACCATAAAAATTCTTTTTTAATCTGAGAATTTGCTTTCAAATGTGTGTGTGTGTGTGTTTCTCTCTCTCTCTCTCTCTCTCTCTCTCTCTCTCTCTCTCTCTCTCTCTCTCTCTCTCATCATTTCACACCAAGCAAGGTGATAATGTCACTAGAAAACACGGGGTTACATGGAGTGAAAAAGAATGAGAGGATTGAGGTTATATAAGATCAAATAAAGAACAAATAGGAAACGTATATCAATCTAACATGTTTCACTTTTATTAAAGCTTCATCAGTGAAAGAGAAACATGTTAGATTGATATACGTTTCCTATCTGTTCTTTATTTTACCATCCAGTCAGATTCCGATCCATATTTGATCTGCATTGGATTTTTAATTTGTGTGTGCTTGTTTGTGTAGATGTTCTGTTTTATTAAACATTGTGAATTACATATACTAGCTGATACATTTGAGAGTTTTAATAAAGACAATTTCTTCCAGCAGGGTTTGGTACCTGCTCCCACTTTGAAGGGGAACCACCATCTGATCCAGCATGCTTTAAACTGCTTGGCCACAGAGAGCTTCACAGCCCAATAAGGTTCAGTTACCTTTTTAAAGAATGTGCACCTTCTCATTCAGATCTGCTTGAAATTTCATGTGCACCAACTTTATTTTTGTATCTGAAATGTAAACAAACTAATTTCTAAGGAATTAATGGATTTTATTTTTAGCCCAGCATTATTTCATATCTTTTTTTGTAACTTGGTTCATTTTTGCATTTTCCTAACTTTCTTACCTCTCTCTTTTACACCTTCCTTTTTCTTCTTCTCATTCCTCCTATCGCTCCCAGTTCCTTCCTGCTTAATATTTTTATGATTGCTTCTCATTCAGGCACCATAACTAGAGATGGGCACAAATATGACACTCTAATTTATGTATTTTTTAAAATTATTTTTCGTCCTGTACAAGGCCTGAGTGCCACTCAAGGTAGATGGTTACAAAGTAAGAAGCATAGCTTATACTGATATGTGTGGAAGATAAGCTATTTCTTGTCTTGAACAGATTAAGATTGTACTAATCTAGGAAGCAATTTCTTGAGAGTTGGTTCCACAAAGCAGTGGTTGAATCTGTCCGAGAGGAACATACATTTCATCAAAAGAATACAAAGGAAATGAGGGTGGTTTGTTAGAATATGCATGTCATAGCAGGTCTTGGTCATAAAAGTTATGACTGATAGAGCTAAAAGATGTCATTCATCTGGATATTCTCCATGGAAATAGCAATAAAGCAACAAGAGGCTTGTGACGTCTTGTCTGTGAGAAAGGACTTGTAGGGTGGAAAATATTTTTTCCAACAAACATGCAAAGACACTTTTGGATTCTATCAAGACTGGAAAGTGAAGACTGGGAAGCTCCTGAATCTAGCTTGAAAGCTATCTAGATTCACTCAATGTCAGACTTAAGAATATATTTAACCACTGCCGTGTTTAAATGATATAGCTAGCAATATTCATATAATTAGCAATATTCATTTCAATTTATGATATATCTAGTAATATTCATATTGCCAATTTATGACAGAGCTAGTAATATTCATATCAGCAATTTATGATATAGCTAGTACTTCATTTTCAGCCCGATCTGGCTTTTATAATAGTAGGGGATAGCAGGAGAAGTCAGGTACTTACTGCAGTGGTTACAGGAAACTGCCAATTTCTCCAGTATTTTTAGTCATGGATCGTATGTACAAGTTCCACTTGATGTCTGGGCTAAGTCTGAGTCCCAATAGAAGTTCAAAGCACAAAGTAGATTAACATAATTTGTACACACAGAGCAATTGTCTAAATAATGTATTTTAAAATTTCAGGCTACATAGGCCTCCTCGAGTTCATTAATATGAAAGAAAACAATTTCATACTCAAGGGAGAAGCATCTATTGATTTAATGACATGTTTATCCTCTCCTTCCATAACTACTACTTTTACCCCTCTCTCATCACCAAGTGAGAAGGACACATTTTTTAATATGAATATTTGGAGTTGATATTCATTAGCTCTGCTATTAACATAACTGACTCCAACTTTGGTTGCAATCTTTGTCATATTCAACAATCCTTTCCATATCATTGGGTTGGTTCTTGGCATTGCTAATCACCCTTTTCTACTGATGCCTAATGATGGAATAATGCCATTAGCAGTGATGAGAAGGAATTTTTAAAAATGTTTAATTTTTATGTTGAATACTGTCTAATCATTAAGTTAAGTAGTATGCAAATATAATAGATTTTAACAAGACTTGATGTTGTATTCCATGTCCTGGGTACTTGTTTTACAAGGATGAAACTTTAACTAATTCTGCCACAGGAGTTTCAGAGTTAGATAGATATCAAATCCTTAGTGAGGTTGCCACTTTCCCTTCCAATGTTGATTTTTATGTTCATATTTCTGTCTGTCTGTCTGTCTGTCTGTCTGTCTGTCTCTCTCTCTCTCTCTCTCTCTCTCTCTATATATATATATATATATATATATGAACAGAACAAGCAAAGAACAAATAAGAAAAAAGTGTCTTTAATCAAACATGTTTCACTTTAACAAGCTTCTTCAGAGATTTGTTTAAAGACGCTTGCTAAAGTAAAACATGTTAGATTAAAGACACTTTTTTTCCTACCTGTTCTTTGCATGTTCTATTCATCTTGTTAAATTTCAATCCATATATTTAACTTATATATATATATATATATATATATATATATATATACTCTTTGCATTTAATTTAACCTCTCATTTTTCATTTTGTAAAATTTCCTATCAATATATTTAATATTTATTTGTTTAAATTCTATATCTCCTGTCTGATTTTCCTGTTCACTAAATTTGTTTGCAGGTCAAATGTACCAAGAGCATAATAATCTCATCTAATTGTTAACATAAACTATATTTTTATTAATTCAAATTTTGACATTAAATGACCAATAAGAAATTGATATTCTATCAAACAAAGCACATCATATTTGAGTTCATGTTCCATTTATTATCTGAATATAATTATGGACAGCGTGAGATTCAAAAGAATCCTTCTTTTTTACGGTGACTTATTATAGCGAAAAGACATATTCTTTTCACTCCCGCCAACATGTAAGTACGTCAACTACAGGTACTGAAAGTTGCTTTGAACTCTTTGCATTTCATTTCTCATTTTTTGTTTTGTAAAATATTCCATCAATATATTTGTTAATATCTATTTTTTTAAATTCTATGTCTTATGAGTTCACCAAAATTGTTTTCAGGTTAACATGAATATAAAAATCTTACCAAAAGTGTTGATACTGTGGTGTTCATGCATTCACACCCACACATATATCCACATTGCAATATATATTTGTAAAATATTATTATTTTTAGTCTTTCACTCCTACACATTTAAAACCACATGCGTGTTTTCATCCATGAGACACGCTATGTTAGCAGACAGTGATTTGTCAATCCTGACTGGTCATCCTGTGTTCACGTGTTAAATCCTATTTTTCCTGCACAGCCAGGTGTGTCCATTTAAGCAGGGCACACACGTGTTGCTAGCCAGTTAGGGCTCAGCTGTCCGCGATAATGGCCAGCTCTCACAGGGACAGGTTTCTTAGTTTTACCTAACTCACACATACACATCTGCATTCAATTGCAGGTAGCAATTAGTGGCACAAATTTATCTCTTACACACACATGCATGTGCACACACATTTCCCAATACAAACTCCAATGGGAACCCAACAACTCAAGAACTGTATGTATTCCAATCAATCTTTCATTGATTATCTTCCAATGAACATTTTACGTCTCTTAACAGACCAAAACTTCTTCTTCCTCTCTTCACTTGCTTCTCTCGATGAATTATATTATTTTTTAATACATGTTTTATTGTTGTTTACTCTGGTGTTGTTTCTTATTTCTTGTAATGTGTTTGATCGATCATGCATTGTGTCAAATCATAAATATAAATATTGTAATGAACCTAAAATCCTCTACAATAGCCACAATGAAACACAGGGTCAAATTATTTTTATTCTCGTCATATTCCATTGGTAAGAAAGAAGTTCCATTCCAACAATTTTTTCCTAAGAACTGCTATATTGTGAAACAGACTCTGAAGAGGATATTTTACTCATTTATGACAATTTTAACCTCTTCAAGTTCACACTCATATTGTAGTCTAAAACAACCTCATTCAGTAACCCTCTATCTTGAGTAGCTCTTTGCTTTTATTGGTTAAATAACAGTAAAAAACTAAAAAAAACTGATGCAATAGAGTTAAAACATCTCAGTATCCTGAGATGTTTTAACTCTATAGCTGTAGTTTTTAAGGTTAGTGCTATTCTGCAGCAAAAATGATCAGTTAGCACAGATAGAAACAGTCCAACCTTTGTTCAAATTAATGAACTCATTTTTTGTTGTTGAATTTTCATTGCTTTCATCACTGAGCAACAAGAAATAAGCTGATTAAAACAGATATATAAAAAGTGCTAGCCAAAAGCTCTAGAAACTTACAGTTTAAAACGTCTTTATAAAAGAAAGAAAAAATTAACAGCAAATAAGATTTATTTCTTGGTGGAGTAATTTTGAGATGTGTAAAATGTTTGATAAAACATGGGCTATTCTACAGACAAACAAATGGATCAGTGTGATAAAAATTAACTAATAATTTTGGAAAAATGTGTACATGAAAAGTAATATTCTTAAGATTATATTAAACCTGGAAAAGAACAGGACAAATTATTAAACCTGGAAAAGTAAAGGACAAGATATTCTAGTGAAGTAAAAAATAAGAAATTTCTTAATTAAAATATTCCATTCAAATTACATTTTTAGTAGTAATATTTTAAGTAAGAAATTTCTTAAGAATATTACTTTTTATGCGCACATTTTCCCATGTAATTTATGATTTTTCCAGGCATTGCTATTAATTTAATACACAATTAATGCTGAAAACTGCATTCGAAAATATTAAAAAGAAAATAATTTATATAAATTGATTAAAAAAACAATAAAAAATTGATTATTTATAATTAATTCTGATAATCAATTTTGATAAAATAATAAATGATAAGCAAAGTTTGATTGACAAAAATGATAAAAGATATCATCAGAATTTAAATGTTGAAAACTGCATGCAAAAATATTAAACAGAAAAATTTATAAAGAATAGAATTTATTATTTCTTGTGGATTCTGGTTGAGAAACCACACAAAATAATAAATAACAAAAGCAGAGATGGAGATAGAAAATGTAAATTATATTGAACAAAAATATACAAATAGGAACATGGGTTAGTCAATTCAGAAATACTAGGAATATTGTTAGTAGGAAACAATATATACAGGCTTGTAGTAGAGAAGTATGTTTGGGTAATGAGTCTATATCCAAAACAACTCCAACTTAATATGTACCAACTTACTGATCAATTAAGCAACTGTACAACTACTCAACTGTCCTTTAAAACTACTACTGCCGTTCTCTATATAGGCAGGATTATATGTACGCATCGAGCAAGTCCATTCTTATGTGAAAAAAGGGGTGATCCTCAACATTATTAGAAGCATTAGTCACTCACTCGCTTATGTATTTATGTAGTTAGTCTTCCTTTTGGAAATTCACATATTTTGATGTAACTTTTTTCTACCAAACCAAAATTCAAAAATTAGTTTTCAGAATGTAGCTAAGGAGGTGTCCTATCTAACTCTGTAAACTGTTTGAAATTTGGTTGAGAACTGAATTAATGGTGAAGCTTGCAAGCTGCCTAGATTCATTCAATGTCAGACTTAAGAATATATTCAACCACTGCCATGTTTAAATGATATAGCTAGCAATATTCATATAACTAGCAACATTCATTTCAATTTATGATATAGCTAGTAATATTCATATTGCCAATTTATGACATAGCTAGTAATATTCATATTATCAATTTATGATATAGTTAGTAATATTCATATTATCAATTTATTATATAGCTAGTAATATTTATATTATCAGTTTATGACATAGCCAGTAATATTTATATTATCAGCTTATGGCATAGCCAGTAATATTTATATTATCAGTTTAGGACATAGCTAGTACTATTCATATTATCAATTTGTGACATAGATAGTAATATTCATATTATCAATGGTAAAGTTCCCTTTTAATCCAGACACACTCTAGACAAAATCAATCCCAATTGATTAATATGCATTCCTTTGGATTGCTTTTTTAATTTTTTAAATCTTTTTCTGCTTGCCAATGCATTGTGTTATTTACTCTAATATTTGAAAAAACTTTTCTTTGTATATTAAAACCTGGTAACCAAAATTGATTATATCTGCTTTGAGTGGAAATGATTTGAATCTGCCAAACATTTCTTTCTTTCTATATCCTGTTGAATGAAAAAATTTAAGTTAATTAATGTGTGTCCATTATCCAAATGACTGCAATTAAAACCATGTCTAATTAACTTAATAATTTTTGGTGATAATTTTTTGCAATAGTATTCATATTTCTTAGATTAAATTATGTCAGCCTAGAGGAGTTTACACGTCAAATTTTATTGTCTCATTTAATGTTGTATTTTGTATGGTATGGATCACCCAGTGAAACCAAACTCAGTAATAATGGTCAACTAGATTAGCCTGGGTAACCCATAGTACACACAGAGTGATGATTCTTTGATTTTATGACGTATCAACTCTTGATTTTTGTATGCGTACCCAATGAGGATCATAGAATAAAAAAAATGTTCAACCAGATTAGCCTTGTTAACCCTTACCAAACACTGATTGATGGTTCTTTGATTCTATTTTATCTCAACCCTTGTTAAGTTATTTAATGTTAAATTGTGTATAAGACACCCAGTGAGGATCATAGAATAAAAAATAAAAAAGGAGGTGCAATATTTTTCAATATGTTTCATTTGCATTTTTATTTATGTAAGGGAAAAAAACTACAATTTTCTTTTCATTCAGTACTTTTCTTTACAGCCTTATCAACACTCAGAAGATACCCAATGAAGGTTTTTAACATACCTCTTACAAAAGACATCTGGTGATTCCATCACCAAAAATTCTTCAGAACTTCCAAGTATCTGACATCAGTAGCTGGACTTTTAACAAGTACTATAAAGAAGGCAAAATTGCTCAAAACTACAAAGAATTGTGCACATATACACACATACTGATGTAATGAACAGCTAATGAATATGTATACACCTTGGTTCTCCCTCACTGGAATCTGATTGGCTGGTATCAGCCATAAATACAGATGAAGTCAAGGACATCTAGAGTGAGTGAGAGAGAGATCTTTGACCAGAGATCTATTGGTCTATGTCCATAGCTCTACTACGATTATTGACTACGTCTACGCCTCAGGACGCTGTATACCACGAATATCGTCTATTACGTCTACGTACTAGATTGACCTACCCGGTTACCTTTGCCTAAACCACTTCACTACCATGTATTGATATATATCCCTTTCTGGGACATATTATATACACACATATAGTTTGGGATCAAATATGGATTGGAAGCCAACAAAATAAGATAAAGAACAAATAGGAAATGTTTATCAATCTAATATGTTTCCCTTTTATTAAAGCTATGTCAGAGGCTGAGATATAGAAAAAAAAGAAGAAAGAAAATCCAGTATTTTTGCATGTGTTTTGTTTAATTTTCATTGGTCAGTCATGTATCATGTGCATTTTTTTAAACCAATGTTAGTATTATATGTGGTGTTCTGAATTCAAGGTTAGATGACACATCCATTTGAAGTTTCAAGAAAGTAACAGATTTCAAGCCTACCTGAAAACCTGTAAATAAGGCTATATGGGGATTTTCTAAGGTTAGCTTAGATGTGACACAAGGCTGAAAGTATGGGGTACACAATGAGAATTGAACTCACTATTCAATCATAACTGATCTTGTGAGACAAGCTAACCATGACACCAAATCAAAGTGCCCCAAAATATTGCTATATGTATATAAGTGTATAAGAATTCTGGTTTGTCTATGTGGGTATCAGATGATAATTTATATTCATAATTGTTTGCATATGTGCATCTTTAATAGACATCATCTTTTTTTTGTGCTGTGTCCTTTCAGAACGTAGGTGATCATGGACTTCCACATTTTCCTGTCCCTTGTAGCTCAATATATTTTGTTTTAGCATGCTTTCTCCTGTTACACCATGCAACTCCCATTCTACCATGTACCCGCTCAGACTAGTCAAGTAAGTTATACGCTGTTTTCCCCTATCTCTCCTTCCCTCTATCTTGTCTGTTAGTATCAGGTTCTCCAAGCTTTCCTTCCTGATTGCATATCCCAGGAACTTCAGCTGTCTCTTCCTGATACTCAGTATTAATTTCCTTTCGTTTACATCCTTTCCAAAAGCTCATCATTGCTCACATGCTTGATCTGTGATATCTGCAGCATCCTTCTGTAGTACCATATTTCAGTTGCTTCAAGTTTTTCTTTCACCTTTGATGATATTGTCCAGCATATTGTTAAGATTGTGGCTGCCACAGATAAATCCTGGTGGGATTTCTATTTCTTTCAGAATTGCCTTGCTGTATATGTTGAATAAATTTGAGGAGAAGACACATCCTTACACACCTTTCTATTTGTGTATATCTGCTGATATAGTTGATGTGCCTTGTAGTGCAGTGGATATCAGCTCAGAATGAAAAATGAGAGAGCCGAGTTCAAATTTCAGTTGAATTCGCTGCATTCACTTACACACAACTATCCTTGGGAAAGGTATTAATCTACCTTCAGCTATGGATTAAATAGCAGGACAGATTGTGTTCTATAGCCCTGATTGGTAATCCTAATGACCAATTAATGGCAACCTACTGCAAGAAAATCTTCTGCCCAGTTAGTCATGTCTCTTTCAAGACATGATCACCCAAGTGTGTATCCAGTATGGCACTTAACTGACTGGATGATATCTGCTGAACTCATTTCCTGTTTGTATTAGATACTAGATATAAATAGACAGTGTGGACAGAGAAATCAATGCATAGTGACTGTACCTCAAACTATCTTCAGATCATATGTTACTTTTCCTTGTGTTGGCCCTCTATATATGTCATTGAGTATCTATGGGAAGCTCTTTTGTTTAGGGCTAATGTCAATTTCATGTTACAAAAAACTTGTCTGAAGATAGCTTAGGGCATGAAATTGGTAGTCACTCTGCAGTGTTTATTTCTAAATCCACACTGTGTCTGCAAATGTTATATTGCTCAAATTTTAAACATTTTTATAGATATATACATAAAACCCAATGAATTAAAAATATATTGATCTACCCATTAACTCCATCACAACTATAATTGAAAAGAATTTATCAAAACTCAGCATAAAATTTGTCTCAATTACATCTAAAACAATAAAAGACTTAATCAATACAAAACAATAAACTATAACTTGAAGGAGATATTTACTGTATTTCCTGTAATAATTACACAAAAATTACATCAGAGAAACCACAAGGAACTTAAATAAATGCTTATATGAACACAAAAGAAACATTTTACAAAATAACACATTAAATGTACCAACATAACAAGATTTACCTCAATTTTGGTATAAAAAATGCTACTCTGATTAAAAGAGAAAACAATTCACTAACACAAAAATATTTAATAAGTGTTTTAATTGCTAGATTCTCCACAGTAAATTTGCATCACAGATCTATTATGATGGTGTGGAATATTTAATAGCAAAAGTGATGGAAACAAAAAGAAAACAAATCTAAATTAAATTGGCTAGATTATATACCCAAAAAAACATATATAAAAAAAATTGGTGCTTACGTATTATCGGGAGGACCTTTAAAAAAACGACTCAAAAATTAAAGTAAATTATTTATTGAAACGGTTAAAACAATAAAATAACATTACATTTGTAATTCCGGAGGCCAGAACGTCGCAATTGCTTCCAAAAGTGACTCAAAGACATCAGTACAGGCAACATGCTTCCGCCACATGAATTCGGCCAAATACGACTCCAAATGGTGACGTGCAGTGCCACAGTGCTTCTTGTTTCGCCACTTTGTCGATCCCCATAGGCGTTCCACTGTCTGCGTATGAGCCCCGGTGTTCGAATCCACAAAGTTGTACTTGTGGTTGACGTTGAGGTGATGAAAGCCTGATTTTTCCAGTTCCTTGGTGTTATAAGCGGGGAAAAAAAAGAAAAAGTAAAAATCAAAGGTCCTCCCGATAATACGTAAGGACCAAAAAATTATTGTTAAATTTTAAATTCTCAGTATCTCTAACTTGTGCACCTGTGTAGCCCCATTAATGTAAATAAACACTTTTTTTTTTTTTTTTTTAATCATATCACCTCGAGCAAGGCGGTAATGCCACTGATGTGCAGAGGGCTACATAAGAGTAAAAGCACTAAATAGAAGAGAGTAAAGAGAAGGACAAACCATTTAGAAAGAAGCAAGAGAAGGGAGAGAATACAGGTGTGATGACAGTTGCAGAGGTGGAGAGAAAGGAAAGGATATACAGGGTGGGGAGGAAAGAACTAGGGTCAAGTGGTTAAGAGATGAGTATTGACCTTGTATTTGAATTCCTACAGATTGTAGCTGTCAGTAAACCAAGATTAAGGAACTTAATCCAATAAAGCCATAAAGGACAAGACACAGATAAAACCTTTTTCCAATTTGTCAGACATCTTTTCCCAAAACTGTTCTTGATATATAAGAATTTATATATATTGTTACCCTGTGTGTGTGGGCGGGGAGAGTGTTTGGAAGATTAATGACAAAATAGAGCAAAATGTTTTCATGTGATGCATTTTTGTTCTTTATCTGACTAAAGTGATGTTTATGTTGATATAACTATACATTTTTTAACACTTTAAAACATTATGTTTAGTGAATACTTGCATCTGTGTAGACACTCCATTTATTTATTAAACAGTATATTTAATTATTTTCATGTACTGGCCTGAATATTCAAGATATTTTATTAAAGAAAATTTGGACTCCTCGGCAGGGTTCAACCTGCATCCCTCTGGACAGAGAAAACTATTATTAAATCTGATACACTCTGACCAATTAGTCAGGCAAGGCCAAAATTATTAATTTAAGCAAAACTTCTGCTTAGATCTTGGAGGTAAATTTTTATTTTTGACAATGGGGTTAGCATTTTTAAATCTTGCATAATAAATAATTAATAAATTTTTTTGTTTAAGTCAACAAGAGTTGCATATTTTTTTATGTCCTTTGAAGGACTGTGTTCTTGATCAATCCAGGTTTGTAAATAATTATATTGGATACACCCCAATCCACTTGATGAGAAGGCTCATGTGGCATCTCTCAGACCAGAGTTCAATTTGATCTCATTTAAACACATATGAAAACCTATCAAACTCCATCCATAACATACTTGTTGATAACACAAATATCATGGCATCATCCACATGCAAAAGTGGCTAAAAATAATGGAAGCATTGTTAATAAAAAAGAAAAATCCAACACTTAATAATATCAACTAAGAACAAAAAGTGTTTGGTATATAAAACATATACATGACTCTACTCACATATGTAAACACTACGCATATGCAGTTACATGTAAAATAAAATTCATCCTTGATAATGGCTAAAGGTATAACCAAAAGCACTTGGAAAAATAAAACATTTGGACAATTTTTATATAATTTGTGTTTTAAAAGGAAAAGACCAAATGAAAAATTATATAAAAAACTTAACCATAATACCTAAGGCTCTCAGTTTTCCATTTCAATTTTTCTATGATTCTGTTTTCATTTTTGGTAAATTCCATTTTCTTCTGTTTTTATTTTTGGGAAATTTCATTTTTTTCCATTTTTATAGTATTTTATGAGAAAATTGCGATACATTAAGCTATAATCATTATTAAAGCTGAAAGCAAAAGCATAATTCAAAGTTTTACTGTATATAAAGAAATAGCAAATATTTACAAATCTTTTCTGAATGCTTAAATCCAAGTCCAAAAATAAATTATGTGTAAAATTAAAAAAATGTAACATGACTAGAAGACAAAACAATGGAACGTAACAATAAATAATTATCTTTGTGGCAGAAATTTTAATTAGAGATTCCTTCTTTAAGAGCACATTCAAAATGCATTCAAATTGTTTGTTTTTTTTTGGGGGGGGGGGGGTAAAAAGGATTTAGATTGATTTATTATATAAAAATCATGTTTAAAATATCAACAGCAAATAACTGGAATCTCAATAATAAATATTTGAATAAGTCAAACATTATGACTTAAATTTTACAAAACAGTAATTAAACCATATTAAATGAATCTTTGTAACAAAATATTAAAAAACAAAAAAAAATTAGTGTTGTGGGGAGTTACCCACTTAATAATGGGCTCTTCTTTGCCTATATTAACCGAGAGTTAATTACTCTCTAGGACAGAGCTGGGGCGACACTGGTTTCCAGTATGCCTTCAGTTCAGCTCAGCCTAGTCTGTCTGTCTGTCGGTCACTTGTAACCAAGCTATTATTACTCTTTTTCTTTGTATCTCTTTGCATCTGTTTGTATCTCTTGTTGATATAAAATATGTTCTTGACCTACCACCGTGTTGACTCATTATTTTATGGTCCTATACCAGGTTCATATCAACTGGTAACGAAGATATAAGAATTCATGCAGGGAAGGAAACCTTTTTCTTTGACCACTGTCAGTATATCAACGAGCGACGAAGATATAAGAATTCACACAAGAAAAGAAAATCTTTTTTTCTTTGACCACTATTGCCACATATCAACTAGCAACGTTGTAAATATGGAAATTGCAAATATCAATGGTCAAACATAGATTTCAAGTACCAAGGGATATCCCACCCTCACATATAATCAGTCGAAAAAACGTGAAGGATCAAAAAAGGAAAAATATATACCCCATTTAAACCAGCCATGTCGATTTTGCGGGACCATTAGAGGATCACTATTACCTCATAGTTGTAGATTTAGTGGGGCACTAAATGGTCGGAAGTCCTCAGATGTAAAAGACCAATCACAGGTTGCACAATAGCTTTTCTGTTTGAACTGTTTGCATGTTTCGGCTTTGTTGATTGCGTAGTAACTGATAACAGAACGCAGTTCACATCTTGTGAATTCAAACAGTTCTGCGAAACGTTTCAAGTGAACCATATCACGACTCCACAATATCATCCTAGGTCCAATGGACAAGCAGAACATTTTATTCACACATTGAAATGACCACTTAAGAATGCACAGGGCACACCTACTGAGAAGGTGCTGCAACAGTCTCTGCAGGTGTATAGAATTACTTCAAATCCCAATACACTCGCAGAACTTTCACCGGCAGAAATGATGTTTACAAGAAAAATCAGATCAGTTTTCAACAAGCTTATCCCCAAGCAAGCTAAATTCAAAAAGACAATCACACTTCTCAAAAAACGTTACTCTTGTGGCAAAAAAGTACTTTTCAAAGTATACAAAAATAACATGATGTTTTGGGAAGTGGGCACTGTAAAACAAAGAGTGGGAGACCTGGTCTACATGATACAAGGTCCCAAGAATATACATAAGCGCCACCAAAATCAAATAAGGAAATGTCAGACAACTGACATAAATGATTCACTACCATCAAATGAAGAGCCGATAGATAAGAGAATTTCAACCTTGAGGCACCCCAAGCTTCACCCGAAAGAAGGCGATTTAGTAAGAAAAGGAAGTTCACGGATCCTTTGAGCGTCGACCCTAAATGAAAAAAAATATTAAACAGCTGTTCATAAGCCTTTGGAAGGATGGTGTTGTGAGGAGTTACCCACTTAATAATGGACTCTTCTTTGCCTATTAACCGAGAGTTAATTACTCTCAAGACAGAGCCAGGGCGACAGAGACAATGGTTTCCAGTATGACTTCAGTTCAGCTCAGCCTAGTCTGTCTGTTGGTCACTTGTAGCCAAGCTTTATTACTCTTTCTCTTTGTATCTCTTTGTATCTGGTTGTATCTCTTGTTGACGTAATATATGTTCTTGATCTACCACCGTGTTGACTCATTATTTTATGGTCCCATACCGGGTCCATATCAATTAGATGTATTAATTCAACATTTAAATAAAACAACTTATCCCAAGTTGAAATGCTGCTCAAATTTAAAATTGCTAATTTATTAATTTGGAAAATAACTAATCTTCAAATCTCTTCTCAAAATCGCCATTGTAATACAACATTATGAGTTGCTTGGTGTTTGCAGGGGTAAGACTTTTACATTGTTTATAGAGTAAATGTTTATAATGAGAAAATGAATGTTCAGCATCTATGCTGTCAGCAGGCATCTATATGACCTTATTAGCAATCTGTTCCAGAAAAAAAAAACTGCTCTTATTTGCATTAAAAAATGATGGGATATTATAAGGATTTCAATACGGCAGTGAATGCTGGACAATATCATCGAAAATGAGGACAAAACTGGAAGCGGCCGAAATGTGGTTCTACAGAAGGATGCTACGGATATCGTGGACTGAGCATGCAAGCAACGATGAGGTGTTGGAAAGAATGGCAACAAAAAGGAAATTGATGCTGAGCATCAGGAAGAGGCAACTGAAGTTCCTGGGACATGCAATGAGGAAGGAGAGCCTGGAGAACCTGATACTGACTGGTCAGATAGAAGGAAGGAGAGACAGAGGAAGGCAGCGGATAACATATTTGCAGGGTCTGATCAGGTGGATGACGGAACGGGGGTTGCCAGGAGCAACAGGAGCAAACATACTAAGAGCCACAAGGGATAGGGAGACGTGGAGAACGATGATCGCCTACGTCCTGAAGGGACAGGACACATAGAAGAAGAATTCACATACATTTAGAATTCTTTGAGAAGATCAGTAGAAGGACATTGCAATTCCTTGATGACTGCAAAACCATCTTGGATCAAACATGTGAGCTGCTATGTAAAAGTTATACACATGTTGAGTATCCAGGTATTTATTCAGTTTTGAAAAAGAGGTGCTGAAAAAATCTTGAAAATTTGAAATAACTCTTTTTCTCTCCCCATGTTTTCTTGTTTAGACAAAAGATCATCAGTTTCTGGGTCAAATGTTGATTTTGACATACCAGTATGTAAGTACTGTTTTACATCTTCCATCATGTTATATACAACACATGCAAGTGGATACTTAGTTTATTCTAAGGTTGTCAAAGCTGTTATTAAACAAGTGAACTTCTCATTCTTAAAATACAGATTTAGGCGCAAACTATGGTAATAGGCATAATGTAGTCAGCCATCATCTACTAATTGTAGAATCCTATTCCTGCAAGGCCATGTCTATTTTCTTGCTTAAAGAATCCTTCATAAACTGTACAAAGGATGTGTGATATTTGGCCACATTAAACCAGGAATTTCATCTTGTTGCCACTGATACAGGGGGTAATTTCATTTGTTCCTTAGGCAAGGAACCTTAAAGTCATTTTAAGTACCACTTTTTCCAACTCAGTCAGTTAAGTGCCATACGTGAAACACACTTGGGCGATCATGTCTCAAAAGAGACATGACTGACTGGGCAGAAGATTATCCCACAGTAAGTTTCCATTGCTTTCTACGGTAGACTGGTTGCCAGCCAAGGCTATAGAACCCAATCTGTCCTGTTATTTAACCCATAACTGGAAGGAAGAGCCAGATTAATACCTTTTCCAAATGTTATTTGCGCGTAAGTGAATGCAATGAATTCAACTGGAATTTGAACTCGGCTTCCTAATTTCTTGTTCCAAGCCGATATCCACTGCACCACAAAGCACATCCAACTAGGCTTTTTAAAAAAACTGACTTGATGAAAGTAGTGAGCTGGGTAACATTATCAAATGCTGGCAAGTGTGAAAATACTTCACTAACAAGGTTTAAAATATGTCATAAGCACAACACATAGCAATTGTTAATAAAGACACTTGACTTACTTCTTTATGAGCTTTTTGCAATAGACTGCAGAATCTGTTACAAAGGCAATAATATCCTTAAATGCAGTATCCACGTGAATTACAGCTTGGATACATGCCTGACTTGCTGTTTGATGATTGCATTCTCTCAAGTTTACAACATCAATGAGAAATGACTCCCCATTGCTTGCAATTACATTCAAAATGCTGAGATCATGACAGTCAATTGTTTTGTCTGTTTTGATGCTGACTGATTGATTAGCAAGCTTGGCTTTCAGGGCAGCAAAGTGACAAGCAAACAATTTTGGTAAATAACGTTGCCTAACACAATTGACACTTGGAATAGCACCACCTTCTTAACAATGTTTCAATATGAATGGCCTCATTTTGTCAATTTTTTGAAAAGAAATGTCAAAGTGCACATTTTCAAAAAATCAAGGACAAAATCATCTCTTGAACAAAGTTGTGATTGTCTTCTGTTTCAGTTGAACTGACTTTTTTGAAGACTATTTTATCAAATGAGTTGTTAATTTGATGTGATTTTTGATTTTGTCAACCCTAAAAATGTCAATACTAGACAGAATTTGTAAAATAACATTTTCTTCTGTATAGAAGTCATCAGGAAATTACTGGGGTCATTTTTGTTTTTTTAGAGGGGCAAGCCCAACTTTTGAGGTTGATTCACTTTGTTGAATTGATTCAGTCATCTTTGCAATTTGTTGCTTATTCATACAACTGATTTAGATTACAAAATATAATCAGTTATTTTACAAATAGTAAAAAACGTCATAGCCCTAATGCCTATGACACCCTTGAAATAATGAAAACATTTAAAAGTACAATACTATTCTTGTTTATTACTTATTTATAAAATAAAGACATTTCTGAATTATATATTAAAACTAATATAGCTTACATGGTAGCCGTTCCTACTTTTTTAAACTATTTTGTGACACCATATCTGTGTAAGATCACACACACACACACACACACACACACACACACACACACACACACACACACACACACACACATTCATTTAATAGAATGAAGGATATTTATACCTACTGCACTGACAATATCCCCAGGGGATTACCTTCATCTTTTCAAAATATTTAATATTTTAACACATAAAATATCATAGATTCAGACATTTATATTGTCAAAACCAAAGTACTTTCTATCTTTATTATATTTTTCACCTCTTCTTCATTTTTGGGACTGTATTGACAGTTAACTCTTTTTGTCTTTATATCTATATCATAAGCATTCAACAGTTCCATCTCAGATTTTCTTTAACCATACAAATAACACCACATAGTGTCTCTTTTCTCATTTGCGTCATCCTGCACAAAAACTGGGAAAGTTCCATTGCTCATTCACAAGGAAAACAAAAGGTGAAATTAATGCTTGATGAGAAATGAAGACACAAAGCCTGGCTGAGGGAGTATGTAAGTAACACTTGGAACAACTTCTGTTATGACAAACTACAAATAGGCTTTTCACTTCAACCATTGATAACTCTTTCACTTACCACACCTCTGCTCATATCTACATCATGATGTGTGGCTGGTAATTCTAGCAGGTGGCATCAGAGCTATCTCTGACAGGCTGTATCAGAACTACATGTACTAGCATGTACTCACTAATGGATTACTCAGAAGTACATTTACTTCTGTAACTGTTTCTATAAACCTCTCAGTGGAAATTTCTAACATCCGGTCACATGTCACTTGTTTCCAAATGTTTTCATTTATTATCTGTTATTTTATTCTCTTTTGGTCAAGTAGGTAGTTACTTTGAAGATTCAAGTGTGTAGACTTTACAACTGGTCATAAAAACACAATATGCTTGAGACACAGATTAAATCATTGAGGACTTACTTAAGTGAATATATATATATATATATATATATATATACAAAATAATCCTGAAAAAAAAAAAAATATATATATATTTATATATATGTGCACACACACAATCTGATGATTGCTTAAAGTGGAAAACTGTCAGTAATCATAGTGTTGATTTTTATGTCTACACTGTGTCTACAAAATCTGTCCTAAATATTGTACATTCTCTCTCCCACCATAAATATAGCAAATTTATATATATATATAATGCTATTCTAATTAAGAGAAAAACAATTTGCTGAGATGAAGATGTTTAGAAAGTGTTTTAATTGGTAGAATAGTAGCTTTAGATTGTTGAAGGCACTGCTTCTTTATTTTCTGTTTTCTCAGAATGTATGTGATCATGGTCCTCCACAATTTCTTGTCCTTTGCAGCTTTTAATAATTTTTGTCTTTGCATTATTTCTCCTAAACCCTGTTCCACCATCCATTTACTCAGACTCATTAAATATGTTATGCACTGTTTTCTCCAGTCTCTCTTGCCCTCAATCTATCCCATGAGTTTCAGATTTTCCAAGGCCTTATTTCTTATTATGTGCCCTAGAAAATTCAGCTGTCTCTTCCTGATGTTAAGTATAAGTTTTCTTTTTGTTTTCATTTTCTCTAAAACCTTGTCATTGCTCACATGTTTGATGCATGGTATCCTCAGCTTCTTCTTCTTCTTCTTCTTCTTCTTCTTCTTCTATGTGCCTTGTTCCTTTCAAGACGTAGGTGATCATGGCTTTCCACGTCTCCCTATCCCTGGTGGCTTTTAGCCTGCCTTCTCCTGTTACACCATGCAACCCTCATTCCATCATCCACCTGATTAGGTCCTTCAAATATGTTATCTGCTGCTTTCTCCTGTCTCTTTTTTCTTTTATCTGACCTGTTAGTATCAGGTTCTCTAAGCCCTCTTTCCTCATTGCATTGCATGTCCCAGGAACTTCAGCTGTCTCTTCCTGATGCTCGGTATTAATTTCCTTTTCGTTTCCATCATTTCCAAAACCTCATCGTTGCTCACATGTTCAATCTATGATATTCGCAGCATACTTCTGTAGAACCACATTTCAGTTGCTTCAAGTTTTTCCTCCATTTTTGATGATATTGTCCAGCATTCACTGCCATATTGAAGAACTGACAACACATAGCAATCCAGTACTCTCATCCTTGTTTCTAGTGAAATTGTCCTGTTTCTTAATACTTTACTTAACTTCTGGAATGCTTCCTTCACTATGCCAATTCACATTCGGATCTCTGTGTCGCACTTTCTGTCTTCTGTTATAACACTTCCCAGATATTTAAATTTTTATTCCTGCTTGATTTTAGTATCCCTGACTTGTATATGGCATATCAGGCTTCCTCAGCATCCTTCTATAAAACTACATTTCTATTGCTTCAAGTCTCTTCTTTATCTTTGAAGAGATTTTCCAGCATTCATTGCCATATAGGCAAACAGATATCATGTAACAGTTCAGTACTCTTTTCTTTGTTTCTAACAAAGTTTTTCTGTCTCTTAATACACTGCTTATCTTTTGGAATGCATCTTAGCCTATCCCAATGCATCTTCATATTTTAGTGTTGCACTTTCTGTCCTCTGTTAGAACATTTATCAGATATTTTAATTTTTGTACCTGTTTGATTTTGGCACCACCAATTTGTAATTTTCATTTTGGGCTTATTCTTTTGCTAAAAATGCATTCTGTCTTCTTGTAGTTTATGCTTAGTCCTTTCTGTTTCTTTCCTTTACTACCTTCTGTAGGAGCTTTTGTAGTTTTCTTTCCATGTTTATTATCATTACTGCATATCTTATATTTTTTTGTAACCATTTCACCCCAAGCAAGGCAGAACTGTCACTGGTGCAAAGGGGTTACATAAGAGGAGAGTGATGAGAAAGAGGAACAAATTATAGCGGGTGTCAGAAAATGGCTAAGAGAAGGATGAGAACACTGGTGTGAAGAGAGCTGATGAGAACAGAGTGTATGGGGAAAAATGTTTGAGGGGGAGGATGTGAGTCAAGGAAGTAGGAGGTGGCAGTTGACCTTAAATTTAAATTCTTGTAGCTGTCAGGGAAGCAAGTATACAGAAGGGAATTCCACAGGCGGGAAGTGTGAGAAAAGAAGCTGATAGAGTAGAAATTGCAGTTACATTTTATTATTATTGTGAAAGGGTGGGACCTAGTTGCTAGTCTAGTAGCTCAAGTAAATTCATGCAGAGGGGACAACAGGGAGCTCAGCTCGTTGGAGCAGAAGCTATGAAAGTATTTGTAGAAAAAACAGAGGGAAGTTGCATTACATCAGTGAGAAAGTGACTGGATCTGAGCTACCAAGTTGGAATCGATCACAATGCAAATTCTTCGTTGGATTTTGTCAAGGTACACCCAACCAGATGTGACAGCAGTATTTAAAGCATGGGCACATGGAAGATTTATATATTTGCAGAATGAATTCAGACAGGAAAATCTTCCTGGCCCTACACAGTGAACCGACCTTCCTAGCAGCAGATTTAGCTATGGATTTGATATGGTCATTCCACTTGAGGTTGACTGAGAGAGTTAGGCCAAGGAGGCACATTGTTTTGCTTTCAGAGAGACTAGCCATGCTAATTGGGGGGAGGAGCAATGTTTATGGTGTTTAACAGATAGCAGATTTGTTTTGGAAGCATTAAAATTCATGGGCCATTTCTTATCCCAGTCCATCACAGATTGGAGGTCATTTTCAAGCTCAGTAGCAAGGTTCACTTTGTCAGTCTCAGTGGAATTTTGGTCAAGGAAGGAGTAAATGGTGATGTCGTCAACATAGATGCCTACTTACTGTTAATATTGTGGCCACCAGTAATGAATCACGGTAGGACATCTAATTCTTTCATAATAGCCTCCTTGTATAGTTTGAATAAGTCTGATGGGAAGACACATGTTTGTTTTACATCCCTTTCTATTTTTGTATATCTGTTGAATTAATTTTCTATCTATTGGTGGTTTGTTGCCTGTATAAGTTCTCAATTATTTTAATACAAGTAGGCTCGTGCTATCAAAATATTTATCTCAATATACCATTTAACATGACAGCAACACACACACACACACACACGCATATATATATATATATATATATATATATATTGGAAAATTTTGCACTACTGGGAGCTGATGGAATTACGCTTAAAAATAAATTTATTGAGGAAATTTAAAACGTAAGGGGGGTGTAAACATGAATTCCACAGAGTGAAAATAAAAAAGAAAAAAAGGTTACACTCATAGACTCACCAGTAGTTGCAAAGAGCGTAAGAATTGCTCTTTCTGCCTGCACAGGCTCGGCTGTTGGATTTTAAGGCAAATGGCCTCCAATATACGCAGATGATGTAACGAACGAGCACTGTGCAGGACAGAAAACCAACTGTCCTCATAAGAAGAGGCACAAGCCGGATTGTCCAACAATCCCAGTAGTGCAAAATTTTCCAATTTTCCATTCTGTTGTGTCCTCTTTCTTACATATATATATATATATATATATATATAGTCATCCTCAGACAGATCTGTTTTGCTGTATCACAGCTCATCAGTACGGTTAGACTCCGATTGCTTTTTAACCCAGGATTGAAACCCAACTGAATTGGTGTCAGTCAGTGATTCTACCTCTGAGCTACAGGCGCTCGGTAGAAGGAGGCAGACTTTTTAGTGTGTATATTATCATTATACATGCCCAATAGCTGAGAGTGTTCTAATTCATTACTGAATGAACAATGCGTATATGCTAAAGTAGCTACTGATTTTCAAAGTCTACCATTCTTCCAGAGTGCTCAATCAGGGTGTGAGAGTGTAAATATATATATTGATGTACCTACTATTGAGTATCTTATATTAAGACAAGAAAATAAAACAAAATAATTCAAACCCATGAGTGTGACAGCAGGAAAAAAAAAATATATATATATATTCTTTACTACTAAACGAGATAATTATTGCAATAATATAAAATAATAAGGCACTGTTAAAGAGCAAACATGCAGAAAGAGCTTTCATAATTGGTTGTAAAGTTTAATAATTGGTAGTAAAGAAAATGAACTGAGGCAACACTACCTCGCTATTGTCTAATGAACTAAGCTGATGCTGTCTTGCTATTGTCTCTCTCTCTATAAGTGGGACAGGAGGGATATATATATATATATATATATATATATATATATATATATACTGTTATAGACTGTTATATATATATATATATATATATATATATATAACAGTCTTTATTATAATAGAGAGGATCCTTCTAAATATGTCATAGTTGCTTAGCAGTTCTCACAGATCTTTGTGGTGTACAGTATCAACTGCAGAATCTATAAAACACAGTTACATGTCCTTCTGCATTTGTATTGCTCCTAGTTAGACTAAAAACATAGACAACATGTTTGCACATAGAAATGATTAGTGTAAGGAAATAAAATGACTCTAAACAAGATAATATCTTATAATTGTGTTTTTGTATAATTAAGTAAAAAGTACAATGTAAAAGAAAGAAGACATTAAAACTTAGGAATGTAGGTGTTGCGTGTGTATGAAAGTTCATTCACTAAGGGTAAAGTTATTCCCATGCTTGGGAAGAAGGTCTTGTGGGTGTCATTGCTACAGTATGCTACTAGAGAGAGAGAGAGAGAGAGAGCGAGAGAGAGAGAGAGAGAGAGCGAGAGAGAGAGAGAGGGAACAGGAAGTGTCCTGTTTTTATAGTTGCTTAACAATGTCATCTATTAACTTCTTGGCAGAACTGGCAAAACTATGTGGGGATAACATTTTGGAATCGGGAATGGAGGTGGAGTAATTTTATTTGAGGAGAAGCTTTTTTGAAATTTAGAAACATTATCTTTATATAGGAATAGCCAATTAATCATGCTTTTGATATCGAGGTTTTATTTCTTTGTTCATTAACCTAGTTAATTAGTTACTTTGTAAAAGTATATATGTTTGTCTTGTGTCTCTATCTAATTAATAAATACCAAATATTTAGTGTTTGGTTTGGACATGAACATAGAGTTTCAAGTCAGAGACCAGATGTCATACTAGTTAGACATTCAGCTGAGGGACATAGAAAGTTGAGATTAGTTGTCATACTAGTTAGACATTCAACTGAGGGACATAGAAAGTTGAGATTAGTTGTCATACTAGTTAGACATTCAACTGAGAAACAGAAGAAGCTGAAACTAGTTGTCATACTAGTTAGACATTCAGCTGAGGGACATAGAAAGTTGAGATTAGTTGTCATACTAGTTAGACATTCAGCTGAGGGACATAAATAGTTTAGATTAGTTGTCATACTAGTTAGACATTCAACTGAGAAACAGAAGAAGCTGAAACCAGTTGTAATACTTGTTAGACATTCAGCAGAGGAACAGAAGAATTTGTCATGCTGTTTTCTGATTATCTACCAGGTGCATTTCTTTTTTTTTTTTTTGTTAATTATGCAAATGATTTCTTTAGTTTTATTTCATTGGTTTTTCAGAGTTGCATACTCAATAGTGAATGTTGGGATGAGGTGGTGGCTAAGATATTGGTTTTATAACTAATATTTATTCTGTTGTAATCAAATACTGGGATGTCCCTCCCACTTCATCGTTGATATATCTGATCTACAATTGATATCAAAGGAGAGAGGCTTCTTGATTATGAAAGAGACTAAATCTGCTTGTACTTGGTATTCCCACAAACAAAGAATCAATAAAACCTGATGGTATTAGGAGATACTGCAGAATGTTCCTCCTTTGATTTATGGTAATGATGTTGTAGCCCTGAAAACAAAGGTTATTATTTGAGGAGAGCTTTGTTAAAATCACTGCTGTTGTTAGTGCATCAGTCCTTGCTTGAATCTATATAAATTAAAGTACCAAAATAGTACAGAAATCTACCAAATAACATGTAGCTCCTAACTTTTGCTAAGTAATGCCAGCCACATGATATCATATATCAGAACTCCAGTTTTTTAACTTAAAAAGGAAGTGCTTACTTGAATGTTTCTAGCTCATATGACAAAAATCAACCTTAATTTCATCCATCTCTGTGCACATGTGGTGATACCGAGTAAGCAAAGGACTAGATGTTTGCCCTCAGAGGTCCAGATAGCAAATGACCAAAACTGGTCTTTGCGCATCTGGGCTCCATGCAGATGTTCCAGTGGAAAACAACAAATAAATAAATATCAAATTCCTTTTACGAATCCTTTTCTCGAACCTACGTGAATTTTGTTTATTGTTCAATGGGAAGCTCAGAATTAAATCTGGGTGTGAATTTCCAAATGACTTGTTCAGAGCCCCAAAGACAAAATAAAAGTACGACAGAAAACTATCGCCAGTTGAGAAAATATGAGCATAATTAACATGTCCCTTGACATATGTCAAGCAATCATATTATGTCGCCTCTCCTTTCTCTCTCATCTTCTTCACTGTTCACTGAGCCACTTACCCAATGGACTGAGCAGAGATTTCAAAGACACTCCTAACAAACGAATGCACACATATACATCTGCACAAACTCTTTTTGGCAATTACTACTATAACCATTTTGACGACTTTTGTACCAACCAAAAGACATTACTTTTATTTGCAAAAAAACCTTAATTGAGATATATATATATATATATATATATATATATATATATATATATATATATATATATATAAATGTTGCTTCTATACACAATTTGATTTTCTTGTTTTATAACACCCCTTATAGAGGGTTATCTACTAACAAGGCCAAATTCAGTTCATCTGTTTCAACATACAAATACACTTCACTATAACGGATAACCCACTATCCACACACTTCTGAAATACTGTCCCAGAATACTCTGGCCTGATGTGATCTAGTAAATTAGTTTATAAAAAGCAGGTAACCATCAGTTTTTATGTGATTCTTTGAAACTATGATAGTAACCCCAAACTTTGGCCTATCTAATCAGATATATTTTGGGCTTATCCATAGCTGAGTTAGGTTTGAGAATTTAGCAAGGTATGCAAAATGTCCGATATATGCTCTGTGACATGGCCCTTAATGTTGAATGTTAAAACAAACATATGATCAATTTATTAAAGAACACACTTTCTTTGTGTTTCCGCTTTTTTCCTTTTCTTATTTTATTTTCTGTCTAGACCAAACCCTTTCCTGACTAAGAAATGGTGGGAAATAATCTGTATTGCTTGACAACTAAACAGATTAACCTCTTAAGGGAGTAAGTAAAAGTCAGTCATTCAAGTCAAGTGACATGTGCTACCAAGTGGGATTTTTTATTTGTATTTTCAGTTTCCTGCTAATCTCTGACCACAACAGGTCATGAGTAAATCAACTCTCCTCATGTACTCATGAGAAATGCACCTATGAACTTTTCTATTACTTGCTGTGTAAGGAAAAGAAGATATTATTAAGAAGATATTATTAAGAAGATATTATTCCCGAAGACTGTGGGTTTATTCAATTATTTGATGTGTAGAAAATAAGAAAATATTATATTCAAAGATGTTATCCCAATTTCATTATGGATCTAATTCAGTTACCAGTGGGGAACAAAATATATGTACTGTTTTGAAGCTTTATATCTTATATTGCAGAAAGAAGAACCACTAATTTTTATCTGGACATTTTAAAGGGATTCTACCATTATGAACATTTGAACTTACAAATTCATGAAACATAAGTGCTTGAATTAACGCCTACTATCAGATAAGTGTCTTTTATTGATTTTACATCTGGTATCCCATAATTTTGTCATATTCTGTTATTTTTGTTATATATTTACAAATGTCAATCTTGTGTTTGTTGTTCATCAATACTTGTGTGTTTGAGAGAACCTATAGAGAGTTATCCATTCTAGTGAAGTGTAGTTGTGTGTTGAAACAGATTAAATAAATTTGACCTTGTTGGTAGATAGCCCATTATAAGAGGAGCTATAAAACAAGAAAATCAAATTGTCTATAGAAACAACATATATATATATATATATATATATATAACTGTTGTTTCTATACACAATTAATATATATATATATATATATATATATATATATATATCAATTAAGGTTTTTTTCAAATAAAAGTAATGTCTTTTGATTGGTACAAAGATCGTTAAAAATGTTCATAGCAGTAAATGCTGGAAAGAGTTTGTGTGTATGTATGTGTGAGCATTTGTCTGTTAGGAATGTCTTTGATGTCTCTGCTCAGTCCATCAGGTAAGTGGCTCGGTGAACCGTGAAGAAGAAGATGAGAGAGAAAGGAGAGGTGAGCATGATGTGATCACTTGACGTGGTCAAGGGATGTGCTAATTATGCTCGTATTTTCTCAACTGGCAATGCTTTCTGTGTCGGCATTTTATTTTGTCCTTGGGGGTCCAAACAAGTCATTTGGGAATTCACACCCGAATTTAATTCTGGGCTTCTCATGGGATGATAAACCAAATTCATGTCGGCTCGTGAAAAGGGTTCATAAAAGGAATTTGATATTTATTTATTTGTTGTTTTCCACCGGAACATCTGTGTGGAGCCAGATGCGCAAAGACCAATTTTGGTCAGTTGCTTTCTGGACCTCTGAGGGCAAACATCCGGTCACTGGTATCACCACAAACCCATCAATTTTTTTTTGCATCTGGGGTTCATATCTATGTAACAGCTCAGTGGGGTCAAAATCTGGTAAGTATGGTGTTCCACAAAGTCAACTGAATGTTCATTGAACAGGTTTTGTGCCATTAATTGCATGTAGACTATTATCCACATCTTTGTTGTTGTTAGCACAATGTTTTGGCCATTGTACTCTCTAACCATCATCAGGTAATCTTCAGGAAATTTTAAACTGGGTACTTTATTCTCATTCTGCTGTCTATGTCCATAATAACAACAAAAATGGGGACAAGCAAGGCAATACAGCCACTAAGACACAAGAGTTACTGAGTCAGTGATGCAATATGTTTTTGAAACAATATTTACAATGTTTCAGTTAGGCTTAGAATCTATTAATTACTTGAAACTTCACATGAATCCATCATTTCTCCTTGAGTTTTCTCTGAAACTTTAATAAAAGTGAAACATGTTATATTGATAAACATTTCCTATTTTTCTTTATCTTATCAGATATATATATATATATATAAGAATAATGTTGCTCATGAAAAACCTAGAACTGTTTCCACATCAAAGATACAGTATTATCTAAAAACGAGTGTACCCCTGCTGTCAAAAATGATGGCAAAATATAAACAAATAAGTACACAATGGTCTTTATTATGATAGAGAGCAAGCACATGGCAAAAGTATTCATTAAAGTAAAGTTTAGTAGCTATTAGTAAAAAGAATGAACTGAGCCGACACTGCCTCACTATTGTCTCTCTCTCCATGAGCATGACAGGAGGGAAATATATATATATAATGTATTAAGGCAGCAAATAATTTTCTAAACATATACTGTTAAATATAAGAGACAATGAATGTCTGTTATGTTTAATAATGAGCCGTTCTAGACATTGTATTTTGGCTTTAATTTCAGTTGAAAATAAAGACAAAAATTCTCCAACATTTGGATAATCTTTTATTAATTTGGTTCTAAGCTTTCGGCTCACATGAGCCATCTTCAGAGAGGTTATTAAGATGGTAATACAGTAACATCCACCATCACCGACGATTTTATTTTGTGTTGACATAAAACTCCGCTAGGCAACGGCAATAGTTACCAAAAATAACAAACACAGTTCACAAATTTACAATGCGGTTCTATGACATCAGGCCACGTGATAGCGCGAAATGACAACAGAACCATGTATTCAAATGCAATGTTACGTGTTATGACCGGTGATTAAATCAACTGAAATTCAAGCCAAAATACGACATTTAGAACGGCTCATGATTAAACATAATAGACATTCATTGTCTCTTATATTTAACAGTATATATTTAGAAAAAAAAATATATATATACAGCAGCAGCCATAATATAAGAAACAGAAATAACAAAGACATAAATATGTGTATTACTTAAAAAGTAATGCATGATTAGCAATGAAATTTTTACTGAATAAAGATTAGGGTGTAATGCATAAATATTATATGATATATTTCCTTTGTTCTATTTAATCTTTATTTAAAAAAAAACAAACTATTATGTAAATTTTTGTAACTTTGTATAATATTTATGCATTATACCCTAATCTTTATTTGGTAAAAATTTCATTGCTAATCATGCATTACTTTTTAAGTAATACACATATTTATGTCTTTGTTGTTTCGGTTCTTTATATTATATGGCCACTACTGTATATATATATATATATATATATATATATACACAATGGTGTTCATTATAATGGAGAGGATGAGTTATTTCTCATGGAACATTACACAATCAAAATATACTGTCAGGTATGAGAAAAAAGAATATGTGCTCATTAGCAAAAGGCCAGCCAAAGATACAAGCTTGGAGATCTTAAAATCAAGTAAATACAGAAGTTTAATTATTGGTTAAGTATTATAATAGATGGTGGAAAATGTGGAATGGAAATCTAAAGTGAATTGGAATAGTAAAAGATGCTTTTCAAAAACTAAGGAAAGTATTAAAAAACAGAAAAATTTTGTTATGTGATATCAATCCTTCTATATGGCAGTGAATGTTGGACAATTTTCTCATAGATGGTGAGAAGACTTGAGGCAACAGATATGGATCAACAAAAGAATGCTGAGAATACCATGAACAAGTTAGTTTTAAGGCAAATGGGAATTAAAGGACCCTTATAGTTAGAATTAGAAAAAGACCCTTGAAATTTCTGAGATACATAATGAACAAAGAAAGCTTCAAGAATTTGGCACCTACAGAAGGGTACAAGAAGGGTAGAGAAAAACAGTGAGTAAACTGCCCATTGAAAACTTCAGACAGAAACTATCAGAGGCTTTGTAAATGGATGACAAAACAAGGACTAGGAGAGAGAGTAAGGAGACAAACATTGCTTAGAGCTAAAAAGGACAGGAAGTTGTGGAGAGCCATGATCAATTTTATTTTGAAATAACAATCCACAGAAGAAGAATATCAGGTATTACTTATAACTAAATTCTCTAGCATTGAAACTCCTTTGCTAAAAATATGAATATATTCTGCTATGTTTGAGAAGAAAGACATATAATCATTAATGAGTGTTACTGTAAAAGTGTCTTGTCTTTCTGTTTATAACAATTCGCAATTAAATAGTGTTAAGCCCTGCTCATGTCTTATAGCTGCTACAGTTACACTACCTTCTTACCTATTACATCATAAATACACCATCTGGTTAAGTCTATTTTTACAAGTGGTGAAAAGTAAAACTAGCCATCATTTTTGACATTTCTGTTTATCTGTAGATACATATATACATACATACATACATGTATATATAAGGCATGTATAGCATATTTTATGTGACTGTATTATGTAAATGCTCCAGGAATTAGAACAAAATATTGATCAATCTTTACATCTGTCAGTTTCCTCTGACTTGCTGGCATTCCACACATCTCACAAAATCAATCTGTCAGGAAATGAAAAACTCCATTTTTTATGCTTTAAGTTTCTTAAACTTTTGGGTAATAACTTCTCTATGTAATTACATACTAGTACACACACACACACACACACACACACACACACACACACACACACACACATAACATTTACTTTTTGTCATTTCTTTCTTTCATCAATATATACATATATATATATATATATATATATATATATATATATATATATATTCTGTATTTGGGCAACCGTCTCTCTTTTATGCAGGTTTCATTAAAAGTAACAGACAAGGTATTATCATTAAATTCTTTTATATAATTTTTCATGTGTTCTTACGATTTTTCTTTTCAGAAGTCAAATTATATAAGAATTATTCAAACCATTATCAAGAATGAATTTTGTTTTACTTGTAAATAAATATATATAAAGATTACGTATAGAGTCACGTGTATGTTAAGTTCTGAACATGGTAGGCATATTGTTATCATGTTTATAATTGATGTTTTCAAGTGTAGGTTTTCTCTTTTTTATTAGTAATGCTTCCAGTATTTTTAATCATTTTTTTTTTTGCATATTTAAATATTTATTAATAAATTTCTGATGAATAGTGGCCAACAATATCTAAAAGTTTTATGTGTTCTTATGCAATCATCAGGCTTTCAGTAATAGTTAATGGGCACTTTATACTCCCTTGGCAACTTCAAGATGGTGAAATAGTAGTTGGTGTCTACATACTATGCATACATCATCCAAACTCTTCTCAGATGTATATAAGGTATATTTTGGCAGCAATAATTCTTTCAAACATGTTTGGTTAAATAATATTGGCATGATCTGTACATCAGATTATTTTATTAAATTTTTCAAATTTATGAATTAGTTTTCAATAAATTTGCCAAAGTTCATATTTATTTTATATTATTTTTTACAAGTTCTTTTGAATGTTGCTACATTTCTTTTCAAGGATTGTTCTTTGTATATTTACACAATTGTTTTAGTCTAAATCTGGTGTTCTCACATTTCATGGAACCAATGTCAAGTCACTTAAGATGATGTCATTTGAATGGTCAAACTGAAATTTTATGTGTATTTTTTTAAAACCCACTTCAATATATGGACTTCTACAGAGCAAGTCACCTTATCTAATGTTGGCTGCTTCTCTTTTAATACAAAAGCTTCCAAAATTTTGAGTCTTTCTTTACACTTTGTCCTGTATATAATTTTAGTGTTAATTTCTAAAATTTGTCTTATGTTAATATTATTATGCTTATTTGTCATATGTTTTAAAACACACACACACACACACACACACACACACACACACACACAAAATCCAGTTTGACTCTTTTTTTATCTTCATGTAATTTTTGTCTATTTATAGTATACACATGATAAATTAAAAAATTGTACCCTAACATTGTAAGATTTAACTTCAATGAACATCAAGTGAATTTAAATTCAAATCTCGAAAACAGTCAGTTTGTAATATGCAACTGATGATTGCATAGTGCATGAAATTTTGACTTGTGCCACTGATGTCGGATTATATATATATATATATATATATATATATATATATATAGATAGATAGATAAATAGATAGATAGATAACAGCATCATGGCTTAACTTGACTTTATAGGTGAAGATTTAAGAAGAAATTTCACATCTGTTGCAAATTAACCTTTTCCTGGTTTGCTGGTGGCATCACAGAGAAAAAGTGATTTCACAACCACTGCAGAAGGTGTGCCAACAGGAAACAGCTTCATTTTTTGCAGCATCATTTCTTTGGTGATTGGGAACATAGAAAACACACACACACACACACACACACACACACATATATATATATATATATATATATATATATATATAAAATATATATAAATTCTGATACCCTTTGGTCAGGTTTTGGGAGTAGGAACAGCCTAAGAACAGTAACAACTCCTATAAATCATTTTTGCAACAAAAATCAACATGTCTGATGAGGTAAAATCTCAAAACTTAAAAATTTCTGTGTTGAAATGTAAATTAAATCAATTTTAGATATAAAAAAGTTAATTATATATATATATATATATATATATATATATATATATATATATATATCCTTCATACCTTGTTAACCATAGTTGAGATTGTAGTCCACAAACTGACACTGCAGTTAATTATGAACACTACAACCTGACTGTATAATAGGTGCTTTGTAGGATTATGACTTTTGATTTTAATAAAATAATTGATTTTCTGTATCATAATTTGATGAAATTTTGTTGAAAAATGATGAAGCAGTATTTAATTTAGTTTATTTTTTAAAAAATGGCACCCCAACATGAAATTTCTATAATTCTGTATAAGTATAAGAGTACTATGACTTTCTGGAGCTTCCTAAAACTTTATGGAACCTTCTAAAACTTGTTTTTGTTTATTTTTATGTTTGTATGTTAGACTATAACTATAAATTGTTAAATGTGTTAAAAGTTACATAAGTACTATCCAATTACATAATTCAGTCAGTTAAGTGCCATATGTGATACACACTTGGGTGATCATATCTCAAAAGAGACATGACTGACTGGGTAGAAGATTTTCCTGCAGTAGGTTGCCATTACTTTTTGCAGTAGACTGGTTGCCAACTAAGGTTAAAGAATTCAGTCTGTTCTGTTATTTGATCGATAGCTGGAGGGAAGAGACAGATTAATACCTTTCCCAACGTTATTTGCGTGTAAGGGAATGTAACGAATTCAACTGGAATTTGAACTCAGTTCTTAAATTTCTCGTTCCAAGCCAATATCCACTGCACCACAACAAACCTCCAATTACATAATTAGCAAACTGAAAAATAAAGCTTCTAAAAGTTTGCAATTTTTGTTTATTTGCAAGGTTGTATATTATGTGTGGATGTGCATTGTGGTGCAGTGGATATCAGCTTGGGATGAGGAATTGGGGAGCCAAGTTTGAATTCCAGCTGAATTCATTGCATTCACTTACGTGCAAATACCCTTGGGAAAGGTATCAATCTGCCTATTCCTTCCAGTTATGGGTTAAATAACAGGACAGATTGGGTTCTATAGCCTTGGCTGGCAACCAGTCTACCGCAGAAAGCAATGGCAACCTACTGCGGGATAATCTTCTGCCCAGTTAGTCATGTCTCTGTCGAGACATGATTGCCCAAGCATGTATCACATATGGCACTTAACTGACTGACTGACTGACTGACTAGATTGTCTGTGGATGTATGTTTTGATGCAGTGAATATCGGCTTGAAATGAGAAGTTGGAGAACTGGGTTTGAATTCTAGTTGAATTTATTGTATTCACTTACATGCAAATACCCTTAGGAAAGGTATTAATCCATCTTTTCTCCCTTCAACTATGGATTAAATAGCCTTGGTTGGCAACCAGTCTACTGCAGAAAGTAATGGTAACCTACTGTGGAAAAATCTTCTCCTCTTCTCTTTGGAGAGATGACTACCCAAGTGTGTATCATGTATGGCACTTAACTGACTGACTGACTATATTGGCGGCAAGGTTTCATCATCTTACATTTGATATGGTAAGATATAATTGTAAGTTCTATGCTAATAGTTTTTTTCTCTAGCACTTATCACTTATAGGACTCTCTTCCATCTTCTTGCTTTCTAAATTATGATAATAATATTTAAATGAAATTCCAGTCACTATCTTTTGTCTTTATAATTCCTATTCTTTTATTTTTCTCTCTCTTTAATAATTTTTTTCTCATATTCTCTAAAACTCAGTAACCCTTGCACCTTAGTGGCTTTATTGCTTTACTTGGAATGAAATGGAAAAAGGAATCACAATGCTTTTCCTATCCTAAGCTTTGAGCACTTAAGAGTTAGTTCTAGTTCATGTTTGATATAGGCGATGCCAAAAAGGGCTCAGAAATGAAGTCTTCCAAGGAATGAACTTGATGCTTACAGATAGAAAAAGAGAGTGAGAGAGTAAATAGAAATAAGACATGGAGCCTACTAGACTTGCTTGTCATACAAGCACAGGGAAAATTATTGTTATCATTATCAATACAGTTTTATAAAGGACTAGCAGTATAGCCTAGCATTGCTTGGGTGTAATGAAAGCTTTAAAACTAATCCATGGTCCTGGAGCTCAGACTCTTTGGACGTTGGCATGAATGACTAAAAAGCAGTAGTTGTTTCCAGTTAAAGCTAAACCATAAACTGAAAGAAAAATGAATGGATGTAAGTCAAATTTCAATTTCCTGATATCAAATAAGTTTTTTTCGTCGTAAACTGAATTTTGAAGGCTAAATAAGTCCTCTGAGTAAATGGTATCATGGCTGAGACTAAGAACTACAATTATACCTACTTAGAGCCAAACCCAAAGCAAAAACTAAAATAAAAGGGCTGAAAAAATACAAACATACAGGCAGATAAACAGACACACACACAAACATCTTGCCTTTTATATATATATATTATCAATTTTCTGCACTATTGTAAGAACTGCAACAATTAAAACTTCTGAATATCGTTTCTTATGTCTTTGTCTATGAGTGCATCAAATTTGATTAAAATCAGACCACTCCTTCTATAATCCGATTTTTTCAATTATCGATTTTCAGTATTTATCGGGGGTACCTTGACACAAAACCTAGCTAAGAACACTTACAGATGCTTATAGTACAACTGTGTAAATTTTCAAGAAAATCAGTTCAGCCGTTTTGCAGTCTATAGGTAACGGACACACATACACACACACACACACACACAGAGACAAAGTTCCATTTATAAATAAGTTTAGATAGATAGATTTAGATTGAGGCACCTACAATAGAATGATTGTTAGTGAGCTGGATTGGTAAAATACTGTTATTGTAGTGATTTTGTGATATTTAGTAGATAATTATTAGTATATCCCTTTACCAAACTAGTCCAAGCTTAATATCTAACGAGCCTGCTTTTTGGCTGTGTATTTATGCAGTAGTTAAGGTTTGAGTCTGAGAGTTAAAAGAGAATGCCATTTTAAAAATAACCCTGGGCAACAAAAATATACATTGCTATTACATGATTTTTTATAAGCAGCTGTAACCAAATTTGACTCTCCCTTGTAGAACTGACTTCCAAGAGGTTGCTTCCTTGATCACTACAATCTTAACATGTTCAAGTCTAGCATTAACCATTATCTTTCACCCATCTCTGTATAAGCTATGTCTCTTACTCAGAACTCACTAACTCAAGTGGCTCTCAGCCCTTGTACAGCGTAAGAAAAAAATCTTAAGCAATTCCATTGCTGACATCGGTTTGACTTAAGCTAATCAAAAAACAAAAAATTAATAAATACACTATTTTATACTAGTTTAGCATATAGTCACTGAAATGACTTTCTTTTCCATTTATTAAACGTCTATGCATTGTGTTTCTTCAGAACATGGACAATCATGAATCTTCACAACTTTCTATCCTTTAACTTTTAGTAACACTTGTCTTTTTGCCATCCATCCTACTCATTTTGCCATCTATTAATATAAGCTCATGAGGTTGGTGGTCAAACAGCCTCTCTCTAACCGTTTTGCCTTTAATATGCCCTGTGAGTGTCAAATTTTATAAGCCTTCCTTCCCTATTATGTGTCCCAAAAATTTCAGGAGCCTCTTTCTATTCCTTCTGTTTCTATTTTTTTTAAAAACTTTGTTCCTTACATGCTCCATTCATGGTATTCTTAGAATCCTTCTGCTCCAGAATCTATCTTACATATGTATCTGTCTACCAATTGTCCATGATTAGAATATTGCTGCCACATATGATCTGGTGCTCCTGCTATATATATCTAGAGATCCTTGATAAAATTCAAAGAATAATCAGCAATACTATTGTTCCTGATCTGGTATCTCAGCTTCAGTCACTATTCCACCACTGTAAAGTTGGTTCCTTGTGACTTTTCTATGAATACGTCCATGACAAATATTTGGATGTATTCTTCAGTATGATACCAAGATTTTATGAACTTAAGCACAATACTAGACTGGCAATGAGCTCTCACCAATTTGCCATTGAATTGGCTAGATGTAACTGTAAGCCCTATGCTACGGGGTTTTTTTTTTCTCTCACTTCTTGCTTGTGGAACTCTCTTCTGGCTTCATGCTTTCCAGCCAACTTTAATCTTTAAAAATTTAAATGCAATGTCAATTGTTTTCTACTGTCCTCCTGATGGCTCTCACTCCTTTCTAATTCTTTCATGTCCAGTAACACCGATGTGTCTTAGTGGCTTTCTAATGTTTTCCTGATTACTCTTTCATTGCTTTCACTCCTTAGTAACTTTTCTACATTCTAATTCTTTCATATCCAGTATCATCCTGTCTTAGTGGCTTTCTATTGTCTTCCTGATTACTCTTCCATTGCGCTGACTCCTTAGTAATGTTTCTGCTTACTGATTATTTCATGCCTGGTACCACCATGTCTTAGTGGCTTTCTATTGTCTTCCTGATCCTCTTCCATTGCTCTGACTCCTTAGTAATTTCTGCTTACTGATTATTTCATGCCTGGTACCACCATGTCTTATTGGCTACAATGTTTTCCTGAATTCTCTTTCATTGCTTTCACTCCTTAGTAACTTTTCTACATTCTAATTCTTTCATATCCAGTATCATCCTGTCTTAGTGGCTTTCTATTGTCTTCCTGATTACTCTTCCATTGCTCTGACTCCTTAGCCATGTTTCTGCTTATAAATTATTTCATGCCTGGTACCACCATGTCTTAGTGGCTTTCTATTGTCTTCCTGATTACTCTTCCATTGCTCTGGCTGTAGTAATGTTTCCAGCACTGATTATTTGCATGCCTGGTACCACCATGTCTTAGTGGCTTTCTAATGTTTTCCTGATTACTCTTTCATTGCTTTCACTCCTTAGTAACTTTTCTACATTCTAATTCTTTCATATCCAGTATCCTCCTGTCTTAGTGGCTTTCTATTGTCTTCCCTGATTACTCTTCCATTGCGCTGACTCCTTAGTAATGTTTCTGCTTACTGATTATTTCATGCCTGGTACCACCATGTCTTAGTGGCTTTCTGTGTCTTCCTGATTACTCTTCCATTGCTCTGACTCCTTAGTAATGTTTCTGCTTACTGATTATTTCATGCCTGGTACCACCATGTCTTAGTGGCTTTCTAATGTTTTCCTATAATTCTCTCTTTCATTGCTTTCACTCCTTCGTAACTTTTCTACATTCTAATTCTTTCATATCCAGTATCATCCTGTCTTACATTGGCTTTCTATTGTCTTCCTGATTACTCTTCCATTGCTCAGCTCCTTAGTAATGTTTCTGCTTACTGATTATTTCATGCCTGGTACCACCATGTCTTAGTGGCTTTCTATTGTCTTCCTGATTACTCTTCCATTGTTCTGACTCCTTAGTAATGTTTCTGCTTACTGATTATTTCATGCCTAATTTTACAAAGCATGTCTTAGTGGCTTTCTAATGTTTTGTTCTCTTTCATTCTTTCCTCTTAGTAGCTTTTCTACATTCTAATTCTTTCATATCCAGTATCATCCTGTCTTAGTGGCTTTCTATTGTCTTCCTGATTACTCTTCCATTGCGCTGACTCCTTAGTAATGTTTCTGCTTACTGATTATTTCATGCCTGGTACCACCATGTCTTAGTGGCTTTCTGTGTCTTCCTGATTACTCTTCCATTGCTCTGACTCCTTAGTAATGTTTCTGCTTACTGATTATTTCATGCCTGGTACCACCATGTCTTAGTGGCTTTCTAATGTTTTCCTGATTACTCTTTCATTGCTTTCACTCCTTAGTAATTTTTCTGCATTCGAATTCTTTCATATCCATTATCACCATGTCAGTGGCCTTCTATTGTCTATTTGATTACTCTTCCATTATTCTTGCTCCTTAGTAATGTTTCTGCATTCTAATTCTTTCATGTTCAGTAATACCATGTGTCTAAGTGGCTTTTTATTGCCTTCCTGATTACTCTTTCATTGCTTTCACTCCTTAGTAATTTTTCTGCATTCTAATTCTTTCATCTCCAGTAACACCATGTGTCTTAGTGGCTATCTAATGTTATCCTGATTAGTCTTCCATTGCTTATACTTCTAAGTAATGTTTCTGTTTCTAATTCTTTCACACCCAATAAGCCCTTGGTGGCTTTTTTTCTGTCTTCCTGGTTACTCTTCTACTGTTCTCTCTTCTTAGTAATGTTTCTGCTTTCTAATTCTTTTACATCCTGTAACGTTTTATGCTTGTGCTGATTTTACTGCCTTGTTTTTGGTAAACTTGATTTAAAAAAAAAAAAAAAAAAGAACTGCTGTTTTAAATTTTTTCTTCATTTTTGAGGAAACATAAAATAAATTAAGCAAATATTTAAGCGAGTTACATATTAATTCTCGTGGAAAAAATTAAGGACTCTGAGTACTTTTTTAAATCCTAAGTTGCTTATGTAAAATTTTGTATTATCACTTACAATGAATGCTTTTTGGCAAGAATGAACACTATCGACTAGACAGAAGGCATGGCTATCTGTAAATAAGACAGACCAAGTTTCTCAAATTTGACTAAATCTTAAGCAATTCTAATGCTGAAAACATAAAATGTAATCAAAAAATATATTATTTTATACAGTATTCAAGAATTCTAATAATTCTGCGAGTTTTATTACATTGAAAAGTTTTTCTTTGCTGTTTATTAGACCCAAACATGAAACATTTAAGCAACTTGATTACTAAGCAGTCTTAGTACTGGTTAAAATCCTAAGTTGTTTGTGAAAATATTGTGTATTATCACTTATAATGAATTCTTGATGACAAGAATGACCACAATTGACAATCTTTGGATTGATTACAAATATAGCAACATTGAAAGTGTTCAGTAGAGCTAAGAAGTGAACCTCTTTTCACTTACGAAAACTTCCCTTGATAATATAGTGCAGATATGTCATTTCTCAACTTGTAATTCAAAAGAATGCCGAAGTGTGGAAGAAGAAGAAGAAGAAAAAGAAGAAGAAGAATTAAAAAAGAAAAAAAGCTCAAAAAAAGAAGAAAATTAAAGAAATTACTGGGGGAGGAGAAAATGAAAAAGATAAGCAGGCAAGTTAGGTAAGGATGTCCAAGGCATGATTCACTAAAATTTCAACAAGGATGTTGGAAAGCTGAGAGGTAAAAATAATATTGATGCCAGGTGTATGATGTTTGTTGTTTTTTTTTATTCTGCAAAGTATTCCAAACTATTATATTAATTTACACTATTTGAACTGTTGGCCTCATTTTGTTGCCATATTCACAATGTTTTGAACATTGTATGCTTTGACCTTCTTCAGGTGATTAAAATTTTGAAGTGAACTCTTTATTTTTGTTCACTGGGGTAATTTGTTCTAGTTCTATGAGCCATGCTTCAACCAGATGTCTCAGTATCAATTATCTCCCTTTAACTCAACTCTCTAAGTTTTTTTGTTCACCTCTACTGTAGTTAGGTATTGAACTCACAACACTTTGAGTCTTTTATCCACTGGGCCATGGGTTCAAACAATGTAAATAATTATAATACCTCAACTTAGAAATGTAAACAAATATTATTTTCCTCTTTTTTGTTTTGGTTGCAGTATTTTAGTATATTTTTCATACCTTTTTAAGATGTATGCAGGGCCAGATTTAGACCTTAAGAAGTCCCTGGGTTAACAGAATTTAGGGGCCCTCTTCATCATTACATATGTTTCCCACTAATATCTATAAAAAAAAAATATACAGAATGTCCCCTCCAAAATGGACATTATTTAAAATGTGAATATCTGAGTAACTATATGTCCCAGACAAACTTCATGTTGAACAATAAAAGATTAATTTATCACAATTTTAACAAGGTATTCAAAGGGATGCAGATTTTATAACTGAATTCAGAAAGTTTAAAAAATGTTCAATATATGCACCACCTATGACATGGCACATGTCAAGTTAGTAGTCCATCTCCTACTAAACGTGCTGCAGCATGTCTTGTGTAACATTCTTCAACACCTCAGTGATTCTCTGCTTAAGTTCCTTTAGGCTGGTAGGAATACGATGGATATAGACTTGTCTTTTTACACAGCCCTATAGAAAAAAATTGCAAGGTGTCAAGTCAGTTGAACATGGTAGCCATTTTAACAGTACATTGTCATTATCAATGGCACTGCTGACCTATCTTCCTGATAGATTCTCATTGATCTGCAGTCAACTTAGTTTTTACATATTTTGTTAAAATTTGAGATCATTTGAGTAAAAATTGGCTATGTTATTAGACTACAAAATGATTTCAATTTTGAGAGGACACCCTGTACTTTTAGATGATGCTTTTTTGGTGGAAAACATGAAATACTTCAACTAAAATTTTTAATGATTTTGGAACTCATCCAATTTATTTCATTAGCAACTTCATATTTTTTTATCTGAATACATCCAACAGAAATGTATCTAAAATGGAGGACCTGTATAAAAGGTCTTTTGAATTCCCCTCCAAATAGAGGGGCTCAAATACTTGAAATTGTTTCAAATTTTTTCAAAGGAGCCCTATTAAAATCTAAAAATAAACAAATCTGTGAACTTCCTTCTATATTTTTTGTGTTGATGCCAAAATCTCCATGGCCAATTGATAGTTGGTCACTTTGTTCCAAACTTGGCCTTGTCCCATTTTGTTTGTTTGATCACAAAGCTGGTTTTGGTTGAAAGATCTTTTTTTTTTTAATCGTATCACCTCGAGCAAGGTGGTAATGCCACTGATGTGCAGGGGGCTACATAAGAGTAAAAAGATTAAGTAGAAGACAGTAAAGAGGAAGACGAACCAGTTGGAAAAGAGCAAGAAAAGGACAAGAATACAGATGTGATGACAGTTGCAAAGGTGGAGAAAAAGGAAAGGATATACAGGGTGGTGAAGAAAGAATTAGAGTCAAATGGTTAATAGATGAGTATTGACATTGCATTTAAATTCCTGGAGGTTGTAGCCCTCAGGAAAGCAAGAATATGGAAGCGAGTTCCACAGGCGGGAAGTGTGAGAGAAGAAGGTGCAGGAGTAGAATTGTTGCCTGCATTTGGTTAATCTAACTGTGAATGGGTGGGACCCAGTTGCCAATCTGATTGCATGAGTAAACACCTGTTGCAGAGGCACCAGTGACTTAAGTTCATTGGAGCAGAAGCCATGAAAGTATTTATAGAACAGACAAAGGGAGGCCACATCTCATTGGTGGGGAAGTGGCTGTAGTCCAGCCACCAAATCGGTACCTATCACATTGCTGATTCTCCTTTGGAGCCTGTCGAGAACACTGAGATGAACAGCAGGGGCGCCTGACCATATATGGCAGCAGTATTCCATGCACGGACGAATGGCTGATTTGTATATATGCAGGGTGGATTCAGGCGGGAAAAACATCCTGGCCTGACACAGAGACCCAACCTTGCTGAAACCTGCTGTTTTGATGACCCAGACAAAGCTGGGAGTCATAAGAAAAAAGTCTTTGTAAAACTAAAAATAAGGTGTTCATATATATATGTTCTCTTCTGTACAGTATTTGGTTTGAGTTTATCGCTCTTGCATGCAGACAATTAGAATTCCACTGCATAGCTTCTATATCTAACTTGGTTGGTCTGGCACCAGGCTAAAGTCAAAGCTTCTTTTAAGACAGATAGTCACTTGACAAAATATCTCTTGCGTTAACTTGACTTGTACCAATCTAACTCTAACTCCAAAACTCAACTATCTAAAAACCCACTGACTCTTGCTTATATTGAGCCTTGCATCCCGTGGGGGTAGGTGTGGCACACTCTGGGTATGCTATCATTTCCAAATGACCAATCAGTTCTTTTGGTCACCTGATCAACCTTGTTTCCTTCTCTCCTGTATGAGTGCCTCTTACTACTGCCTGAAGGATGTGGAACGTTTCTCTAACTTTCCTGAAATTCCATAGGGCTGATCAGATGACCAATGAGGAAAAACCTCATTGCTTATCTGATCATCCCTGTCTCCTTCCTGCTTTGTGTGGTTGCCTCTTACCATAACCATCTGAGAAGCAGTGTCCAGCCCAAACAGACAGATTTTAATTATTGTTCAAAATCCTTCTTATTGTGTCCTGGTGTGTGGTCGTTTTCGCTCTTAGGATATTTCATTTCAATTGTTTTGCTAGCAAATGACAAAAAGTGGACAATCCCTTGATTTGATTTTTTAATTATGTAGGCAGATGTGCATTGTGGTGCAGTGGATATCAGCTTGGAACGAGAAATCGGGGAACTGAGTTCGAATTCCAGTTGAATTCATTGCATTCACTTATGCGCAAATACCCTTGGGAAAGGTATTAATCCATCTGTTCCTTCCAGTTATGGGTTAAATAACAGGACGGATTGGGTTCTATAGCCTTGGCTGGCAACCAGTCTATTGCAGAAAGCAATGGCAACCTACTGCGGGATAATCTTCTACCCAGTCAGTCATGTCTCTTTTGAGACATGATCGCCCAAGCATGTTTCACGTATGGCACTTAACTGACTGAGGCCTTCTTGCTTTGTATTCAACAGTTGCAAGAAATTATTTAGCTTTTCTTGTTTAATTATCAACATTGCAAAATTCTCTAAAAACAAAGAAACTATTTCTGAGAATCCATTCATTCTTTCTGACCAGGAGTGACCTATCTTTAAGGGTCACAAAATTCTTTCAACAATTTCCCAAGCAAGGGAAAAGATTCTGTTTCAAATCAAACCATAGTCAGCTGTCATTTTATTAATGGTCATTAAATTTTCCCAATAACACAGAGAGTGTTTTTTTTACGATAATGATCATTCTGAATTCAGTGACAAGAAATGATACTTAATTTTATCTTTCTGACCAAATTTTGTGGCCAGTATCCAAGAGTCATAAAAATTTTATCTCAAGTGATTGTTCATTTTCGATGACTGTAAATTTATCTATTTTTCTTGGATGGTATTTTTAGAATATGACTTCACCTAGCCTCTAGCAGATGAAAAAGGAAAAAAATTACTTAATTATTATTTTTTTTGATATATTCATTAGTCTATCCAAATAACTTTGTTCCTTGCTTTTGGCACCAGAAATAGTGTTACAAATCTCTTTGGTTTTTATATCTTTATTTTATTTAATTTTTATTTAGTTTCTTGCCTAAAATAATTTGATTATGGCTCAAATTAGGACCATTAATCAGAGTGACAAAGATTGAGTCTTCACCTGATAATTTTTCAAAATGCTTTGTAAAAATTAAATCAATAAAAAATTGGTTCATCTTGATTCTCACCTTATATCATATATATGGGGTTGTCCGGAAGTTCATGCCAATTTTTAAGGGAAATTAAAACACAAAACAAAATTTTGCCATTAAATATTTATTCAACTAAATATGAACCATTTTGTTGCACAACCTTTATTCACTTTTCCCAGAATTTTAGTGGTTTCTCGGCAAAGAACTCATTAAAATGTATTTTTTATGCCATTCAAAGAATTAAAATTTTTACCATTGAGATTATTTTGCAATGGTCTGAATAAAGAAAAATTTGAAGAAGCAATGCCTGGTGAGTATGGCAGGTGGGATAACACATACCAGCCAAGCTGACACAATTTTTGCCAGGTTGCTAAAGAAACGTGAAGTTTAGTATTAACTTGATGGAAAACAAAACCTTTCCTGTTTGCCAATTCTAGGTGTTTTTCTTGAATTGCTGCCTTTAATTCATCTAGATGCTGTACTTTTCAGAATCAACTGACTGGTTACTTGGCAGAGCTTCATAGTACAGAATTCCTTTTCGATCTCTCCAAATGCAGAGCATGAATTTCTTAGGAAGGAGACTTACTTTTGGGGTGGCTAAAGTTGGTTCATACTACTTACTCCAGGATCTTTTTTGCTGAACATTGTTGTAAACAATTTACTTCTCATCACTCATCACAATTTGCTTAAAAAAAGGTGCATTTTCATTGTATTTATGCAGCAAATTACAGATAGAAATGTGACCCAAAAGATTCTTTTACTCAGATCATGTGATACTCAAATATTGTGGCGATTTGAGTACCCAAACTTCACTAAGTAGTCATGGATGGTGGATTTTAATGTTTTATTTCTAATTCAATTCTCACATTGAGTAACGCAAGTTATTCTTAATCAATATCTTGATTTGTTTGTCATCTGTAGTGGGGGCCTGACAGAGTATTATTTATCAATAAGGCTACAATCACCAGCTCTAAACTAAGCAAACCACTTCTGTACAGTTCTGTCAGCTAAAGCACCTTCACTGTACGCAACACATATCTTTTTTGTTGTTTGTGATGTATTTTTGCTTTTACAGTAATTAAAAAGGATCAATTGTCTAAAATGTACCTTATAATCTTCCATTTTCATAGGGATGTAAAATTGACATGAATTAAGTCATTCTAAACTCTCTTTCTCAATAAGTAGTTTGAAGTGTGCTCTAATCAGAAATCTAAGCATATTATATCTGTCATTAAATTTGATGCGTTCTAATGTGTTGGAATAAGAATGACTAAAAATCGACACGAACATTTCAGATAACCCAATAAAACTTTTAAAATCTTTTGACAACTTTAGGTTTTCAATCTTGTTAAAATCAGATCTAAAGTTAAGCCATTGAGATTAATTATATATACAAGAATGAGCTGAAAAATCCATAGGCTGACTATAAAAGAGTGATGCTAGAGCTATGGAAGCTTGCATGTGTTAATTTCAACTCTTTTTTTTATTAATAACTGTGTTGTTTCTTCCAGGTAAACTGTAAAAAAGAAGATTTCAGAAGTAACTAGTGGTGACTTCTTTTGAAAATGGACAAAATTTGGCATTGTGGTTTTATCAAGTAACTGCAGACAGAGTTTAGCCTGCAAGGACATTCATGCAGGCATTGTTGCTATATTAGGGGTTGATGCTCCAGCTTTATCAACAGTGCGAAAGTGAACAGCTGAATTTAGGAGAGAAAGGAAAGTCTTAAAGAGGACCAAGGTTTGGTTGCTCTGCAACTGCCACCACTGCTTTGATCGTGTTGACCACATGGTGATGGATGACAGGCAATTGACTATAAATCAAATAGCTATATGCTATTAGCATATTCTGTAAGAGAGTTGAGAATATTCTGGATAATGAACTTGACATGAAAATGGTTACTGCTTGGTGATGGATGACAGGCAATTGACTATAAATCAAATAGCTATATGCTATTAGCATATTCTGTAAGAGAGTTGAGAATATTCTGGATAATGAACTTGACATGAAAATGGTTACTGCTTGGTAGGTGCCACATCTTCTAATCAGTCAGTCCGTTAAGTGTCATACACGATACATGCTTAGGTGATCATGTCTGGGCAGAAGATTTTCCAGCAGTAGGTTGCCATTACTTTCTGTGGTAGATTGGTTGCCAACCAAGGCTATATAACCCAATCTGTCTTGTTATTTAACCCATAACTGGAGGGAAGAGATAGATTAATACCTTTTCCAATGATATTTGTGCGTAAGTGAATGCAACGAATTTGACTGGAATTCAAACTAGGCTCTCCAATTTCTCATTCCGAGTTGATATCCAGTGCACCACAACACACATCTGATACCTGATCAAAAACACATCAGGCTGAGTACATCACAGGAAAATCCGACATTGGTTAAGGTAGATCCAGCTGGTTTCCTTGACCATTTCATAATCCAGGATATGTGTTGGGTTCATCACTTTCAGCTAAAGAAAACATCCCTCCTCACCTGCTCTAAAGAAGGCCAATGTCATTTCATTTGCAAAGAAGGTGATAGCCTCAGTTTTTTTGGATGACAAAGACATTATATTTATTGGCTATATTCAAGAGAGCCACATTATCAATTGAGAGTACTATGCTGACTTGCTGGGGTAGTTATGAAAGGCTATCAAGACCAAACACCTAGGAGCATTGGTGAAAGGGGACTTGTTTCACCAGAACAATGCTCCAGCACACAAATTCTTAGTTTCAATAGCTGCTGTGCCTGACTGTGGCTTTGGACTGACTGATCAACCTCCCTATTCTGATTTGACTATCATCTGTTTCCCAACATGAAAAAACACTTGGCTGGATACCAGTATCTCCAGTGATGATGACTTCATATCTGCTGTTGAGGACTTTTTTTGACAAAGAGGATGAACAGTCTTCTTTGAATTATAAAATGTCAGTTTACCTGAAAAGAAACAATGTCATTGTTAATGAGATAAAATTAACGCATGCAAAATTTCACATCTCTTGCATCTGTACTTCATAGTCAATTTATGAAGTTTTCAGCCCATACATTCTTTTAATAAACTTTTAATTTAAAAAAAAATTTTTTTTTTAATCATATCACCCTCAGCAAGGCGGTAACACCACTGATGTGCAGGGGGCTACGTAAGAGTGAAAAGATTGGAAATGAGAAAGCCGGAAACCATATCCTAAACAGGGAACAAGGGATGAGCCTCTACACCTGTTCAATAGACGTGGGTGGAGTGTCAAACTGGGCGATAGTTTAGCCTATCTACTCCAATTGAAAAAAATAAAAAAGAAAAGAGTGAAAAGATTGGAAAAGAGAAAGCCGGAGACCACATCCTAAACAGGGAACAAGGGATAGTAAAGTAGCTTTTATGGACATTACTTTTATAGATATTTTAATACAATTACACTGTGTTACCATTATTTTATTATCCAATACCTTTATGTTTAAAAACATTACTATCATTTGTAGTATGACAAAGTAAAATTTTTTCAGGAAATCATAATTATCCTTACGTGGAAATTCCACAGGTTCTGCTAGTTACTTTAAATTGTTTATTTTCTGTCAATATACCTCATAAAAGATAAAATAGTACTTGTCCCAATACTTTTGCACAGGACTATATATATATATATATATATACACACACACACAGATTTTCCTTCTGTCACACTGGGACAGAGAGACAATAGTGAGGCAGAATTGGTTTAGTTCATTCTTTTTACTTTAGGAGGTATAAAACTTTTACAGCATGTTCACACTTTAACAGTGCAACCTGTCATATGCGACCACCCCTACTGTCATCAAAAACTGGTCGCATACAACAGGTGATCGCTCACTAAAGACTCATAGTCATAACCTATTTATGCCAGCAATGTATATTCCACTCATCAGAATGAACATATTAGAATTTTACAATGTAATCTGGTAATAAATAAATGGGAACATAAGAAAATGGCCTAATTTTAAAGAAATTTATTCAGCATAATTTATTTTAAAATTTTAAAAAGTGTATTTACAACGGCCAACAAAAGACCAAAATTGCTTTCCTTTTCATGCCTGTACTAGTATTAGCCATTTGTTATAAAATATATAGGTTGGACAAATTTGCCAAGTATACGATTTCAGTTTTTTTCTTAGAAGTAAGTGGCAGAAAAAAAAGAATGTGGCAACACATGAAAAAACAAAAAAAACAAAACAAAACAAAACACACAAAAAAACTGACAGCAATTCATGGGTGGGGGGTAGAGAAACAGAGAGATAGAGATAGATATACCCAGATAGAAATAGAGTAGATAAATACACACAAAAAAAAATAAAGGAACAAAAGAGATAGACATTTGAGAAAGGGACATAATTGTGATTTTCCCAATCTCTGAATTTATTAAAGTCAGTACAGAGACTGCTATAAATCCCTTGAACATGTCAAATGCAATACATGTTGTACAAAACAGCACCGTGAGGTGAACTCAAGCAATGTACAGTTCAACAAGAAATAACAGTTTGACACAACACTACAATAACAAAACAATGAAGAAGTGTTCCTGGCTTAGATCAAATCAAAATGAAATAGATTACTCATTTAGTTTCTCCTAATTTAGCAACAGGTGGTCTCTGAGAAAGATGTGGCATAAAGCAGGTTCCACTGAATATAATCTAAACTTATTTATAAATAGAACCCTGCGTGTGTGCGCCCGCCACCCATAGACTCCAAAACGGCTGAACCAATTTTCTGGAAATTTTGAACAGTTGTACTGTAAGTGCCTGCAAGTGCTCCTAGCCAGGTTCTGCATTGAGGCACCCCCGACAAATATTGAAAATCGAAAAAAATCAAGTTATAGAAGGAGTGGTCCCACTCTAATCAAATTTGACCCACTCATAGACAAAGACACAAGAAACGACATTCAGAAGTTTCCAGGTTGCAGCTCCCACAATAGTGCAGAAAATAGATAATATATATATAAATAAAAGGCAAAATGTTTGTATGTGTGTGTCTCTGTTTATCCGCCTGTATGTCTGTACTTTTTTCAGCCCTTGTATCCTAGTTCCCACCCCAGCTCCAAGTAGGCATAATTGTAGTTCCCAGTCCCAGCCATGATACCACTCACCCAGGACCCATTGAGCCTTCAAAACTTAGCTCATGACGAAAAAAACCCACTTGACATCGATACCAGGAAATCAAAACCTGACCTAGATCCACTCACCCTTACTTCAGTCCATGGCTTCGCCTCAGCTGGAAACAACCATTGCCCCCTAGTCCCTTGTGTCAACGTCCAAAGAGTCTGAGCTCCAGGACCACGGATTAGCCTCAAAGCCCTCATCACACCCGAGCAACACCGGGCCATACTGCTAGTATACATACATACATATATATATATATATATATATATATATATATATATATTTCCTTCCTGTCACGGTCAGGAGTTTTGATCATTTTTAGTTTTTCTATAGTAGGTAAATCAGTGTTATGTTGACATCCATATAAATATTTTGCTGCCATTTTTTATGGTATGGGCCTACTTGTATTGAAAAAGATGCAGGTTTTTATTTTTTTATCTTAATTCTTGATCAATGGTAATCCATTTCTTCTTATTGTTAAAACAGATTTTAGGCCAAAAATTGCAAAATTCAGTGTTCAATCAATATTTTCTCTACTGCCAGAAACATGTGCTTTATTAATGTAAAAAATAACTAAAATTAAGTGAGTGGTAAAATTAGTTAGCAATGATAAGAAAATTTGACCCTGCCTATCTTCTTTTATGTGACATCTTTTCATGACATGAGCAAACATGGCTTAAGAAAACCTCCTGTTGTTTGTTGTTCTGAGTAAATTTTCACAATTTTACTGTCCCTATCATAATCCAGTCTCTCAAACTGATGCCATATACTGTCACTGGATCTGGACAAACAACAAAGAACGACTTGGCGGCTCGACTACAGCCACTTCCCCACTGACGAGAAGTGGCCTCCCTTTCTCTGTTCTATACTTTCATGGCTTCTGCTTTAACAAACTTAAGTCACTGGTGCCTCTGCAACAGGTGTTCACTCGTGCAACCAGATTGGCAACTGGGTCCCACCCATTCACAGTTAGATTAACCAAATGCAGGCAACAATTCTACTCCTGCAGCTTCTTCACTCGCCCTTCCTGCCTGTGGAACTTGCTTCCATATTCTTGCTTTCCTGAGGGCTACAACCTCCAGGAATTTAAATGCAATGTAAATGCTCATCTATTAACCATTTGACTCTAGTTCTTTCACCACCCTGTATATCCTTTCCTTTCTCTCCACCTTTGCAACTGTCATCACACCTGTATTCCCATCCTTCTCTTGCTTCTTTCTAACTGGTTCGTTTTCCTCTTCACTGTCTTCTACTTAATCTTTTTACTCTTATGTAGCCCCCTGCACATCAGTGGCATTACCACCTTGCTTGGGGTGATACGATTAAAAAAAAAACAAACAAATATGTATTTAGAAAAATAAAATTTTTTATTTTTATTTTTTATCGGTGATACTTGTGTGGAGCAGGAAAGCCAGTAGGAGTTTTCTGTCCCTGCAGTCAAAAACCCTAGACTTTATATAATCTTAAAACTCCTATGCACTTTTGCTTTTTTGGGTTGTCACTTTGTTGATGTCATCTACGGTCGGAGATATCTGTCAATCATCCTTCTCCTTGGTTGACTTTTATCTATGTATCTGTCAACCGCATCCTTGCTGGCCATCACCTTTTAAGCTGGTTGTCGCTTGTGTTTGTTTTTTTTGTTGTTGCACTTTGTTGACATTTATTTACTATGGCTGGATATATCTGTCAACTATACTTGTTCTTTGTTGACTTTACCTACAACCAGATGTACTGTCAATTACCTTGGCTATTCAAGTTAATATATTACACTGATTAAATAGGTTACATGTGTTTTGTTTTTCCTGCTTCTCTTCCTTTCAATGTCTTGTGCGTGTTAAATTCTCCAGGTCCTCTTTCCTTATGTATCCCAAAATTATTGTCTCTTTCAGATGGTATATGCTTGCTTGTTCTTATTTTTCTTGTTGCTCACATGTTCTGTGTTACTCTTGATATTTGTTAGTAAAACCTAAGCAGTTCTATACTCTTTCTTTGTTGCTAATGATATTTTCTTGTCTTAATACTTTACTTAGTTTCTGGAGGACATTTTTGCTATTCCTATAAAACTTCAGATTTCCGTATCACATCTTACATTTTCTATTACAGCAATACCCTGATAGTTAAACTTCTGCACCTGTTTGATTTTGATGTACCTAATAAATAACTTGCACCTTGGGCTGTATCTTTTGCTGATGAATATATAGTCCATCTTCTTACAGTTAATAGGCTTTTCTTTTGCTTTCCATCACTAATTCATCTAAGAGTTATTTTGGATTCTTTCCTGGGTCAACCATCTGCATATCTTACATTGTTAATATTATGTGTCAATAGTAAATGCTGGTAATTCTTTTGGTTCTCTTTGGATTTTTTTCACTGTATCGATCAATTAAATTTGGCAAGAAAAGACATCCTTGTCTTACTCCTCTTTCACATTTTGTGCATTTACTGAATTCAGTCTGTCTGCTCCTCATAGAGATTTCAGTTTTGTTAGTACACAATATTTATTACTATTTCAGCTAGCATTTCTGTCTATGTTCTTTCAATCAAAATATTTTTGCTGGTTTCATTTTCAACCTTCGTCAGGTGTATGTCACATCTGGTAATCTTCAATGGAACCTTTTTTTTGTGTGTGTACATATGATCCTTATCTATTTTGATGAAGAACACTGAAATTATATAAAATCTAAATACAGTATTAATAATCAGTAATATTGAGTTATCAAAGTTTGGGGTGACATGACGACCTTCATTCCTGTACAACAGAGTTGTTGAAACTTGAGTTGCTTCTTGCAACGTAGGCTTTTGTGATCATTCATTTCAAGTATTTTTTGGTGGGTGGTGAAAAGTTTAAAAAAGAGCTATTGTTGAATGTTTCAAGAATGCACTAAGTGCAATAGAAGAAAAGAAAATCAGGGAAGGCAAACTGAAGAGTTTCGGTAACATGGGGCGAGACAATAAGATATTCATCTACTGATGATACCACAAGGCGTCAATGAACTCTAAAAATAAACCGCATAAAAGTTGCGTTATGGTGATAATGACAAACGGGAAAGAAAGAATAAATATCTCTCGTCACGTTTACTGAAACGTTAACCATTGAACTTATGTACTATACAAAAAAAAAAAAACAACAACAAAAGGTCCCTGATATATGTGGATATTTGTTCATTGATTTTTAAGGAATTAAAAAAAAGAAAAAAAAAAAAGAAAGAACTAAGTTAAAGAAAAACTAATTACCACTGAATATTTGCTTTTGTTAGGAATTTAATTTAAATTAGAGGGGATATTGGCAATATAAAATTTAAAGTAAAAATATTATTTTATTAGTTAAAGAACTAATAATCCAAAATGTAAATATTAAAACGTTGGATAGGTATAAAAATAATAAAAAAATCGATAACTTTTTTCACCGGGTATATTATTATTATCTTTTTTTTTTTTTTTTTTAAACAAACCTGAAATCTTAAAGGCTAAGCGAAACGAGCTGGGTTTTCTAAATTATTCTTTTAAATCAGCTGGTTCAGGTGACTTCCTTTTAAACTCCCATAAAGCCGTCTACTTAAAAATAAATAAAATTATAAAGAATATCTCTGATATTGTTTTTTAATGGGTAACTCAGAAGTCTTGACGCACAAAAATGGGCGGATTATCCAACTGGCATAGTTTTAAAAAATTCATAGACTCTTTGGAGTTTGGAAATATCATTCTTTCGTCCCACTAACTCTCTCTCTTTTTTAAATTATTAACGCTAAAGACAAATAAAAAGAAGCATGTCTCAGGTCTATCCTTAATCTGGAGATAGTTCTTTGCGTGTGGTTGGCATATTCTTCCATCCGTTTGTATCGAAAAAAAAATCTCAAAGTGACGATTTCTTTTTTTTATGCCTATGAAATTTGCAGGGAAAAAATCAGCAAGTTTAGGCATGTCAACTTTTTTCACGCATTATATAGCAGCAGATGCGACGGAAGGTCCACCGTTTAAATAATGATGATGATAATAATAATAATAATAATAATACGACTTATGATAACATCCTTCCGACTGACCCGGTAGAAAGAGAGCAAAAGCTTGTCCTCTCAAAAGAAAAAGCAACCCATGTTAGTTATTCTCGTTTGAATGTGATAGATTTTTCAAATGTATCACCGGTATTGTTCACAACGTAACGTGTATATTGCAATAGAATTCAAGGACATTGTTATTAATTTTATTAAAAAATAATATCAAGAGTGATAATAAATGTAATAATAAAGTTAGTAATGAAAAAAAGAGGAAATATCTCCAAAAAGCAGAAGTCCCACGAGAACGAGATTATAAACACCAACTACCACCATTACTGTTATTATCATTGCAACTACTACTACTATTGTAACAACAGTGGATGAGGTAAGGAGAAAACGAAGAAAAAAAGATGTGCTTAGGATATTAATTTTAAATAATTTTGTATAAGTTAAAAATAATAATCAAGGATGCTTAAAAATAATCTTAATAATATAAAGGCAAAAAAAATTTAATGGTGCTAATAATAATAATATTGCAGGTTTAAGCAGTTGCGTGTGTTGGGTCAAAGGGATAGCAGTGGGAGGAGGAGAAACATGATTGCGACTAAGGAGGAGGAGGACGCTTCAAGTGGCAGCCATATTGGAGTTTGTCTACCAAACTGCTGAGGCCTTCCTCTAGTAGTAAACTCTTGCTTCTCTTCCGCAATTCTACTCACCGGAACGTCTAAGACTAAAGGAGTTAGCAGTGCGAACCCTTAGGAAGATGTCCTCTTGAAATTCTGTCTTCCTTGTGAGCTGCTCTTATGTCATTTTTTTGTTTTTTTTTTTGCAATAGTGTGTATGTATGTATGTGAGAGAGTGTGTGTGTGTGTGTATAAATGAAAACTGCTTTTAAGTTGATCATAAAATGAGGGTTCGTTTATGAACTCCCTCGCTAAGATGCGTGTGATTAGCATTAGAATAAACCTGAGCTATGCATGTTGTAATGTCTTGAGTATCAGTTTTGCGCTGACGAGAGAAAGAAAGGCTTCTTTTATTTCTCTTTTCACACCGTTTCAGTTGTGCCATTTTAGCACGGGAGTTCTTCGCCATCTTCGTGAGTGACTAGCTTTTGGTCTCTTCTATTTTTCCTCATTTTTAGTATCAATGTAGGGCAGTCACAAAGTGAGGGATCAACCTTTACTTTCCTTTTTAAAGCCAAGAAAATAATAATTATATTTTCCTTAAAATATGAGATCTTGCATTTATTAGGCTCAGAAGACTAAGGTTTTTAAAATAATAATAAAAGTGGGTGGTTCATTGGTTAATAAACTCGGCTATTTTGTATATTTGTGTTTCTTTCACTTGCATTTTTCAGTAGTTGCCTGGACAGTTAAAAAAAACCCCTGCATTTTTTCCTTAATGCAGTTGGAGAAAAAAATCATCAAAGTTAAAAAATAGAATAAAATAATAAAGCAATCGTTGTAACTAAATAAGTAAGATTTTACATTAAATAAATTAAGTGCCGACGACAAACGTTAGTTGTAATGTCAATCCAATAATTTATCCAGACACGTCGTCTTGTTCGTTGTGTTTCGTTTTTTTTTGGTCTGGAAAAACGCTGCCTCCATGCTTCCTTCATTTATTTTAAGAAAACGATCGCTTAAAAGATTGATTGCTTTTCCCCCTTAAACCTGTTGTTTACTGATAAAAATGTTCATGTGATTCTTTTTTTTGTAAAATAAATCCAATAAAATAATAGATTGCGTATAATCCCCCCCCCCACACACACATGTGAGTGTAGAAAATATTTTAATCTTTAGTAATGTCTGTCTGTCCCAAAGAGACGAAACTTGAATGAATATCGTTTCTTTTTGCTCGATTTTTCATTTTGTTTTTAAATTGTTATTACTTTATTTGTTCAATTTGATACATGGTCGATTTAAAAAAAAAAAATCGAAACTTATTTGAAATAAAAAATATTTAGATTTTTTTTTGTGCCGGTTCTATTTTCTCTAAAATAAAAAAAAATAAGCTCTGCTGAACTATCTTTGACAGAGTTCTAATAAAAATGTTTTCAAAAAATATGTTTATAATACGCACATATATTGTAATTATGTTTGAGGTCATTTGCTATTAAAGGGAGAAAATGCGAGATTTACAAGTTTTTCTTTTTTTTTATTTATTGCAGCTAGTACCTTTTTTTTTTTTTTTTTTTTACATTTTGTTCTTTCAGTTTGCTATGGCTGCTGGTTTTGCCCGAAAGGTTCTTTGTCTGATTTCATTTATTTTACATATTGTTCTGAATTTAAATCTATCTCTCAGCTCCTGTTAATATTTACTAGGTTAGGCTAAGGATCTGTTTGGAATTAGAATTATTTCCACCCTTATTTTATATGACCTCTATTGCTATTGCACCTATTAGTAATAGTGTTTCCTACGTCTGTCTCGTCATGACTGAACCCTGTTTGTATGACTTACAATGAAAATCAATGTTAAGCAAGAATTGTTAGTGTGAAAAAAAAAATTCGTCTCTAGTAGGAACCAAAACATGGTTAATTCAATACTATTATGTTTTTGATCATACTAGTTTTGTTTTCTCGGTTGACTTATTACTACTGAAATAAAAAAAAAATTGATTTGTTAGTGTATTTTGCCCTAATCACTATATCACGTGTGTACATAACGTTTTATTAATGTTTGTGTGTACTCGTATGTTGATATATAATATTGCCATTTTGAATGGTTACACTGGTTTCAAATTAACACTTCAGTTGGGAAAAATCTGGACTATAGGATTTTTAGCTATCCGATTATGCAGAGACGATGGAAGGGGAAGAGTTACTTGTATCTGAACAAACAGACATACGGTTGAACGCTCTCGTCGCTTTTGTTTTGATGTTCTAATCCTATTGCTGTTTAGTTATTTAGTCTTCAGTCAAGTTTTATAAAAACCAGTTAACGTATATCAAACGTCACTGACTTTTTACTCTTACCCTTCCTTCGTTCTTTCCTGTTAAACGCGTTTCTTTTTCAACAGCTGACGATAGCAATTCCATTTCGTCGTCCCCTTTGCTTTGCAATTCTCTAATTTTTAACTTAAAGTATTTTCTTTGTGTGTAGTAATATTATCATGGTGTCCATGTGTACCACTTGACATATAAATCTTACATACATTAATTAATGATAAAAATACTCTTTAGTCTTCTTATCTGATTGTCCATTGTTAAAGTTTAAAGATTTGATCGCAGCGTCATGGGCCTTTTTTATTATTTGTGAACAACGCGTCTTTGAACAACAACAAAGATTTACAGTTTCTCACGAACTTGTTTGCTACTCATTCTATGCATCTTTCCAATTTCTAGCCGATTTTTCTCTCGCTTTTCCTGTGATGTTTGAACATAGGCGCATACTATATAGACTGAATGAATCATCCGTTTGGTGATAAAATTTAAAGTTGAATTAGTTTTCATTCATTTTCGTCCAGTCTATTCACTTGCAGAGTAACTCCTAATCCCTGTGCATAATTTCGCCAATAATAAGATCGCCGAATCATGATGTCATGTTCCCTAGTTGTAATAGCAACATTTTGACGACATCACTAGCAAGACTAGTACTACTACTATGGTCTAACCTGGTGCTTGAACGAAATCTATTATTCTTGTTTGTCCGAATACTTACGCTCGTTTAAGAGTGGGCATATTGTGTTATTCAGAGTAAATTTTCAAGTGCATTTTAAAACCTGCCAAATTCTCTATTAAGAAACTGTTTTAAAGATAGTTATCAAGCAATCCATGTAGCTTCCAAATTAAACAGATTTATAGTTAGGTAAGTTTGATATTTTGATTCATACAGATATACTATTTGTAGAAATCTACATTTTATTATACTATTATTATTTCGAAGGAGCTTTCTTTCGGTTGAGATTCATTCATTACCAGCTTATTTTGACACAGATGGCTTAAAAACGATCGGGTGATCTGAAGGCATATCGTTATAGTTTGCTGCTGCTATCACAACTTGCTGTAATAAGATTATGTTCTAATTTTTAACTTAATTTGCAAATCCAAATGTTGTTCTTTCTGTAACATTTTTTTTAAAACAGTATCTTCGACTATTTATTTCCATAGATTATGTAGCATTTACAAAAGGTTATCATATGGGTCAAGACACCATCTTCTATCCCGATGAGAGTAATTATATTGCGGACGATCTATGGATAATGCACTGGAACCATTTTGTATGCAGATATTTGTTGCAAAAATGTTTGCGTTTATGTGTATCTAGGTATATAATATAGACAAACATTTAACTAAAAATTGAAAATATTTCTCAGTTTCCATTACTGATAATATACTATCTGATTAACAAAATCTGTTGTTTTGCAATGATTGGTTTGAATTTGTCAAAGCTGTATGGATTAATAAATTGTACAAATAAAAAAAAAAATCTATAACACTATGCAGCAATGAGATAATTTTTACCTTTGGCAAATTTTTACTCTTAAATATATTTGATCTTGATATGTTTACTTTCTGATTTACATTTCCTTGTGCTTGGAGTTCCACATGCTGCCTTATGAGTTATTGCCAATATTGTCATAAATCAAATTTGGTTCAAGCTACACCTTGGGTTGTGAGTAAATGCACTATATACTACATTCTTTTTTTCAAAATCTTAACTTATTGTGCCTTGAAATATAGAAAAATTTACTAAATTTAAAACAACGGTTGAAGTCCTAATTTTCCTGCATTATTTTATATTTTAGGATTAATTTCGGCATAAAACTTTGAATTTTTATTTGGCTTTTAATTTTATTGATAAAAATATACAAATGACTATTTTATTTTTGTATTTTAATGTAATTGATCATAATGTTTTGATATAAAAAGTATTTTTAAGTAACTTGTTTTGTATTTAGTATTTAAAATATGAAAAACATTAAATATTTCTGCAAAAAAACGTTACTGACTAGTGTTTGGTCTGTATGAAAAAAAATGATCATGAAGTATTTTGATTTTGTTACTAACATTGGATAATTTTAGTAGAATGGTTTGTTTAGAAAAATCTTTAACATTGTTATGTAATTGAATCATCTAGTTAGCTATTATAGCCTGTGCAGACTTGTTTTGCTATAAATAGAAGCTTTCTGCTAAGATTCACTTGAGTCCACTAGTTAATAATGAAACACCTGAGCACCAGTTTTTTTCATTTGACTTGGATGATAAAACTTTGTTGAAATTTATATACTTCTTAACCAATCTTTGAAAATTATACACTACTACATTTGTGATTAAGGTTATTGCATTGATTGTATGTGGTAGCCAACATTATGGTTCTACCTCTTTGGTCAAAGAATGTGTTGACGTTGTCAGTGACCCACACATGCACACATACTATTAGTATTGTAGCATGGCAACAGTATTCACTATATGCTGTTAAGCATATATGTTACCGATTATAGTCATTGAGTAAATCTACTTGCTAGGTCTCTTCCTGCAAGGTCAAGGTTTCTTATATAGCCATGAAACAATTTTGCCAATGATGTAATGATTGTTTAATCTCTTGACTTTATTTTTCTATTATTGCTAATCAGCATATTCTGCAAAATTTTAAGGATTTTATTGAAATTTACTTGTTGATGATTTATAAATTTTTGTGGATTTTTTTATTTTTTTAATTTTTTAGTTTCTCATCACTATTATAAAATACTTTATTTTACAGTTTTTACAATTTAAAATATGCAGTAATTTTTTTTCTTTTATTGGTAAACAAATGGAACAGCCTTAGCATTTAATATGCATTATTGATTATTTTGGCTTGATAATCTTTTTGGTAAAAATCTTTTTGATGAAATTCTAAGTAAATAACTTGATGTAAACTTTTAATGAAAAACTGAAAAAAATAATTATTGAACAAGACTTTGAAGGCAAGCATAATATGGATAAAGAAGTGATCTAAAAATTTGTTCACTGCTGGAGGATGTAGCTGAATAGTTTTAACTAAGATCACATTATTTTAATGGTAACATTTCAAATATAATTTAGTTTGTTTTGGTTTTGGGAGTTTGAGTTAAAAACTTGAAATTTTGAGATTAACAAATCTTACATTTTTACTTAGTATATTCTGTTTCTCATCAGATCTCTCTGTTTGTAATCTCTCTCTCTCTCTCTCTCTATATATATATATATATATATATATATATACACACACACACATTTACAAAAATCACATTAAGTAGCTTCTGAAGTTATTAAAACATTAGAAAACTTGAGATTGGGTCAATACAGTAAATGAAAAAATAATCTGAATGCAATTAACTTGTAAAATAATTTTTCTATTGCATCTTTATATTGTTTTACCATTACATTCCATAGATAATATTTTTTGTTTAAAGAGGCCACTGGGAAGTTGTGGAATAATGTTTGTGAGGCATAATATTTATCATCTAACATTTTAAAAAGCCATTAGTATTAAAACATTTATATATTTTTTTTTTGTTTGGAGTGAGGAAAATGCCATATCCTAAAATAATGTAGTTTCCCTCCATACCAAACAATCAATATCCTATTGCAACTGTATTGAAAATTTTGGTTATGCTATTACTATACAAAACTAATACTTTAGCTATCAAGTGTTATAAAAACTGAGTTGAAAACACATGTTCTTGTTTAAGTCATGTGAACATTTTTATAATTTAAATTTTAGTAGTAGAATTACAATCTTGTTTTTGTTTAGTTTTTAAGGCAAACATTAACGGAATTCTTTCTTTTTCAATTTTATGAGTACTGTTTTGTGCAAGTTTGAGCAATTTAGATATTTTTATAAAAATATCACGTTTTCTTACTGTAATAGAAGGGAGATAATCACAATTATCAAAGTTTAAATAATATGAATATATTATTACTACATATTAGTTTATACATGCTGTCAAAAATAATGAATTATATTTTAAATCTTTACTATTATTAGGTTTTTGACTCCTATTATTATTGTTGTATTCACAGTATTTTTTTTTTTGTTTTGACTTCATAAACATCTTCAAGCCACTTTCCATTGTCATAACATTGTTAGCTGGCATCACCAGTACCTTAGAGATTAGTAGTACAGCAAAAATAAAACAAAAATATAGAAATATATGTTGTTTGTGTAATATTCTACAAAACCTTGTTAATAGATATTAATCAATGACTGTTTAATTTGTTCATATAAAAAAATCTCTCTTTCTGTTTTCCAGTGTAGAGCCTTACTGAATTTGCTTTTGTCGGTCTTCAAAATCTATTATGGATAGTCAAAATAAAAATTTAATATTATTACTATAAGTTCAACTCTTGATCATTAGAAGATCTTTTTAACAAGGATTTTCTTTTTTTTTTAAATTAAGATTGGAGGGGACATTTTGAGTAGAAATGCTTTTACAAAAATTAATTCAAATTGGCTTTGAAGATGGTGATTCATTGGGCAGCTGTATTATTAAGTAAGAAAGTCTTAAAAAGACTGCAAACAAAATAGGTAAAATATCTGAAAAACTATTGTGTGTTAATTCCTAACAATGGTTTATTTTGTTTGCAACAAAATATTGAAAATAACTACCACATTTTCAATTTTTAGTGAAATGTTTGTCTATATACCTAGATACACATAAACGCAAATATTTTTGTAACAAATATCTGCATACAAAATGGTTCCAGTGCATTATCCATAGATTGTAAAGTATTTTTTCTTGCAGATTTTCTACTTAATATTCTTATAAGCTTCATAACTTTTAAATTTAAGTATTTTATGGCTTCACCCTTTTTATAATAGCCTCCTTTAAAGATAGTTACAGACCAATTTAAGTATGCATATGTATTGCTTAATGGCTAATCTTAATTACAAGTTTTTGATCTTCACATGAAAAATATTCAATAAGGTGTTTCAATTTGGTAAAGATAATGATAAAACTGTTGGAAAGTTGTTTTAGGTTATGTTTTAGGTTATTTTTCTTAAACTTCAAAACCAATAATCATAGTCTTCTTACCACATTTAATATACTCATATATTGAAACAATGCCAACTATAAATGAACTGGTGTAAATATTGCTCACTGAAAGTAAATTTACCTCTTTAAATATAAATCTTAAAAATTAAAATTACTAACATAAAATTTTTATATCACAAAAAATAATTTAAGAAATTCAATCATTAATTCAGAGTAAATATTTTAAATATTAATGATGGAGCTTCAACACTGCATCATCTATTATTCATAAATATAATTTCATAACAGAGGTTCTGCAAAATGCAAACTCACCTGACATCTTAACCCTCTGTGAAACTAACCTTGACCCTTGCTCGGCTGCCATTGCCCACTGGAATCACTTCTTCTGGCTTTATAGAAGCCACACATCTAACAGGCGCCTTTTCGTCTCAGCTCATAATAAGTGCTAAAAGATACTTAATGAAGCAGCACATAGCATCTCATAAGTTTGACACCAAAGACTACTGGCGACTCTTGTAAAAGTGTGCTTAACAACAGTAAAACCTCAATATCCCCTCTAATCAATGAATTTGAGGTTCTCACCTCTTCAGTAGACAAGGCTGAATCCTTTGCTCGCAGATTCTTCACCGATTTGAGACTGGATTTGTCTGGAGTATCTACACCCAACTTCCCACCTAGAACTGAGGACCAATTGAATGACATCCACATTACCCCCTCGCTGGTCTCTAACGTAATCTCAAAGCTTGACCCTCATAAAGTGAGCGGAGGGGACGAAATCCCAATCATAGTTTTGAAGAAATGTGCCCTTGAACTCTCCTCTGTCCTCTCTAAGTTCTACAACTACTGCCTATCTGCTTCCCTGCCTATTGGAAGTCTTCCTCTGTAGTTCCTATATTTAAGAATACTGGAGAACCCTTGGACACTGCTAATTACTGTCCTGTTAGCCTCCTACCAATTTTTGGTAAAGTGTTTGAAGCCATTATCAACGCCAAGGTGGTTCAGTGTCTCACAGCCTACAGACTTTTCTCGGACAAACAGTATGGTTTCCACGACACCAGGTCTACTGCTGATATGCTAACAACCATCACTGAGTACATATACCAGGCTCTTGACAAAAATGGCGAAGCTTGAACTGTTGCCCTGGATATTTCCAAAGCGTTTGACAGAGTCTGTCATGCTGGCCTTCTAAACAAGCTGCGGAGCTATGGTATAACTGGACATTGTAGTCATTCCTCTCTAATCGCACAATGAATGTCTTATTAAACAGACATGTCTCCCAAAACTACCATACAAACATTGGTGTCCCTCCAGGCTCTATTCTTGATCCTACATTTTTTCTGATCTACATTAACGATCTCTCCGATGTAATAAGATCCCAAGTAGGCATGTACGCTGATGACACCACTGTTTACTCTCGCTTCAAACAAAAATCTGCTTAGTTTGACAAAGCGAACCTTGCTGCCAAGCTTGAAAATAACCTCCAATCTGTGGTGAACTGGGGTAAGAAATGGCTCGTAAATTTTAATGCTTCCAAAATGAAGCTGCTATCTATTGACCATCATAGACAATTGCTCCTACCCCACCATTAGCATAGCTAGCCTCCCTGAGAATAAAACACTATGCCTCCTTGGCTTCACACTCTCAGTGGACCTCAAGTGGAATGACTATATCAAATCCATTGCTAAATCTGCTGCTAAGAAGGTTTTTCTTGTCGGAGTCCATCCTGCACGTATATAAATCTACCATCTGCCTGTGTATTGAATACTGCTGCCACATCTGGTTGGGTGTCCCTGCCATTCACCGGGGTTCTTGACAAAATCCAATGGAGAATCTGTAATGTGATCGATACCGACTTGGCAGCTTGGCTGCAGTTGCTATGTCACCAGTGTGATGTGGCTTCTCTGTGCTTCTTTTATAAATACTTTCACAGCTTCTGCTCCAATGAAGTTAGGTCACTGGTACCCACTAGATATGAATTTACACGAGCTTCTAGATTAGCAACTAGGTCCTACCCTTTTACAGTGAAACCGATAAAATGTAACTTCAATTTCTACTCTAACAGCTTCTTTTCATGCACTTCCCACATGTGGAATTCCCTTCCAGGTACTTACTTCCATGACAGCTAAATGTAAGATCAATAGACATCTCCTATCTCAGTAACTTGCATCCATTCTCTCAAGCTCTTTTTTTCATCTACTTCACCCCCATTCTCGGTATTTTCATCCGTCTATTAACTTCCTCCTGACATTTCCTATAACTAACCCCTCTTTCTCATCACTTTCCCCTGTGTCACCCCCTGCGCAACAGTGGCAGTAGAATGGTTTTCTTAGGGTGAGATGATTAAAAAAAAAAAAAAATATTTCAAAGCTTGAAGCCTATTTAATCAAAATTTTATATTTACAATTATTTTTTTTATAATTCCATTTTCAAAATGTATAATCAATATATAACATAATTATGAAACTTTCCCAAATAGAATTCAAATATTGTTCCATTTCTAGAATATATTTAATTTTGATAGATGGACATTCATTTTCTTTTAATTTTCAAACAGATTCTAGCTTTCAAAGACAAAAATAATGTTTTCATTAAAAGTTTTATAAGAGTTCACTTGTCAGCCAATGGTATATATTAGATGCAAGAACATGGCACTAAGAAAAATAGTAAAAGTAAATAAAAACAACTAAAAACAGATAAATGTCAAACATATTTAATATAGAAAATTCATCATTTTTAATACCTCAATATTGATCTTTTTGCAAAAATATATCTACATATTTAATAAGATTGTATTTTGACATTTTCCCCACAGGGTCATTCAGAGACTCAGATATTGGCACACAATTGAAACATGGAGGGAGCTTGTCAGGTGCTGAACTGTGTAACAACTCTGTAACCACACCCAGTCATGGGATAGATGATTATTTTGCACTTTAATATATTTCAGACAGAACTGGTGTACTTTTATTGTACACATTAGAATTTCAAAGAAAACTGTGTTGCATACTAAATGAAAGAAAAAAAAATAATAGGATGAAAACATTCAATTAAAATGTGAGAGACAACACAATTTTAAAAATTGATAGATGAAAATAGAAAACACAAGAATGGTTGATTCTTAAAGCTAAGAATGTAGACCGCATACTTCCCTATAAAAATATAATTATTATTACAAAGAAATTATTATTACTAGAAAGCAACATTATTATGATCAATAATTCTATTCCAACACTTTCAGGCCTTTAATAAAAAGTTGATTATTAGTGATGGTCATGTTAACAGTTAAAATGATTAAAAAATTTACAAACACACAATATATTAACTCAATTATTTTAAAACAAAATACATATGTATACATATACATTTGCTTGTACATTTTTTAACAGGATATAAAGACAAAAGATTACTCAGGTAATCATTTCAACATTTCATTTCATGACATTAAGTGTATAATACCACTTCCTGTATCCACCTCAAGTACTTTTCTGATTGCCTACCATTCTAAAAGAGCATAGCTAATCACACAAATTCTTCCGTCTACAAGTGGTCTGTCCCCACAGTTTACTCTCCTGATTGCAGCATATACAGAAAAAGCTTAAGAAAAAAGTACCTAACACTCAAAACCTAAAACAATTTAACAGTTTTATCATTATCTTTACCAAATTAAAACATTGTAACAAGGTGGCAGTCATTTAGAATGTTGCAAGCAGTCATGCAGAACTTCATTGGCCTTTATAAAGCAGTTTGTGTAGTTAGAAAAATGATTTAACTTAATAGTGTAATTTAGGTTCCTTCACTTTTTTGCTGAAAAAAGGCCCCAAACTTGATAAAAACAAAGCTTTATTGTCAGTTATTATTAAGAGGAAAGACCAAAGTGCATTTTTATTTTTTATTAAATTTACTCCTTTCTAGCATGTTCTAAATTTTGTCTCGCTCTCTCAAGAAATCTTGATAAGTCTTTTTGTTTCCAGCATATGTTATCCTCCCCACTACCACTTAATTTCATGAAATTTTGAAAAATTAAAATTTTTATTTGGAAATTTTTTTATTAATTAAAAGCAAGACTTTTTTTTTTTCAAACTACTACTCATTTCCTGAAAATCTACTCTGAATTATGAAATAAAACTGACATTATTTAACTAGAAAAGCTTTTAAATGCTTTTATAAATAAAATTTATTAAGGACACTATTGTCTTCAGAAAAAATTTTTTTCAATCAATATGAATTTTTACAAGAATTGTTTTTATTTGTTTTTATAATCTTATAATTATGATATAGAAACCTTTTCAAATTCTGCATTACTTTCATCCAGCTAGGTGATATTGTTATTAAGTGAAAACTATATTAATCTTAAATTGGAAAGCTTAATACAAATCATTTTGTATGAAGCTTTTAAAAGTAATTTTAAAATTTTTTTTATATATATATAAAATATTATGTAATGTTTCCATTTCGAAAGTATGGTCGACCATACATAACAATATCAGAAAATAAGATTGATGACTATAGTAAATTGAAAGTCAACATTACTGAAATTAGATTACAGAGGATATTTTCCAACATTTTTACCATTACTGAGTACTTACAGATTATGTAGAAAAAAAAAAGGTGTGGGCTCACTTTTTTTTTTTTTTCTTAAATTATGTTTTAACAGATAGTCTCCATAGAAAAACAAACATTTCAACACCTTTGAGCACTTGTCATTGCTCGTTAATTATGTAATAATATCTGCTGTCAGTTAAAAATTAATTTCTCTGTTATTTTAAACTTAAAGAAATTATGCTTCAAATTAGATTAATTATACTTTAAATCAGCTAATATTTCTCAAAGTTTTAAAAAGGCTATTTTTTGAAGATTTTTAATACAGAGAATTACATTGTGATGAAAGACGACTAAAAAAGGGGCACTAATAAGCCCTTTTAGAAAAAGAAAAATAGATTCCAATCAATATAATTTCTGTTTGTAATACACCAGATTTTGTTTACTGGAAATAGTAAATTTAATCCTTTAGCTTTCAATTAAAGCTAAAATGAAAGCTTCAAAAATTGGTGGGGGTACTTAATCTATTGTCTAGATTGATTGTTTATGTTATCAAATTCAGTTTTTCTAAGTTATAATTTATTACTCCAGCTTGACTCTAATAAAATGTTTGAAATGCTTATTTTTGTTGTAATCTTTTTATGATATAAGATTATTTCATGTATTTATATATTCCAATTCTCAAATATTAAGTATTTCTAAAGAAAGATACTAGCAAATGTCATTTAAAAGAATTAAAACTCTTCGAAATACTCTATATTAATGATATTTTGTTGTTTTGCTTTTTTAGTGATTTTATTACAAAGTTCAAATAATACTTTGAATAACCTGTAACTAGTTTGGTGATATAATGAAATGAAAACCAGTCTATAATTTTGTGTCTTTATTATAGACTTGGATTATACGTAACCTTACTAGATCATCTCATCAGCTATTGATTAGGATTACTATTAGTTGTTTTCAATAACCAAGTACATGAAAGTTGATTCACATAAGCAAGATTAAGTTGATGTTATTTGATTATTAAGATGAAGTAATTATACACTAACTGGAAATGGGTTATTAACATCTGCCTCACAGGCAGATGCTCAGAGCACTCTTAATAAAATTCTCAAAAATTACATTTGTTTTTAAATTTATTGAATTTATGATACTAAACTTTTTTGATAACAACTTGTAACACTTTTTTACTTTGCTACTTTAAAAATACTGCAAATATGTAAATATTTTAATTTTTTTAAATACATCTAAATATTTTCATTGATATCTATATGTATGATTTTTTTTAAAAATAAAATTAATTTCTCATTTTATCCTTATTCATAATCTGTCATATTTTGTCAGAAACACTTCAGATTTGTATAAAATTTAGACAATTTTGAATGAGATATTTGATATAAAACAGCATTAACAGAATTGTGACAATATTTTAAAAGATTTTGATTTCAAAATTAAGGATGAATCACTTGTAAAAGCTGATAATGTTAATGTCATCAGTTTGTTTTAGTTCAAAAGGTAACCAAGTAAGTTCTAAAGAGATTTTCTAATATATGATTTGCATATTAAGTTAAAAAAAATTAAGTTTATTTTGCTCAAAATATTAATATGAAACACTTATAACTTCAAAATTTCTGGAAATATCTTAGTTTATGGTTGTTGATTTATGGATTACATTTTGAAGCATAAATGACAAATGGAATTTTGATATAAAAATTCTCCTGTTCTGACTCTTAAATGAATGATGATATATTGTTTTTTTTTTTTTTGTTTTTTTTTAAAACAATACAATTTTCAGATGTCTCTTATCTAGTATATTTCGTATAGTGTTTTTGTTTTTTTATAAATGTCATTTAAAAAATCAAGTTTAAAGTCAGGTTTAAATTATGAATAAAGATTTGTGACTTAAAATTTTAACATTGTTAAAAATGTATTTTGTGTGTAATGGGTATTCACTGATTCATGTGCAGATCTTATATATGTGAGGTACATAAAAGTTTTATGAATTAGGCTGAAACAAAAGACATTCTTTTATTTCTGGAAAGGAAAAAAAAAGGAAATGCTGTACAAAGAGCAAGAAAGAAATGCTGAAAGCATTATTTGTGATTTTCTTGGTATAGAAGTGGAAATCTTGATTTGGAAGATAGATCATACTGACAGGCCTGCATTTAGAAGAGAAGCAAATTAAAATGCTGATTTAAAAAAAAAAAATTCAAATCACATATAGGACATCCCAGAGATACTCCATGTATCTCAGATGAGCATTGTTAGACATTTAAAAACATTTGGATGCATTTTGACTGTATTTGGGGGATTCACAATTTAATGGGAAAAATTTAATGAACTACATTTTCATCTGCAATTCTCTGCTCAAATATAACAAAAATGGCTCTTTTTTTTTTTAAAGTGATCACAAGCAATGAGAAATGGACTGTTTACAACAATATAGAATAAAAAGGTCTTGGAGTAAACAAAAAAGTGGACTACATCTGATGGTGATGGGCATCGTGTATTATGAGACATTTCTAAATCAGATGTTTAGTTTTGACAAGTACTGTTCCTAATTGGACCAGCAATTGATGAAAAGTTCTGGAATAGCCAATTGGGATAGTCTTATCTTCATCAGGACAATGCCAAAGCACACATCTCTGCAGACTTGACTGAAATTAGTACAACTTGGCTGGGGTATCTGCTACACCCACTATACTCACTTTTAAATTATTACTGATTTCAATCCCTACAGAATTCTTTTAATAGGAAGATTTTTGATTGTCTGGAAGCCTGTAAAAACAACTAGTTCATCATCCAGAAAGATGCTAAATTCTGAGAGGATGGAATCATGACGTTGTCTCAAGGATAGTAAAAGGCAGTGAAACAAAATGGCAAATTTTAATAAATCTATGTACAAACAAATCTATTGTTTTTTAAATTAATTTAGAAAATGCTACAAACTTTTGGTTTAAACTAAGATTAGCTTGATACACTGGTATTTTTTTTTTCTGTATGAATTTTTTTAATATTGAGTTTAGCAATATTGTGGCAATTCTCTTGAAACATTTGACATTAAAGAACTTGCAGGAAAAGTAAAGGAAATAATATACATTTAAAATCTTGTGTATGATTTTTACTTATTGTCATTCATTTGTTAAATGAAATAGAAATTGAAATCCAGAAAAAAAGTATAGTGCTTATTTTTATTTAATCTTATAAAAATTAATTTGTTAATAAATTTAAAAAAATTCAGAATGTTTTGTTTCAGTTTTTATTTTCATATAGGAAAGCTTTTAATTGGTAAAAAAATTAGAATTTTATGTGCAAACCTAATTTTTTTTTTAATTTGAAAATATCTAACAATTGCTTAAATGTTTTTTGTATAGATTCAAAATTTAAGCTTCTGTGAAATACAGCATAAAGAAATAGAGTACACTTGACACATATATATATATATATATATATATATATAAGAACGCTAATGCTAAATAAGTTATTAACCAAAACTTGAAATAAAAAAAAATTCATTCTTAATATTTTATTTTTTTTCTGATCAGATTAATAAGCTTTATTATAAATCTTGTTACATATTATTTCAACTTTTTATGTGTAATCTAATGTTTATATTGTAACATTTTTTTCTTTTCCAGGTCATGTTTGGATTCAGGATTTTCTCCAAATATATAGTTCTCCATGTGTACAAATAAGGAATTGTACCATTTAGAAACAAAGAATTCAGACAAATTATCTTCATATATCCTAGGTAAATTGTTTTTCTTTTCTTTTTTTTTTCTTCTGATATTGTAACCATGAAGTTTCAAATCTTTCTGAAATTTATATTTTGTTATATGATTATTATCATTTTGAGTGTACTGCCAGTGTGTATAGTTCAGTTAAGTTATTGTCAGTCACTTCTTTAGGGGAAAAAACTTATTTAACTATTGAAATAGGTATAAAAATTTCTTTTAAAAGTAGATTAGTGGGTAGTTTAATTTGAAAAAATCATCAGTAATTGTTTCAAGTGACATGAATTATTGAAATACATCTCAACATTTTCCTCTTTCCATTATTTAAAAAAATGATATCTTAACTGTTGAAAACTAAAATTTATGCACAAAGAGTAAAAAAAAAAACAATCATTTTGGTGTATATATGTTAATTTTTAAAAATTTTTTATTGTGTATTGAAAGTAAGTAAAAATCATGTCCAATAAAAGTATTACAAACATTAAGAGCAGAAGTTCATTGCAGATATTTTTTTTAAAGTTAAATGAAAAAAATTACTAAAAATATTTGATTTTTGTGATCATGAACTTTTTTTTATTTTAGTCTTAAATGTACTATTTTATTGTGTCAACATACTTTCATATATCTGTATTGACATTTCAAATGTGAATGACATTTTTTGCTTCAAATTTAAATATATATTTCTTAAATACTATCATTAATATACAAAATAATTTCTATATAAAACCTTTTCATTTGTGCTAGGATTGTACACTTGCAAATTTTGCCAGATGTTGATCTTCTAATTCATTGTAGGTCTAATTTTAATCTGAAATAAGTCTTGTGTTTTGTTTAAAAAAAACTAAAGTTTTAAAGAATACTGTATATTTTTTCTTAAGTGTCAGAAGTTAGTAATGTCTTGCTTATTGGCAAAATCTATATTTATCACTAACCTGCTATTTTATTGGCAATGATATTACTTTATATTACATATTGGCTATTTGTGTTTGTTAGAAAAAATTTATTTTTTATTTTTACATAATTGTTTTTAGTGGGTAATCACTTTTGTGCTTTTCTTTTATTGAGTATTGGATGCTTAGTTTGTGTAATAGTTTTTATTATATGGACATTACAATGAGAAAAGTAATTTTCAATCGTTTGTAACATTCTTGCTAATTTAGTGTTAGTAAACAAATTAATTTTAGAGTAATCATTGCAAAAGTATTGCTATTTCAAGAGAAGATAATTTTCGTGCATGTATTTCTTTTTCCATATCACTTTGTAGGAATATCAAACATGCGTTATAAAACTGATTTTGAATTAGTAATAATTATTTACTAAAATACTGATGGATTGATTTGCTGATGTGTTGTTTCCATATTTTTGACTAGCAAATAAAAATTATTAAAAAAAATATCTTGTCTTTAAAATGAAAACACAATTTGATTAACTTTATTTCAATATTATATCCCTTTAGGATGTTGGCAATCCTGGCTTTCCACATTCTTTTCTTTTGTCTGTGAATTGCCATTACTTTTTGTGAAAAACAGTGGTGTGGTTTCCTGTTGACTTTTTTTTTGTAATCAATAGCTGGTGGGGGAATAAATAGATATTCATGCTTTTTCCAAAGGTGTTTCTGTAAAAGTGAACACATCAGAATTTGAACTCTGATTGCTGATTCTACTTTTCATGCACATTTTGATTAATGTTTATAATTCTGGAACTATGATGGATGTTTTTAATATTTAAAACATTTTTTTTTCTAAATAAAAATCAGTTTTGTTGGACTATCTCACATAAGGTTATCTGTATACAAGATATAAGTATCTATGGTATATTTAATTTGTATTCATTCAGTGTTTCTAACAGTTTAAAAGCTTTTGTTTTTTTTTATTTACATTTTATTTTTAAAAAACTTGGAATACATAATTATATAGCTTGAAAACCTTTCCTTTATAATTTTCATATATTATTGTGTGTGTGTAGCATCCCATTTCTATCCCTTGTAGTTCTTAGCAGTTTTTCTCCTTCTAAGGCTCTCCTCCTCCCCCCCATTGAGCCATCACTTGATACAAGCTTGTTTAGTAAATGGTTTACTGCCTTCCACTCTCTCTTGTCCTCAGTATTTTTCAAGCTCTCCTTCCTCACTATGTGTCCAGGGAATTTCAATTCTTTTTCTGATTCTAAGTGGAAGAATTCTTTCTGTTGCCATTTTCTTTAACACTTCTTTGTTGAATACTTGCTTCATTCATAGAATTTTCAGTATCCTTCTGTAGAATCACATTTTTGCTGCTTTCAGTTTTTTCCTTATTCATGGGGAGATTGTTCAGCATTTATGCCACATAATGTTGTCTTTGTTTCTAAAAAATGTTTTCTGTTTCTTAGCACCTTACTTAGCATTTTACTTTTTTCCTAATCCAATGCCTGTACGGATCTTGGTGTTGCATTTTCCATCTTTTGTTAAATCACTTCCCTGATATTTGAACTACTGCAAATACTTGATGTTGGCATCTCCAATTTCTAACTCACATCTTTTTTTTTTTTTCTTTTGCTGATTACCATACTTTCTGTCTTGCAGTTGGTGGTTAGCCCTTTTTTCTTGCTTTCTTCTTCTACCTGTCTAGGAGATCCTGTAGTTTTCTTTCCAAGTTAGTCATCCATATAGTGTCATTTGTGTATCTTATATTATTAAGATTGTGCTCCCCCAATATTAAATCCAGGTAGGATCTTCAGTTCTCTTAGGTTATTGTTACTGTAGAGTTTGAATAAATATGGGGAGACGGCACATCCTTGTCTCATTCCCTGTTCTATTTTTGCGTAGCTACTCAATTCATTGGAAGTGTTAAACTAATAAAACTTTTACCATATTTTGAAATATTTTAGGATAAAAAGTAAATAAATGAAACATCTGAACTATTAGAAATGGTACATTTAATAAATTTAATATTCATGAAATATATCCTAAATGAGGAAGATTTGAAGAATAAAGCATTTATCGCTCTGCAATTTTTCAACAGGAAGTACATGCTGTTACTCAACTCCTCATGACCAGTGATTATTTCTAGCTGAAACAATGTTTTCTATTTGATACTAAAATTTCATTGTCTCTTACTGCACTAGCATAAATTGGCAACATGATATAGATGTGTGTAAGTGGCAAATGGACAGTTGCTTCTGTATTTAAATTTTCCTGACCAACTGGTTGTAATTATTAAAAAGTAGTGAAATGAAATCTTGCAAACCTGCCATATATAATTTCCCCTAACATTTTGTATTCCCACATATCAACTTTGTCATTACTTTTATACTTATAATGCTAATATATTTTAAAACTTTTTTATTGACAATAAGCTTATATTAGTTTTACACATTTCCTTGATAGAACAAAGACTCTACTCTTTATCCTTTTAACTAGAAGAATTTTGAAGCTAGGCATTTTTTTTACAATCATATTCACCACATACAAAACCTGAGAGCAACTAGGTAGAGGGTTACAGAGTTTATGCAGATATAGGTGGAAGATAACCTTACTTGACTTGAACAGTGATGGGGAAAATATCCTTTGAGAGTTCCACAAAGCACTGGCTTGTAGGAAGAAGCTGCTTGAGTGGAACTTCATCTCATCAATTGAATATAAAGGGTGCTACAATGTGCATGGCATGGTGGATTTTAACTGTGAAGGTTAGAACTGCTGGAACTAAGGAATGTAGTTCATCTGAACACTTTCCAGAGAAATAGCAATCTTTCATCTCTGAGAAAGGGGTTGTAGAGGAGAAAATAATTTTCCACCCACCTAGACATGGAGACACTTTTGAATTCTCTCTAGAGTATAAAGTGAAAATTGGGTAGCTCTTGCCCATATATGGCAGCTGTACTTCATTTTCGGCTTTTTTAAAGGTAGAGAATAGCAGGAGCAACCGTACAGAGAACCAACCATTTTTCTAACATTTTTAGTGATGGATCATATGTATGGTTTCTAATATATGCTTGAGGCACATGGCTGGTTTAAGTTAACACTAAATCATTGAGATTTTTATATATTGTCTAATGACTATCTGTTGTATTTTCTAAATCCTATAAGAATAAATGTAATATGAAGTAATTGTTGAGTTTGTTCCAAGTAACTTTGTATTAGTTGCTCTTTTTTGGATTATTTCAATTGTAGTAATTCCTCTTTGGCTATAATAATAATGGATAACCTTTAAGTTTATTTAAGTGATTGTTTAAAAATACATTAGTTTCTGTTATTTTGCAAACTTACTTTTCATTGTAATTATTTAAATAATTGGATTGTTTTCTCATCAAAATCTATTTTGTTATTAAGAGGAATGACCAAAGGATTTTTTGCTTTTAATGCTTTTTAGAACCATCAAAATATTTTTTTTCTTTTGTGTTAATAGGTGACCATAAATTAGTATGGGACATTTGTCTCTTTTTGCAGTGAAAAACATTGATGTGGAAATTCTTGCAACAATCACATTATTGTCAGACTTTAATGTAACATTCAGGACTTATTAGAATGTTTTTAGAAATCTTGGTAAATTTTTTTTTTTTATTACATATGTTAACTCACTCTTATTTAATTTTATGAAATTTTGAGAAATTCATTATTATAGAACTTAATGTTATAAGCAAAAGTTCCTGGGGATTTAAATAATCAATTTTGTCTGTAAAACAGTATCCGCAGTTACAGAAAATCTACTCTCAATCAAAAATTAAAAAGGCAATAAAGCTAAGATATTATTTAATTAGAAATGTTTTGATTGCTTTTTATGAAAAACAGATTATAGATACTATTATCTTAAGAAAAACACTTTTTTGATGAATAATGAATTTTTACAAGAATTTTTCATCTTTTCAAAATGTTAATGATAATAATTTATAAATTCTTAAGTCTTTTAAAAATCTGTATTTGTAGTGGTTAGATGAGAAAAAAAAGGCATTCATGTAAATTCATCAATTCTTACAGTTATGTCCCCTGTAGAAAAGATTGATAAACAAGTCTAGCAAGAGAGTTGTCAACACATTATAAATCCATCCACTTTCATGAGAGAAAATGCTTTTCTGCAATATTTTAAACTAAAAGTAATTGTTTCAAATCAGATAGATTAAAGTTTAAATCAACTGACCTTTCTCAAATTTTCAGAGAGGTATCTTTTATTTTTGAAAGATTATTTTTTAATAAAGAAAATTACATAATTGACAGTTGTCTATCCTATCTGGCTATCTGCTTTCAGCCATTTTTATGTTTTTTCATCTCAAAATAATCATTTCAATCAATTTAAATTCTGTTTACAATGCAGAAAAGTATCTTGCTTAAAAATGTCTCCTCAAGTATGGGTATGCATTAAAAATGATGTTTAATAGTGAGTTTTATGATCATTTTTTTGTGCAAAAAATGGGGTTGCACTATACTTTTTTCTTTTTTAAAGAGGTTAAGAACAATTTTTGGTGACCAATTGCATTACACAGGTAAACTTTTAGAGGGGTTAAAATTCATTCAAAAATATTCAAAAGTTGCATTATACATGAAGTCTGTTTGCACATGAGTATTTTTATTTTATTTTTTAATTTTTTTTTTTTATCTGCATTATGGTGCAGTGGATATCAGCTCTGGACAAGAAATCAGAGCTGTGTTTGAATTCCAGTTGAATTCGTTGCATTCACTTATATGCAAATACTCTTAGGAAAGGTATGAATCTGTTGTGTCTCCTTCCAGCTATGGGTTGAATAGCAGAAGAGATAGGTTCTGTAGTCTTGGCTGGCAACCAGTCTACTGTAAAAAGTAATGGCAATCTACTGCAGAAAAAATCTTCTGCCCAGTCAGTAATGTCTCTTTTGAGACATGATTGCCAAAGTGTGTATCACAGATGGCACTTAACTAATATTAATAAAAATATATTGGATTAAAAAAAAAAAAAATTTTTTTTTGATTAGGTTTTAATAAAATATTTAACTACTCTAATTAAGTAAAAATTAAATTTGTCTAATCATGTTAAAAATAAGTGTTTTATCTTACCTGAGGAAAATAATTTTTGATATTGTCTATCATTAAGATTTTTATTTCTGTTTTAATTTGCTACTTGTTTTAAAACTCATGTAAAGTTTTCTATTTGATTTTTTTAATGTAAATTATCTTTTCTCTTTACTTGCTAGCATAAGTTAACTTGCCATTTGTTAAATGTTTATCATAATTATCATAATTTTAACTTGTGATTTTATATACTTTTAAGGTACAGAATTATTTTGGTTAACTTTTAATTTTTTTTAACCCCTAGTTGCTTATTTTCATTGCTATTTGGTTGGTTTAACATAGGTACCTCCTCTCATTTTCAATACCTAAGTTTTAAATTGAATTTTTAAAGATAAAAACGTTTTCTTGAAACTTTAATTTTAGCTTAATTGAAAGCTAAATAATTAAATTTGCTATTTCCAGTAAGCAAAATATTTGGGTGTATTTCAAACAGAAATTATATTCATTGAAATGTAAAATTTTGAGTTTTTTTTTATATTGACTTTTTCAATTTTTTTGGTCATTTTCTTTTTCAGCAATGCACACATTTGTAAACAATTTAATAAAAATAAAATATGCATTTATGTTATTTTTTTAAAATTAGAAAATTTAAAGTTAAATCAATCAATCAATATTACTTGTTTATGGCATAAAATTTTAGAATAAAAGTATTTCTTAATCAGAATGGTCTGACTTGTTGACCTTTCAAGTAAGTGATGATAACCCCTGTCATAAATCAGTTTACATATCTGGAATTATGGTGACCAAAAATGACATAACCTAATTTAACATTTTGTAACAATAGCAAGGAATATTATTGGCTATTTCAACATGCTTTGAACAACTGTGCTAGCCTTTGACTATATCAAATTGTTATTAGGATTTAAGATAACTACTCGGTAATAAAAAATAGTAGCTAGTATTACTAATATGACTGTTCAGTTCCATGTTAAAATCATGAAAATCTGATCATCCTGATAGATTTTTGCCAAAATGATCAGTTCTTTAATTTATCCTATGGACAAGAATGAATATATTCATAATATATATTTGAGATCGTAATAGTTCTGTCAATTCACTCTGCATTGGATAAGTACAAAGGACAGTAATGGAAATCAAAGCAGAAATAAAGTAAGTACATTAAGCCATTACCTGTAGCAGTCATCTGCAGTTGAGCCATAGGACTTTAGTGATGTTAATTTCCATTATTTGTAGTTAATGGGTTAAGACATTGGTTCTTGTTAACAGAAGTTACTTTCTGTGATTAATGTCATGAAATTGTTTTCTAATTTAACTGGTCTGGTTTTTGTTCAGTAAGATTGGAATACTGCACACAAGGAAGTTTGTAGTCTGGAAACCATGTATGAGTTCATTCTCTGTCATATTTTACCCTCCTTTTTTATTTATTGAGCCAAATGTATGATCATATTGTTTTAAATTTTGTATTAATGTATGACCTTATCAGTTGATAATTATTCATGGTAGCATATAATTTTTATTTTATTTGTTTTTATCCAAATATTTATACCAACAAAGTTAACCCTTCCTTTGAAATCTCTGGACAGTTTGGGAATGAGACATGGTCATGCAACTTACATGCCATATATCCATAATGCTGATACATTGAAACTAACTCAGAAAACAAATGTTTCTTATTATTGTAAAGTCTGTTCATTTTAGATATCATTTTAGATGAAGCTCCTGTTAAATCATGTTAGTAAAGATAAATGTATTATGATGGGATAAAAAAATTCAACAATAGTTTTGTTTATATAATTTATGTAGGTACCTCCACAAAATCGCTGAAAAAATAGCATAGTCAGAAGGGAAAAGGTCCCAAACTAAAATAAAACAAAGTTCTATCGGCAAAAAGTTTATATTACCATTAAGAGGATAGAACAAAGCGTTTTTTAAATATTAAAATTTTTTAAATTATTTCTAACATGTTCGAAATTGTTGTAGAAAGTTTTTTTTTTCTTACGTAAGTGCGATATCCAAATTGCCGCTATTTTATTAAGTAAACAAACGTAATTGTTACGCAATGCACTTTTTTTGGCCGTGAAAGACACATTAATTAGGAAATTCTTGTATAAATCAAATAATGGTTGGATTTTGATGAAAACTTCAGGACCTATTTATAATTGAATAAAATCAATTTTGATTGCATAATTTTTAGAAAATATTGGTAAAAATATATATATATTTTTTTTAAGTATGTTACCCCCCCCCTCCCCCACCAATTAAATTCCAGAAATGTATAACAATTTGATCGCGGGCCACTCTAAAACTAATATAAAAAAATTCAGGAGTCATTGGGGAATGCTGATTCACTGTTTTTTTTTTTTTCTTTGAAAGTCCCTGTCTTTCTAAAAAGTAGGTCCGAATTGCGAAAAATGCAATAACTATGCCAATTTTTATGTGGATAAACTTCTGATTGCTTTTATGGACAATATAAATTAAGCATATCATAGTCTGAAAAGAATAAAAAAATTCAATGACTAATTAATTTTTACAATAGTTATGTTCATTTTTTTTTCATTTTTTTAATTATATATAAAAAGTTTAAAAATTATTAAATTTCTTCCTCTAACGGGCCAGCTAGGGTATGTAATTAATGCATGAAGACTACAATTACTAATTGAAAATTTAAAAGCTTAATACAAATAATTGACCCCGTCAATTTTTAAAATAATTAAAAACATTTTAATTTTTTGTATTTTGATTGCCCGTATTTTATTTGTACAGGGGCCCGGACATGATATTTAGAATTAAAAGGTCACGTGATTCAAGGATTTTCTTCTCTTACATAATAAATTACATTCATATGTTTTTGTCACCTTCGGGCCCCCCTTCCCCTTATCATCAAATCTTTCAACACTTGAGACAAGCTGTCAGTCTCGGGCTACCTAAACTGATAACAGATTACAGGGAATTTTACTGAGAGTAAGCAGGCACAATTGTTTGAAATCAGATGAAGGTTAGTTTTTATTTAAAAATTGACTTCAATAACGTGTCAGCGACGTATATTTTATTTTTGCCAGATTTTTAAAACAGGAATGTGGCTACTGTTTTGAAATTTTTCGATCAATCAAAAAAATGGCACTACTTTTAAATTTAAAAAAAAAAATCTTTAAATTTTTAGATTCCAATCAATATAATTTCGCTTTAAAATACGCCAGTGTATTTTGTTTACTGGAATTACTAAATTTAATCTCTTGACTTTCAATTAAAGCTAATTTTAAAGCTTGGAGATAACTTATTTATTTTTAAAATTTCAATTTAAATTTAGGTGTAGAAAAATTAGTGGAGGTAACTAAATGAATACTTGATTTAATACTAATTAATGCTCTTTTAAGATTAATTGTCTAATTTCTTCTTTGAGCTTTAATAAACTGTTATCACTGATTTTTGTTTGATTATCAAAATTAAGCAGGGTTGAGCCTGGTTAGTACCTAGATGGAGGACAGCTTGGTAACAATGTGTACTAAGTGACCCCTTAAAATCCAAAATGTTTCAGTTTTAGATAACTTGTAAAGAACTGATAAAAATGTAAAAATACAGTCAATCATGAGCTAATATCAAATTACTTTGTAGATAAATAAGATTTTGTCTGTAAATATGCACTGTTACTTTAGTTTTTGAGCATCATATCAGTAGGTTGTGTGTTGGGTTTTTAATTGTCTTCGCGCATCACATTGTGTATGTCTCTTTTTTTTTTTTTTTTAGTTCTTATCTGTCTTCAGGTTAGTGTTAAAATGTTTTAATATTATAATTTTTCATTATTTTTATATTTTGCTAAATTCATGTTAAAGACCAAAGTTTGCAAGTGATTAGCTTTATTGAGTAGGTATTTACTAAACTTAGCTTAGTTTGATAAGTGTGAATTCCTAATAAGAATTGAATTCTGTTTAACTAGCTTGCTAAGTATTATTACACTGGTGAGGTTCCATGTTCTGTAAGATCCTAATTTAAAAAAAAAAAAGTATCTATTCAACTTGGCTTGAATAAGTTGAGTAGAAAAAAGGTTTGTGAATTTTGTATTTCCTATTTATGCTACTCTTTGAACAAATAAGTTTCAATATATGAAAGGAAAAGAAAATATATGAAAGAATTTTCAGTTTTTATTATCTGTGAATAGTTGGTGCAATATTAGGTTATTTGTTTTTAGTTTGTCTTTATGCTTCATATATTTATTAAACTTGGTTAGTCTGGAGTCGTGGTAGCAGGCTAACTTTTTTTCACCATCATTTTGGAGCCATCTTGAAAAACAACTAATCATTCCCAAAGAATTTTAAACAGTTCTGAAATCAAAATATATTTTTTGTTTTATCATTTATAGTTAGCAGCATAATAAAAAACTTCATTAAAATGTTTAGGAAACAAATTAAAAAGCTAAAATATTAAAATTTTAAAAATGAATCAATAAAAAAAAATTAAATTTTAATTAAATTTTTATACATATAACTTTTATTTTAACATTTCAGTTCAATCACCTTGAATAATTTCACACAAATGTTCTTAATTTTCATGTTCTTACCAACTTTTATTATACTTAAAGAAATGTCCTGTATGCTTTATAAAAGAATATTAGCACATTCCAAATTTTTAAAGTCTTTATCAAAAAATTTTCATTTACTGTCTCACATTGTGACTAAACTGGTCATCCTTTTGTAAATTCTTCCTTGTATTTTTAATTTATTTTGATAGTAGAAAAATAAGTTGTTAATGATTCATTCAAGTTTTTTAACTGGAAATTGACAGAAAAACATGTTTATTAAAGTAAAATTATCACTTATAATTAGCTACTAATAGCACATGTCTAAAATTTTTTTCACAATTTGACAACTTCAGAAACGAATTGTCAGTTCTCATGCATTTTGAAATGCTGAAAGTTAGAGGTATTTAATCAGTTATGTCATATGCATGAGTGCAATAGCTGTCTCAAAGAAATACAATGTTACTTTGCAAAATTTGCTTTGATTGTTCTGTTCTATGTATATCAGAGTAATACACAAACATCAAGATGACAATGTCTTTATTGAATAAAGTACAACCAAAAAACTCTTCAGAAGTATATACATGCGCAGTTACTTGGCAACCACATGTCACTTCTTAGTTTATCTTTCTTAAACTGTAGAAGGATCATCTCCGGTCACAGTTCAGCAATAATCATTCAGCATTGATGTATACAACCTGCTCTGATACCTTTTTTCATTTGCTGCAATGCCTTTATGAAAATGTTCATTGTGCTTGTCACTAACAGCACTTCAATATTTTAGGGAAAAATCAAGATCAACTTCTTAAAGTAGATCTTAAATGACATGTTACAGCAAAAATGCCTTAAGGAGATCTTCCACCAGTTTTTTGTTATTTTCTGCTTTTTCATTACCCAGAAATTTTGTTGCCACTGACTTGAAATTTTTTTATGCATTTTCTTCCTTTCTCTATTGTACTCTGTCAAAATTTTCACCTCAAAGAAGTTTACAAATCTGGGGACCAACAAAGATCCTTTCCTTTATCTTTGCTTCACTTATCCTGCTAAATTTATTCTGTACATTCTTGAATACTGCCTTTGTTTTATCTATAGCCTTTTCAACATTTTTCATAAATACCAAGCTTGATGTGAAGAGGTTGCTACAAAATTTTCTCTTACTCAATGAGTAGTGGATGTGAAACATTTTTCCTTTTGGGTTGCAGTAATTGTCATAGTGATTATTTTCTCTTGTGTAATAAGAACCTCAGTCTCAGGTGTCCCATTCACAAGAAAGAACATTATTTGGTATATACACCTAGCAGTCCTAGCAAGAGAACAACAACCTTCAAATCTCTGCAAAGTTGCCAGTTATATTGATTATAGTTGTTTTATATATTGTCGTAAGTTTCTTTCATGTGGACTGCATAACCAACTGGAATTGACGGTAAAATGTTACCATTGTGTAACAAGACATCTTTGAGATTTCAAGGAATCAATGAACAACCTCCATTCATCTGGATTGTAACTGATACGATTTTGCATAAGACCACTGATAACATTGCAGTACATCAAATCACCTTCCATAAGGAAGAATGGGACTAGATCCTTGTGATGATCATGGAAATGAAAAATCCAGATATCAGCAGCTAATAGATTTCACTACTGTAACCTGGAACCTAACAGTTTGGCTTTACTCTTAAGAAGTTCTACATTTCAGACAGTCATTTGGAGTTATGAGGTATGGTTCAGAGACAGATGTTGAACAATAATTTCAGTCATATGAAGTTGATGGTTCAGGCTGTAAGGTTTCATTGTCATTTCATTTGATCATCTAACTCAATTTTAGTGCTTTTTGGACTGGTATATCTTCATTATGAGGAACTGGACGCAAATCTGATGAAATATTTAGATATTTGTACTATCCATTTCTTTTTCTTTGACAGTCCCTTAGCAATTGGAGGCACCACGCGGAAGTAACTATCACTGACATGATTGGTTGGCTTGCTTCAATTCGGGGGCAATGCAAAAGGCATTCTTCTTGTCTTGGTCTCAAATTTTGCATCCAAAATATAGTTGGTAAGCTTTTCTGAGAACAGGTATTTCACTTTTTAGATGCAAAAATCACTTTGCTACACACAAGTTATTGACTCTGTTCAGACATTCACGAGTCATTTTTAACAGGTCAGTTAAATGTGTGGAAAGGAGAATAATAATTAGTTGTTTTTAGAAAAATAAATAATCTGGCAAGGACAACAATTTTGATAAAATATTCATATAACACTAGTATTGTATTGTGATATCTAGAGCCAATCAACACTTTTAGATATCCTTTTCATTTCCAATACCCTAAAATTAACTAAGATTGGTTGTTTTTACTTTTGAAGATTTCATGTAGACCAGTGTTGTTTTTATATTTAGAAATAATACAAATTTAAGTTTTTCAATATTCATTTTTCATTCAGGTTTTATTCACCAGTTTAAAAAAGTGAAGTGCTTCAGTTATATATATATATATATATATATATGTGCACATGCTTCATTTATTAAAATCATGCCACTATTGTTGAAAAATAAGTTTTTTTTTTTTTTATTTGTAGAAATTAGTTACTTTTAGAATAAATATAATAGAATTTTAATCAAAATATTTGTATTATCCTAGCATTGACCTGAAAAGCTTACCCAGTCATCTCAAACTAATATTCTATTGTCTTAGGTCGACGTTAATTTCAGCTCGGCTCTGAAGCTACAAAAATAAAGCATCAAGTAAGGGTATAACTGATTAATGTAGCAACAGGGTCTGTGACATTAACTTGTTCATGATCATACTACAGTAATTGTTCTTGTTACTTCGCCTATATTATTTGTATTCTGATTACTAAAGGAAAAAATGCTCAGATATGAAGTTTGGCTTGTACAATACTTGCTAATCATAAATTGATAACATGGCAAATTTGAAATAGTAACAAAGATCTTTTGTGTTGCTTTAGAACTTTCAAAATGATTCATATCTTTGTTTCATTGTTATTTATGAGTGGCTTGAACATAAAAATTATTTGGCTTACATTCACTTATTTATGCTCATTTAATTCCACTGTATAAAAATATCGATCTTTTTCCTTGTTATTTTTTACTTTTTGTCAAAATGATTTTATTTTTATTAAATTTGACTTATTTCACTAAATTTTTTAGAAAGTTGAATTCTTAATTTGATTAGTTTCTTTTTTTTTTCTCGTGCAATTTAGGAAATGCATTTTTAGATGTAAAAAAAATTTGGAATTTGAATACAACTTGAATTTGTCTTTTATATGAAGATATTTTTTTATTTGCGATCCCTAATAGTTTATTTTTATATCAAAATAGGGATTTGCTGAAAAGTATGATTTTAAAAATGCATATAGAAAAATAATGAAGCTAGTGAAAATAAATTTAAAGAATAAGAAATATCTCCTGACAGTACTTTTTGTTTTAAAAAGTTTTTGGAATTATTTTTAATTTTCAAATGTAAAATTTCAAATGTCACAATTTTTTTTATTTCTATTTGGAATAAACCTTATTTAAGATAATTATTTTCCTGATTCTCAATGTTTTAAACATTTCCCTGTGCCTTTTGTATAAGTACTTCATAGTAATGGTTTCTGATGAACATTCCACTATGGTAGCTAGACTTTATGAATTTAAGCACAATACTAAACTGGTGGCAAATTCTCATCATTTTACAGTTGAAATGGTTAGATGTATCCATAAGTTCTATGCTGACAGTTTCTTCTATCACACTTTTTGCTTGTGAAATTCTTCTGGTTTCTTGCTTCGTAGTTCACTTTAATCTTCAAAAATTTAAATGCTATATCAATCATTATCTTCTGTTTTATGAATTCTTGATCTTATATTGTCCTCTCTATCCTTAATTGTAATTTTTATCATATTCTCTAACACTTGTTAACTTGCACCCTAGTGGCTTGTCTTGTTTAGAGTGAAATGATTTAAAAAAAAAAACGAAATTACTTTTGAATTTTCTCAGAATTAACTTTTCATTCTCATGCAGTATTACAATATATATATATATATATATATATATATATATATATATTTTTTTTTTTTAATCTCTCTTATTTTTAATGAACATTGTCCTTCTGTTCTTATTGATTGGTTTTGATGTGATTTTTTTTTCTAATAAATGGTTACATTTAAGAGCTTGTGTATTTTCTTCAGGTATAGATTTATTGAAACTTTTCTGCTGCATACAATAAAAATACATCATAAACAGGTTGCATTGTTTGCTACTATATGTCTGTGCTGGTTTGGAAATAACACTGTGCATAACACAAATACTAGAGTTTAACATTTCAGTATCTTGAAAATGCATGTATAAACATTGGCAGCATGTAATGTGAGTTTTGTAAAAATGTATAAATACATCAACAGTAATGATAAAAATGTTACTCTTTATAGATTTAAACGGAAGCTAATGAAATGTTTTTATGTGAGATTAATTCAATTGGATATAACACAGTTCTGAGATCTGAAGCAATTTCTAGTGTAGAATAAACAAGCTTGATAATCTTCATTTATTTTCTTTCCTTTTTTTCTCTCTTTCTAAATTCTTTTTAGTGAGCCAGTGAATGGTTGAAACTGGAGAAGTCCAAGATAACATGACCATTGTGATGCGTGGGAGTCCTGCTGGTGGGGACTCCCCCCAAGATAACACTCAAGCACCACCACAGCAACAGCAACAGCAACAGCAGCAGCAGCAAAAGGCTACCCAGTCTACAAGTGAAGAGACTGGCCAAGGCAATGGCCACACAGAAATGCAAGATGAGCAAGAGCCAGACTTTCCCCATGAAGCTTTGGCTAAGCTGGATGAAATGATCAATCGACCAAGATGGGTGGTGCCTGTTCTTCCCAAGGGTGAATTGGAGTTGCTTTTGGAAGCATCCATTAAACTCAGTAAAGAATGTAAGTATCCATAAATTACTTAGTTTCATAATTTTTTTAGGAGGAAAAAATTGTAGCAAAAATTTGAGATGCAACATGTACTTTTTAGAGTTGATAAATAAAAATTTGGGATGATCCTGATAATGCTGATGCAAACTAATGTTCTATCTTCACTTATTGACATAAACATTATTCCAACATCATTGATGTGAATAGATGCACCAATATTAACATATTCGAATATAAATTTGCCCAAATTGCTTAGGTTGATTCTTAACTTCAACTTGAGACATTAGATTTCAACAAGGGCAACGAAAGGTTGAACTATATGAAATATTTTCAGATTACTTTGTTAATATACCAGATGATGTAGGAATTCATATGTGATTTTTATCATCATTTCAAGGCTCCACTAGGAATATGAAAGCCAGCATTGAAGCTTTTATACCTTATCATAAATACCACATAAAACCATAATCCAATCTCCTTGGTTCACATCTGCCTATTCAACTGTTATAGCCCACATAAATCCCCTTTTTCAGCTATATCAACATGATAGCTTTAATCACAACAGATGCTAGGTCCTTGGTATGACAGAAAATTGCATTCTGCAGCAAGGCCTCTGATTGGGAGGTTGTAAAGAGCATGGAACCACCTCTTAATTGCTGTTGTTCCTTAGGTCCACCCTGACTCAGAATAGTAGCACTTGTTAGCTACGGGCAAATATTTTTTTTTTGTGTTTAACTCAACTTAATTTTATGAAAACTCAAATTCAATGAAATTTTTAGGGACTGTTTTTAGCTAAAAGCAGAACTATTTTGAGAATTTAAATCATTTTTTATTTTTTGTAAAATCAGACTCCATCTTAATGAAAATCAGAAAATAAAAAATGCTATGAAACTAAGGCATTACTTAATTACAAAAGTTTTTAATTGCTTTTAATGAATAATGTATATTAAGGACAATATTGACTTCAGAAAAAATATTTTTGTAATAAAAAAAAGAATTTTTACAAGATTTTACTTTTACTTTTTTCCACAATTTTAATAAGAATAATTTATAAAGTTTTTTTTAATCTTTTAAAATTCTGTTACAATTGTATATGTGTTAGGGAATGTTATCATTAAGTTTTAAACTATATTTACTAATCATTTATCATAAGCATTATAATCTGAAATCCTTGAGTATTAAAAAAAATTTTTGAATTGTTTTTGTAGGTGTATAAACATGCTGATTTTTGTAGATACTGTCACATGTACCTGACATTTTTAGGAAATAAGAGTGATAACTATAGTAATTTTAAAGTCCAAATTCTCTAAAATTCAGTAAGAGATTAGATTACAGAGAAAATTTTTTTAATTTTACTGAGTACTTAAAGAGCACTCATATTCTTCAGTTATTTTTTTTTTACAACTAAAGTCGCTGTAGAACAATATTGGCAAAAAGC